>OY796665.1:24986370-25586370 GCA_963680705.1 Rhagium mordax
ACGGTGCGCCATATCAAAGTACAACTAGAATACCTTTATTGCAGAAAAAACTCTGGTATTCCATAATTTGCTACCAAAATTTGGAAAAACTTACATGCGAAAAAGTTGTGGGGCATTTTACTCCACCCCCTCCCTGTTTGACCCACCCCTGAATGAAATTTTTGATTCATTTTACACTACCTCATTGGTCACAAAATGATTAGTAATTGACCAAAATTTCATGTTTTTAATTTCACCGGTTTCGAAAATATTAACTAAAAACCATCATCAAGGAAGCACTTTTAAAGGGTTGTAGCTCCCTTAGGAAGCCTTTCTGTGGCTATATTTGTAGGAACTTCTTGCCTTATTTTTGAACAAGCTGGTAAAATGATGACCACTAATTTCGGGACACCCTGTATATGCATAATAATTTCACTCCTGTTAACTTTTACCTATTAAGAAGACCTTCCATAAGTACAAAGTCGTGCCCAAATTTCATTCCGCCAGCTATAGTCACTTTCGAAAAAAAAAAAAAATCAAATCACTTTTTGGTGCCCCCTTTTGAGGAGATCTAGCGGCTCAAGGAGGCCGTTCTCGACTTTACTGTACATAAGAGATTATATTTATTTCTTGATGAGGAAATACCCTTAAGAGGTTTTCACGTTATTTCGGGACACCCTGCAGTTTTAATTTTGTAGATTATTAAAAATAGGCAGCTAATTATAGATTGGATTTCCAACCAACAAAAACAATCTTATTTTATTAGATTAAGGCAATTAAAACTTCATTAATAATGCACTGAACAAGATTTTAGTTCATAGTACAGGAGCAGAAATTTTGATAAAAGCAGCATATTTGAAAATCGTAAAAATTACATATTTTTGAGGTTAGTATTGTGACGTCACGTGCACGAACGAATTTATTTGGACTTTAACCAATAACGAGACCGTCCGTTTTTGACGTCATTAATGGAAAACTGGCGAGACTTTTGAAATTGATACAACTTATTAATATTTAAAGCAACTGTAAGAATGCTATATTATTGGAATTTATTGCATTATTATATTTAATATGTATTCAACTTTGACGTAAATCTATTAAAAACCTTTAATTCAATTAAGGTGTAAGAGTTTATTGTCAAAAGATTAAACTAAACAGACATTTATATTTATAATTAAAATAAGTCGTCAATTTAATTCAATTTTCCATTAAACAACATCTTGCCAGGTTTCAAGTTTTTATACATTTCTAATAACAAATAGGGAAATAACTCAAAATCAAATACATTATGGTTAACACTTGTAGAGACCTAATTTACTTAGAATTGACAAACGATTATAAGAATTATTATAAATCTTTAAAAAAACCCAGACGCGTCCACTTTTTTAAAAAAGGGGATCAGATGGCCCCGATTTGTATGCCACTGGATCTTGTGTTAATGTTAAGGAGCACAAGAATGAATGTGGTTTTGTCCAAAACTATCATATACCAAATTTGACTGAAATATCTTTTCCCGTTTCAAAGATAAAAAATAAAAACACTTGGTATCTCACAAACTAAGCAATTTTGAGGATATGTTTATATAACAAAATTTTATTATTATTATTCGTTTGCGTTTATCCCATTAAAACTGATTCACCCTGTATATGTATTGTATATTTGATCCAACCTTTTTAGTCCATACGGCGGCAGGTCGAAAAAACCCACAAAAAAATACAAATTGATATACATTTTTTTTTCTTAATGATCTTGTTTCAGAGACATAAAAAACATATCAAAAGTGTGATTACCCCCGATGTCGGCGACTACCCTTAATTGTGCGATTTATGTATTAAAATCTGGTTTTTTAACGATAAGGTGCTTCCTATTCACCCTACGAGAGAAATAGTGGTATACAAAATTGAAGACATTAAAATTCTCTATAAACTTTACTTATTTTTGCTCAGACCAAAGGTTTTCGCTCGCTGTGACCGTCACGAATTTTTCAATTTTGTGCGGTTAGTATTAAAAAACCGTTGGTCTGAGCAAAAATATGCGTAGGGCATCTTTTATAGAGAATTTTAATATCTTCAATTTTGTATACCACCATTTCTCACGTAGGATGAATAGGATACCAGTTATTGCTAGAAAACCGGATTATTGTACCTAAATTGCAAAATTAAGGGTAGTCTCCGACCTCGGAGGTAATCACACTTTTGACATATTTTTTATGTCTGTGAAACAAGATGCTATTATCAATTTGTGGCGAAAAAATACTTGCCGCTTGGCCTAATGTCTGCAAAATAAAAAGAATCAATTTTGCCACGAAAATTTTATATTTTTCTACTTTATTTTATTAATTAAATAGGAATTTTTGAAACATGTTACGTTGCACAGATGATCAGTTCAACATCAAAAACATGCGGTTTTCTCCGCGATCCAATTAATTATGTGAAAATATAGGAGGCGTCAAATCAGTTTGGTCAGAAACAAAAGCATTACTATTTTAGTTTGATATTTCTCTTACTAGCCCTAGTTTTGGTGGCTACATTTTTAAGTCAAAATGGTTCTTGTTCAATCGAATAAAAAAATGGCATTATTGATTGTTATGTGGCATGTGGAACACCTTTTCATAACATATGTTTTTTTTGTAAAAACATGATTTACCTAGTATAAAATAACAAAATAAAATGCAGAATGGCATTTCTAACCAATATCATTTTCAAGGCAACCCTGTTTTTCTACATATTTTGCAAAAATTTATATTAGAAGAAGTTGAGCAAAAAGTTGAGCAAACATACAATACATGTACCGGGTGACCACGAAATGACGCTCGTCCCTATATCTTCTTGTTTTGACAAGATATGAATTTCAAATTAGGGCACGTCAAATAACGGTTAAATATGCATTATGTCGACTGATTTTTCATTTTCTGTCACTTCCGGTTTTACCGGAAATGTGACTAACTTTGGTTTTTTAAATGGAACACCCTATATATTTTTACATTTTTATATTCAGGAGGTCATTTTGGATACAGTTATGGCATATTGAGAAAAATATTACTGGCAGACATTTTTATGAGCAAACTAAATTTTTCATCCAGGCGGCCGTGATCTCAAAAATATGTTTTATTTTGCTTCAATAATTAATCAAAAAATGCAATTATGGTATTATATCATATGAAATTTGTGTTATAAGATCTGAAATATTTTGAAAATAATTTTTTCAGGATAACTATTTTTTTTTAATGGCACCATGATGGATTTGTTCATATTATAATACATAAAAATACATAAGAATAATATAACATTCAAAAAGATATAAATGAAAAAAAAAAACTCATATTTGTGGATCTCTAGCATCTGACCTGCTGAATAAAAAATGTGAAAATATACAGGGCGTTCCATTTAAAAATCCAATGTTAGCATAATTTCCGGTGAAACAGGAAGCAACGGAAAATGATAAATTGGTCGAATTAATAAATATTATTCAGCCGTTATTTGACGTGTCCAAATTTGAAATTCATATCTTTTAAAACCAAGAATATGACCACAAGATGTCACTTGCCTCTATCTCTTCTTGGTTTTACAAGATATAAATTTCTAATGTGGGCACCTCAAATAACGGCTAAATATGCATTAATTCAACAGATTTAACATTTTTTGTCGCTTCTGGTTTCACCGGAAATAATGCGAACTTTGGAATTTTAAATGGAACACCCTGCATATATTTTTACATCTTTAGATTCAGGAGATCAAAGGCATCTACTTGATAAAGATCCACTGTTAAATATTGACTTTTTTTTCATTTCTAGTTGAATGTTATTCTTATGTATATTAATGTATTACAATATAAAGATATAGTGAAGTCCTTGGTACCAAGTAATCGGTAATAAAATGCTTTATTGAAATAACGTAGTGTACCACCATGGTGCCATTAAAAAAGGATAGTTAATTTGGAGAAATGATTTCCGAAATGTTTAAGATTTTTTAACACAAATGCCATATGGCATAACGTCATAATTGTATTTTTTATTAATTACTGAAGCATAACAATAGTAATTTTCGTCACAAGTCCGGAAGGTGACTTGTTACAGTCGAGTAGATATTATGGACGAGGCGACGGCAGGAGCCGAGTCTAGAATATCTAAACGAGGCTGGAATAACACCTTACGGACGTGTGTCGAATGATATTTTATTTCATCCCGTCATTTCTTGTATATTAGCATTTTTGTATAATTTGACACTTGGTTATTTTCTTATGTCATTTGACATTTGACACTATTTTTTAATTTACGGTTGATTTTTATATGTCAAACAACTGTCAAAAGGTATAATAACAGTTTGTGATTGGTTCGTAATAAGTTTCCGGTGGTTTCCGGTACTTTGCCGGCTCTGATACCGTAATGTCTCATTTTCCGGCCTCATATGAATACTGTACTGTTGTACTTTCCGGACGGGATGAAATAAAATATTTTTTTGGGATTACGGCCGCCTAGTAAAAAATTTAATTTGCTCATAAAAATGTCAGTATTAATATTTTTATCTCAATATGCCATAACTACATATATCCAAAATGACCTCCTGAATCCAAAAATGTAAAAATCTATAGGGTGTTCCATTTAAAAAATCAAAGTTAGTGTCATTTCCGGTGAAACTCAAAGCGACTGAAAGTAAAAAAGCGGTCAAAATAATGCATATTTAACTGTTATTTGACGTGCCCAACTTTGAAATTCATATCTTGTAAAACCAAGAAGATATAGAGACGAGCGTCATTTCGTGGTCACCTGGTATATCGTCGGAATCGGGATGATGCGTAGATTTCAAAAATATAAAAACATACAGGGTATTCCATTTAGAAAAACAAGTTAGGTTTGTATCTCCAGAACGCCCTGTATAATTGTAATTTCGATAAGTACGGTGAGATCGCGGGAAAATTTCGCACAACTTTTGTATTTACCATTATTTTCTTAGAAGAATAAAAATGTCATAAGGGGTTAATCTTTCGATAATATCCCTGTACTGGCCTGTACAGTCTGACTCGTTCTCACCCACTTTTTAGTCTTACATTACATTTTACAAAGAATCTCAAGATGTGCATGAAATTATACGTCTTAAGCTAAAAGTAAGTTATATTGTTTTATTTCTCCAAAAATATATAATATATTATACTTAATATCTATTCCAATCATATCTTGAAATATAGCTTCTTGAATTATGAAAAATTTCAAAGCTGATATATTGTATCATTCCGGTTTTCTGCAAAAATTTTCAGTATGCCACGTAAATAAAACAATAACTATAATTTAGGATGTTCAAATGACATAATTGATGACATATTTAAATTATCACTATCCAATCTCATAGGGCGAGTTGCTTTATTCACCGGTGGATCCATCAGATGTGTTTTATCTCGTTCTATGTCCGAGGTTAGAACGAGATAAAACACATCTGGTGGATCAACCCGTGAATAAAGCAACTCGCCCATAATATGCTGAAATGTCCTGCGACGTTGCCTTTTTAAGGAGGCGGGAACGCTACGCTTGTGACAAAAAATTCAGCTTTATATATCAGGACGTGACAACGTGCTCTCATTGAATACTGAATGCGACATCAGCGCCAGCGTTATATATAGGAACTAAAATATTTATTTGTGAGTATGGAAGGTACTTTGTCGCCTCCGAACAAATTTTCGTTTTTGAACTCTAGATGTCACCTTCTTTCCAAAACCGATGAAAAATAGGAGAAACGTTGTCGCCTCCGAAATCGGAGGCCATAACGTTATATATGAGGTGACAACGTATCTTTGGTATCTACTTTGGAGGCCACAACATACCCTTTATCAATATATATATATATATATATATATATATATATATATATATATATATATATATATATATATATATATATATATATATATATATGATATGTAAAAAACAATTATAAAACAATAACTTATCTTAACAGAACGTTTCGAACCAAAGTCTAGGTCCTTTTTCAATGGCCACAGATTTAGTTGGACACAGGCAAAAATAATTCAAACGGAGACACATTGTAATAAACGAAAACTTAAAGAGAGTGCCTGTATTCAACTAAACAGTACCGACTGCGTCTCTACTAGGTCAGTATTAATAGACGAAGTCTGGCTACCGATTCTCCAAAAAGAAGTACGTGACGGAAATATCAAAATAAATTAGAATTCTTTATCTAGTGATCTATGCATTAATTACTAATCAGTGTCAAGTGTCAAAGTGATCTCTTTTGACAAATCATTTTTTGTAATCACAGTTGAAAAAGGACCTAGACTTTGGTTCGAAACGTTCTGTTAAGATAAGTTATTGTTTTATAATTTTTTTTTTTTACATATCCTATATATATATATTATATAATATACATTTTGTTATTATATTTTCTAGTGTAAAATACTAGAAAACCACTGATACGAATTTTAGATAACAATATTGTATTTATATTCATTTAGAATTATATACAGTGGTTTTCTGGGGCAAACTGTTGAGGTTTGCCTTTGATACTACACTTTTATCTTGACATATTTTGGCAATTTTCTTATTTCTATTTATTTTTTAGAATTTGGCGTGATTCCCAGAATTAAGTTCAATGAATATTAACTATCCGCCACAAACAAACTACAAACAATTGTTTTATGTTCTCATTGTTTAAGAAATGGAAATGAAACATCCTTTTTCTCACAAAATATTTTAAAACATACAAATCTCTTCCGGCAATAAAGACATTCAATTACCTAAAAAATGTAACCGTTTTTACAACTCCTTTATCCTCTTAAGGGATGCTGAGAACCTTATTTCTTTAAATAATAATTTTTAAAATTTTACCAAGAAAAATTGCTAATATATTTATTATCTTTTCATATGATTTTCATTCTTATCTATGTCAAATTTCCCATTATACATTCTTTAATCCGCCGCTACACCCGTATATGGTTAGCCTTTGCTAACATTTCTTCCGAATGGCGACAAGGGCAACACGTAAAGATAAAATCCGGCTAACTACACCGAAAAATATCTTTCAACTAACCGAAGCTAAACCCAAATTTAAATTAACAAACACTGAAATTGTTTACTTTAATTCTCGATTAAAATTAATCATTTGGTTTTACTTCTGTTCTGAAACTTTAAATGTTTGCAATTTAGTAAAGTAGTCTCTCATTTACATGGAGAATGTTTATTCAGGTTATCTGAAATCTGTTCTCCGGCAAATCTGCTTTGCTTAATAGCAGAAAGTGTGTTCGGCAGACATTTTACTTATTTGAATAGTGTTAATGTAACATGAGAAACACGGGAACGCGTGTATTTAAAACTTTAATCTAAATTAAAGTATGTGTTCGAGAAAATGAGATTTTGGTGGGACGAGAACATAGGGATGATGTACAGTTTAAGTTGTGACGGTGACGAATCTTGTGCCTGGCTTTATTTTATCTATTTGCGCGTACATTAATCAAAGTGTTTTTCTAAAAAATTCTAGATAAAACGCCGCAAAAACGGACGTCTTGCTACGTACGTGAATTTTCCAATGGAATGGCTTAATCGAGGTTTAATTTTATCATAAATATAAAAAGCGATTTTTCATTTTTTTTTCTAAATTCGAAGACTGATGGAAAGTTTTAATCACGTGCTTATATATTATGTCTGACGCTTTAGATATACTGCTTTATTTATATCAAAATATAAAATCTGATAAGGCTAAATTATAAAACAAGGTAGGGAATTGCGTCAAATATCTAAAAAAGATCACTGGTATCTGGAACGTGGCAAATTGTTACAAAACGTAGCTGCATTGGTGTTTCTTTCTTGGAGTGGTATTCCGTTTCTGTTCTGTGTTCTTTTGTAGTTGCATCTTGTTTAACTTGGGGTAGTGTTATGATAGGTATATCAGAATATTTGTGTATTTGCAGATAGAACCTTTTTACCGAAAAATGTCAATTTGCAGAAAAATACAGAACCTTGTGAAACTAAGCCTCTGACCTCGTTGCCTTGTTCCACACCAGACCAAGTGCGACCCCCTAAAACCCCTTGGTCGTTTCCGTAGAGCACTCTTGCGTTCCTCCCTTGCACGAACTGCTTAAATGCTTCGATACGTCCAATCAAAAAATTGCAACAGACAATTTAGTTTCACACTAATCAAGAACCCCAAGGAAACACATTCCTACTACGTCCACGTCATTGTTTCTGGGTAAGGCTGAAGGTAAGATAAACGATGCCCAGACATAAATGAATATAATGCGATCTTTGAAGCTGCAGTAATGCATTTTCCAAAAGACCTCGTCTCTCGAAAATCATCTTCTTACCTCGTCGTACAACAAAGTTGGATTAGTGAACTGCCGTTCAATAAAAGAAACTCCGATTGTTGTCAATGAATTGGTTATTATAAAATGACTTCTTCTGACTTCTTACTACCGCAGTAACCATATTTTGCATTTGTTTCTCCAATCAGAAAGATCATTGATTCTTTTGTATTTTTATTATCATTTAATGGTGGTTACAATAAACCAGGCGAGCATGGTTCGGTAAATCTTTAAATAAAAACAGTTTCATGTTAAGATGTAACATCAATATTATTATGTTATTGTTTAATAATTTTACTCTTTCATTCACGCTATAATGTTGCTGTCCCAAAAATATGATTTAGGATCTGATATTTTAAATTCCTAGTTTAAAATTCCGCTTTAATTTTATAAAATGTAAACCACACTGAACTTAAGGGTTTTCTCTTTAAATATAACACATCATCAAAAATAATAAATTATAGCCGAATAAAATGAAGTTAGAAGCACTCATTTAGAGTGTAATTGCATTCTCGTATAGGACATTAATGTGTAAGTAAGGCAATAAAAGCAGATTGAATCCAAGAAAATGGCACTTACATGTACCATATAAGTAATCACGCAATTTTGTGTTAACGACCTCGTAAATTAACTTATTATTGTTCCCCTCATTTCCAGAAATATTGGCGTTAAAATTTAAGCACTGTAAACAATGTAATACCGAAGGTATCCCAATAAAAAAGTTATAACCTTCCTTATGATCATTTTTACAGCGATGCTCAAGGGATATAGGCCTACAAAACCACACCTTGATGTGATATGAAGAAATTTAATTAATTTTCTTGTTGAGGACGCTTTTTTTATTAAACTGTGTAAGTGTGTTGTTCCCCTAAGTCCTAAATATTTCCTTGTACGGATCTTATGGCCAGTTTATCCCGCAATATTAGACCCAGTAATAAGTCTTAGGTCTTAATCTTTTGAACGTTTACCTCTATACATTTAAACAGTACCTATTAGTTTTAGTATCAATAAAATCAAATTAGAATTATTGATGTAAGTTATAGAGACAAGAAGATGCATAACCGCCAGTACAGCGACACCAATTCCGCGTAGTCAGATAAGCCAGTCAGCACTGTCATCAGTTCGAGAACCTCACAATGTATTTTTTATAATTCAGTCTGTATTAGATCTTCAACTTGACATGTAATTATAGTTCTTAATAAAAATAAACTTTTGTTAATTTTTAAAAAGGGTTTTTCGGCAATCGAATTTATTAGTGGCGCAGTCGGTAGGATAGTCAAACGGTGTTAAGGAACATAATATCGGTTCGTTTCAACGATTTATTGACTATCGACAATTTCGGACATTTTTGGTAACCGGGACGTGAGTTGCAAAAACTGTCCTAAGTGTGTAGTGTCCAGCTAGGCGAAAGGGATTAGTAGCCTAGTGAGAAACAAGTTCTGAAAGGATATCAGTGCTCTCTGTTCGGACCAAATCACATGGAATTATTAATGATATTGCTGTAAGTACATCTATGTCTTATAGAGGCCCTTCTGATCAATATAATTCTGAAAGTTCTGAAGACTCTGATTCAGGCTCACTTTTCTTGAATCACACAAGAAACCAATCACACTTTAGATCGTTAATCAATTCTAATATAAATAATTTTAACTTGTCAAAAAACAATCGAAATGCCAGAGACATCTAAAACTTTAAACGTTGGAAACGTACCTGGCGCGGAAGCATTTCCAGTGTTAAAACATGACTATTTAGGTATGATCCCTGAATTTGAGGGACAAACCGAGCTCTTGCCCCGATTTATAGAAATAAGTGAAAAACTAGTAAATAAATTCTATAACACAGTCGATGTAACGGACTTTCAGAATGAATATCTGATGTCTAGTATCTTATCAAAAATTAAAGGTGAAGCTGCTGTTAATATTTCATCCTGTATAATTAATAATTGGAATGACTTAAAACTCGCACTTCTCAATGCTTATGCGGATAAAAGGGATATTTATACGCTTAACTTAGAAATGACCGAGTGCAAACAAGAAAACGAATCCCCATTTGAATTTTATACTCGTATACAACAACTATTAAATTTGCAAACATCTTATATCACGACACATAGTCAAGGCGCTGAAAGTGTAATATTAAACCTATCATAGAAATTTAGCATTAAGAGTTTTACTTAGAGGTCTCAAAGATCCGTTAGGCTCTCTGATGCGAACCAAAAACCCCACTGATCTAAACAGCGCATTAAGCATGTTAACTAATGATTTTCAAATAGAAACTGCTCGTAACAAATCACCCAAAATAAAAATATCAAATAATAAACCGACAAACTTTCAAAATAGGTCCTTTAAAACTAACTATCAACCGCAATTACAATTAACAAACTTTCCACATAACCCCCAAATAATACAAAGGTCAACAAATTATAACCAAAATGCTGGCCCATCCACAAACCAAAACGTTTTTAGGCCTAACCAAGCAAAAAGTTTGCCGAAACCAGTGCCAATGAGTGTGTCAACAACTAACACTTATAGGCCCGGCCAAACCTCTCAAATTCAAAACCGGAATTATCGTCCTAATCAATACCAAATCAGAAATAATAATAATGTTCGACCAAATTATGTGGTCGAAGAGCTATTTAATATTGACGATCAACCAACAGTTGAACTTCCTGATGAAGATTCTTACGATGATAATTCTGAAAATGCGCAAAATGAGTTTTTTCACGAGAAAGCCTCGGACTACGAATATGTGGATCCGGACAACAACGGCCCCCAAATTTCGAATTAATGAACATGAATTATAACGAAAGCAAGCTTCCTTTTATAATCTTCACTGAAAATAATTTAAAGGTTTTAATCGACACAGGCAGCACAAAATCATTTGTTAAACCTGAGGTCGCACATAAATATTTCAAAAATTTCATAAAAAATGATCCGTTCAAAATTTCTACTGCACATGGTACATCAGTTGAAAATTACAGTACTTATATACCTTGTTCAAAAACTTTTAATACAAAAAACATTTCTTTAAAATTTTATTTGTTTCATTTTCATAATTATTTTGACTGTTTATTAGGCATTGATAATTTAAAACTTTTAAAGGCTAATGTTATCCTAGATAAAAATCTGCTGGTAACGCCTAACAGCCAAACAAAAATTCTCTATTATGAAACACCAAATGTTAACTTAAATAACATCATAGTACAACCTAGATGCGAACAAATAATTAAAATCAATATTAAAAATATAGAAGAAGGTGATGTTATAATTCCGTACGCAAAAGTTTCGGACTTAGAGATACCAGAATGTCTCGCTTATGTAAAAAACTTCGAAGCCATTTGTACAGTTCTGAATCCATCGGATTCTCCAAAATCTCTCAAAATCACTGAACCAATCGAGGTAATTGACTTCGATCAATATGACACAAAAATTAATACCCATTCTAACTTAAACCATTACTATACTGAAAAATATAAGTTTGATATTTCTAATGTCAGAACTGAACATATGAATTCCGAAGAACGCGATACGATATTAACTCTCGTTAAAGAATATTCCGATATCTTCCATGTTGACGGAAACCAACTGACATTTACTAGTAAAATAAAACATGACATAAAGACCACAGACGAATTACCCGTCTATACTAAATCTTACAGATACCCCGAAGTGCATAAAACCGAAGTACAAAAACAAATTAAAACCATGCTGGACCAAAAAATAATTCAACCGTCTTGTTCGCCGTGGTCCTCGCCTATTTGGGTCGTCCCAAAGAAAATCGACGCGTCGGGTAAAAGAAAGTGGCGAATTGTGGTGGACTACCGGAAGTTAAACGATAAAACAGTAGGTGACCGGTACCCTCTGCCTAACATTACCGATCTCTTGGATAAACTAGGGCGTTGCCAATATTTTTCAACACTAGACCTGGCGTCCGGTTTTCATCAAATCGAGATGGCCAAAGAAGACATTGCCAAAACAGCATTCAACACCGAGCAAGGGCATTACGAATATCTTCGTATGCCTTTCGGTTTAAAAAACGCCCCAGCAACATTCCAAAGGGTAATGGATAATATTTTAAGGGGTATACAAAACCAGAGGTGCCTTGTGTACCTCGATGACATAATAATCTTACAAGAGCATATCAGTAGACTCCGAGAAGTATTTGACCGACTAAGAGCAGCCAATTTCCAAATTCAATTAGATAAGTCGGAGTTCCTCCGAAAGGAAGTGGCTTATTTAGGTCATGTGGTAACCCCTGATGGAATAAAGCCAAATCCCGACAAAATCAGGGCCATTCAAAAATATCCAATACCTGGAAACCCCAAACAAATTAAAGGGTTCCTTGGCCTGCTGGGTTACTATCGCAAGTTTATTAAGGACTTTGCGAAGGTGACCAAGCCATTAACTAAATGTCTAAAAAAAGATGATATCATTAATATTAAAGACCCAGATTATATCAGCTGCTTTGAGTTATGTAAAAACCTCCTAACTAATGAACCCATACTACAGTATCCTAATTTTGCGGAACCATTTATATTGACAACAGATGCGAGTAATGTAGCTCTCGGCGCGGTGCTCTCTCAGGGCAAAATAGGTGCCGACCTACCGGTGGCATATGCTAGTAGGACATTGAGTGACTCCGAAAGTAATTATTCTACCATAGAGAAAGAACTTTTGGCCATAGTTTGGGCAACCAAATACTTCAGGCCATACCTCTTTGGGAGGAAATTTAAGATAGTTACGGACCACAAGCCATTACAGTGGTTATTTTCACTGAAAGATCCAAACTCTAAACTAGTTAGGTGGCGCCTAAAACTAGAGGAGTTTGAATACGAAATTGTATATAAAAAAGGTACGTTAAATAAAAACGCGGACGCTCTCTCCCGGATAGAACTTAATATGAACGAAGCCAAAGCATCCGAAGCACCAATTTTCGCATTTATAAAAGAATTCAACAAATCACTAGAACCTAATCGCGAAAGTAATGTATCGATCGTTGCCGAAGCGGGCGACTTAGACAATCATGAAAATGCTGAAGAAGATGACGCTACTGTTCACTCGAACATCGAAAATCCGATCGTTGCCGTCCCTATCGTCGATTGTCCCGTGAACTACGGAAAAAACCAAATAATAATCTCCCTTGTTAATTTCGCACCAGCACAGCCCTCCGTTATCAAATTGCACAAAACAAAACAACGCATACTCGTTCAACTTTCCAAAAATAATTTAGAACAAGACATTATCAAATTTGTTAAAGAAATGGTGGCCCCTAAGGTAAAATATTACATATATTTCGAAGATCCAATATACGAAGAGTTTAGCGCGGTCCTTCAAAAATACTTTAAAAACTCTTTAATTCAAATAGTCAGATGTACGCGAAAATTAATTGACGTCACAACCGATGATGAAATCAATCAAATCATTCAAAACCATCATGAAGGGAAAACCAATCATCGAGGAATAGACGAAACGGAAAAACGAATTAAAAATATTTATTACTGGCCAAACCTACAAAAATCTATCCAAAATTATATTAACAATTGCGAAATATGTCAGGTAACTAAATATGATCGTAGACCACTGAAACTAGAGTACAATATTACTCCCACAGCAACAAAACCATTTCAAATATTACACATAGACAGTATTACCCTAGAAAATTGTAAATTTCTCACTATTATAGATTCCTTCTCCAAATATGCACAAGCTTATAAGCTCAACTCAGCGCAAGGTATCGAAGTAACCAATAAATTAGTGAAATATTTTACGCATCATTGCATTCCAGAACAAATTATCTCGGACAACGGTCTAGAATTCAAAAATTCAGTAGTCCAAGAACTACTTAAAACTCACAAAATCGAAATACATTTTATAAGTTCCCAACATCCAGAATCTAACGGTTTAATTGAACGGTTCCACTCAACTTTAATAGAACACATTAGACTACTCAACAATCAAAACGAGTACAAAGATGACCCGATAGAAATCAAAGTAAACTATGCACTTCTAGCATATAACAACACGATCCACTCAATAACAAATATGAAACCTTATGAAATAGTAACCGGTCATATAAGCGCGAATTCCCCCTTTAATATCGATATCGAAAACCAATTAATTAATAATTATATTGAAAATCATAAAGAGAAGGTCAAACTTTTATACCAAAAAATAAACGAGGATATTCAAAAGAAAAAGGAAAATGTAATTTCTAAAGTTAACGAAAACCGCGAAAAACTTCCCGAAGTCCCGAAAAAAGTTTTTGTGAAAAATAAGCAAAAGCAGAGTAAAACACGCAATAAATATAAACCTCAGACGATCTCTAATATTAATGAGGAATTTAAAACCGCCAAAATTCTCCCAACACATGGTAACACCTGTGAAAAAATCCACATTTCTAACATCAAAAGACCGAAAAGAAAACAAACTCACACATCTAAAACTATTTCAGGTCCCTCGCCTTCGGACAAGGAACAGAGATCACAAACATAACTGAAAATTTAGGCATTCTTCCGATTAATCTAGGCCCTGCCAGACTTCAGAAAAATGAACATACATTCGTCCACTATTTCGACCTCCAACCGTTATATGATGAGTACTTAAAATTAAATACGCAGTATAATGAACTTAGGTTAAGTTATTCTAATAATAGTATATTTAGTAGAGAATTAGATAATTACAATAAAATTGTAAAGTACAGTCAAACACTGATACTGAATAAAATTAATAACATTAAAATTCATAATAAAAATAGAATTTCTAAAAGAGGGTTACTCAACGGGGTTGGTTCCATAATCAAGAGCTTAACTGGAAATTTGGATGCCTCTGACGGCGAAAAGATATACTATATTTTAAATCATGTCCAAAATAATGAAAAGAATTTACAGAATCAATTAAAATTTCAATATTCCCTCAACCATCAATTAATAAATAGCTTTAACAAAACTATACAGGATATTCAGCATAATGAAGTAATGTTAAGATCAAAAATAATGCAGCTAAACCGGTTCATTGAAAACGGTGCTACACATCAAGATGTTCTTTTTGCAAAGGATTTATTTAATCAACTATCTATTATTCTTTATAATGCAATTCTTAACACTCTACAAGAGATTGAAAATTCGATAACATTTTGTAGATTAAATACGCTACATCCAAGCATAATTAAATCCCACGACTTATTTCTAGAAATCCAAAAGATTTCATCTCACTATGGAATCACCTTACCTTTTGAAGTAAAATTTGAAAATATTTCAGATTTTGAATCCATCCTAAAAATTCATTGCAAAATTGACTCCAATAAAATTACTTACTTCTTATCAATTCCTATTTATTCCGAAATAGAATTTGACTTGTTCTATATGCTATCCATTCCAACAAAGCATAAATCACGGTATTTAACAATAATTCCCAACACAAAATTTATACTTAAAGAAAAATATAGTAACTCATTTAAGCTTCTATCTGACAAGTGTACCCAAGGCAAATGGTATCATTGTTCGAGTAACTTGCAAACCAATTACAGAGCACCTTGCGAAGAAAATATCCTGTTAAACCAAAATTCGAACGACTGTCATTTCACCCAGCTAGAAATAAGCGAAAACCACGTCGAAACCGTCCCTGAGATCAATCAATACTTAGCCGTCTTTCCGAAAGAAGAAAACATTGAGGCCCAATGCGAAAAGTCAATTGAAACTAGATCACTAGTGGGTGTTTTCTTAATCGAGCACGATTCCTGTAAACTACTCTTTAGAGGACAGCAGTTAATTTTCCAGGAAACAAGTTATGGGAAGCCGCTAGTTGTCAACTCTATCAATTTTCAACCAAGAACTCGCTATAACCCAAAATTCAAAATCGAACTTAAGAAATTGAATCTTAAGGAACTGGCACTCAACCCACTGATTCCAATCCAAGAAGAGCCAATCAACAACTACCACATCCCAAGCCTTTGGACAGCCATACTTTATATTCTACTAATGGCAAGTATATCGTACCTTTACTTCAGGTGGAAAAAGAACAAAGGATCGAGCAGAAAAGAAGTGGCTACCCGCGAAACCAATGAATCTGAAGAGATAGAATTGGGAAACAAAAGAATCAGCCTCCCAGGGGATGCTTCATTCTAAGGGTGGAGGAGTTATAGAGACAAGAAGATGCATAACCGCCAGTACAGCGACACCAATTCCGCGTAGTCAGATAAGCCAGTCAGCACTGTCATCAGTTCGAGAACCTCACAATGTATTTTTTATAATTCAGTCTGTATTAGATCTTCAACTTGACATGTAATTATCGTTCTTAATAAAAATAAACTTTTGTTAATTTTTAAAAAGGGTTTTTCGGCAATCGAATTTATTAGTTGTATTAATAATAATCGTGTTCTACAATCTGAACCAAAAACTCGAATTTAACATAATATCCACACTCAGTCGCTAATACTTTAATAATATTTCAATGTAACATTTTCGTCAAATTTAAATCATAAATTATGTTGCCCTTATAATAGTTGTAATAATTCACTGTTTATTAGATGTACCCGAAGCATCAGCATTATTTCCAGAGCGTCCATAGGGTCCCATACCATACTACCCATACGTAAGTTACGTTGACTAATTTTCTTCTAAATCCATACCCAGAAAGAAACTTTATTAATGATTTTAATAGAAAAGTTTTTAATTATCGACTTCCGAGCAAGAGGGATTAGTGAAAATAGTTTTGGAATGCTCGTAGCTTGTTGGAGGATTTTTCGAAAGCCAATTATTATTGACTTCAGTTTTCTCTAACCTGGTTATTACAATTTTAGAGACAATTGAAGCTACTATTACAGCATGCGTTTGTTTATATAATTTTTTTTTAGGAGAAGATCTGAAAGAATCAGGTCATAGAGTCTTCCATGGTTTGTGGATATAGAAATCCCAGGTGGAACAGTAATCGAATGAAACTGACAAGGAGAAGGCGATGTAGGAGCGTTCAGGAATTTGGACTGTAGAAATCTACATGCGTAGACTAGAATAGCATCTGGTATTAGAGATGATTTTGGAGAATATTTTATGACAGATGGAAGCATAGATTTTCAGTGGCAGAAGGCCCTACAATAATAAATACCACTTGCTACAATGCAGAACAGCTGTTTATTTTAGTTTCATAGTAGGTACGTGGGTGACGTTAATTTGTTGAAGAAACATTTTTCATTATATATTTTGTATTTGTAATTTAAAACTTTGACACTAGACGAAATAAAATTCAGAACCAATTTACAAAATTTTATTACATGAAACTTAAACAAAATAAATAGAATTTTAAATAAAATCAACACAAGGAATTTTACGTAGTAACAAATAATAATAATAATACCTACAAACTAAAACATCAGAACAAGGTAACTTTTTAAATATATTTCTCAATTTACATCATGAGCTTCATCAAGAAATTTTATTTATACCTTGAGTAGAGGACTTATACCGGAACCCGGTCTCCCCCCACCACTTTTTTTTTTGGTGGGGGGTAATTAGAGTAATTAGAGCATTGTCGGTAATTAGGGTAATTAGAGCATTGTCGGTAATTAGGGTAATTAGAGCATTGTCGGTAATTAGACTGTAATTACAATGGAGGTAATTAGAAAATTGTCGGTAATTAGACTGTAATTACAATAGAGGTAATAAGAGTAATGTCTGTAATTAGATTGTAATTACAATATAGAGGTAATTATAGTATTGTCGGTAATTAGACTTGATGTAACTACTATGGTGGTAATTGGAGTGATGCAATTGTAATTGTAATTAGTATATGTATCAATAAGTATTTCAAGTATGTAAGTGTATGATAGTAATTAGTATGGTTGGAGGTAATTATGGTTGTGGGAGGCAATTAACTGTCACATTTCATTCTCATACGCAGATGGTGGGGCGAGTTCTATCATACCTCTATAAAAGCGGGAGAGGAGTTAACATGCGATCATTGTGTAGCCTAGTGTTCTAGAGTAGTAAAAAGTGAAAATGTATGTGTGTACTGATTGTGGTAAAAATTTTACACGTGGTGACAATTTGCGACGTCATCAAAGGCAATCATGCATACAACCAAGCCATGATGGATCTCCACCAGCAAAGCAGTTTAGAGCTGACACATTTCCTTCAACATCAACAAACATGCAAACATGTAATTGCTGTAATGTGACTCTAACAACGTCTCAGATGAAGTCACATAAAAGAACGTTACAACATAGAACAAGGTCATGTGTTCCTATGACGAATGGTGTGGAAATTGTCCAAAGTGCCTTCAGGAACAGGATTGTGACGTATCGTGTGCACAGTGAAAATAATCATATAGACTACACAATGTTCTTCAACGAGATCAGACCCAAAATTTTAAATCTATTGGAAGAAGTTTTAAAAATACATAAAGCCATTAAAGTGAATATGGAAACGTTTGCAAGATACATATTACCTACACAGGATCTGGTAGAGATGAAATCATTTAATACCAGTAACAGAATTTTGGATGAATCCATGGATCTGAGGAATATCTTGGACAGCTTTGTGGATTCTATGATTATGCAAACTACGGAGTTTCAAGAACGTGATTCGGGTAAGTTAATATTTATCAAAATATGGGAATAATAATTAACGACTATTCATTTTTAGGGTGGGCTCTTGAACGAATTACATTTCTTGAAATCAATGTCAACAAGTATAGTCCTATGGGAGGTTCATCCTACATTAAATTACCAAAATATATTTCAAATAAGGGAGCTGTGATAAATGTAGAAAACCAGGATCAAAGTTGTTTTTTTTGGGCTGTGACTTCAGCATTATACCCTGCAAATGGTCATACATCGGACACAGCGTCATATCCGCATTTTTCAACAGTATTAAATGTAACAGGTATGAGTTCTCCAGTAAAATTACGAGATATTTCAAAGTTTGAGGAAATGAACAACATTTCAATTAATGTATATGGGTTAGAACAGATATTTGAAAATAATAGAGTAAAGTATGAAGTTGTAGGACCTTTGCGTTACTCGGGGAGAAAACTGTATACACACATAAATTTATTATTGATCTCTAGCGAGTGTGATGATGATAATCACCATTGCAATAAAGATTGTGCCAACAGTCACTACTGTTGGATAAAAGATATATCTAGGTTAGTTTCCACCCAAATTTCCGGTAGCGATCATAAAAAACATTTTTGTGACGGTTGCTTATTATATTTTAATAATGAACGTCAACTATTTCAACATCAGAGAAACGATTGTAATCACATTTACACCACAACGCCAACAACAAAAATACGGGTAGATAAATTCGGAAAGGAAGTTGCAGAAAATATATTAAAATTTGAGAATTTCGAAAGACAAATGCAAGTGCCATTTGTAGTATATGCTGATTTTGAATCGATTTTAAAACCTATCAATACTTGCGAACCAAACCCCGAACGTTCTTTCACAAATAAAACTTTTAAACATGACCCTTACTCATTCGCATATTTCATAAAATGTTCTTTTGACAATTCTCTATCTAAGTTTGAGCTGTACCGAGGTGCTGATGCGGCCGAAGTATTTGTATCACGTATAGAGGCTGATTTAAGGAATATATATAATCAACATATGAAAAACATAGTCCCAATGGCTCCTCTTACACCGCAAGAAAGCCAAGACTACCAAAATGCAACCACATGCGGTATATGTAATAAGCCTTTCGAAAGAGAGGATGTAAAAGTAAGAGACCATTGTCACTTAACGGGTAAAGTGCGTTTTGGTGCTGCACATTCCATCTGCAATTTAAATTATAAATTACCCAAATTTACACCTATTATATTCCACGGGTTAAGTAATTACGATAATCACCTATTCGTGAAAGAGTTGTGTAAACACCGAGACAAGGTTGATGTAATAGCACAAAACAAAGAAAAATATATATCCTTTACGAAACACATTTATATGCACGATTATGTAAATAAGAAGGGTGAAACAAAGAAAAAATTTTTACAACTACGATTTATCGATAGTTTCAAGTTCTTGTCTGCATCATTACAAAATTTGGGTGTGAGTTTAGATGATAACCAGTTGGTGGTAACACGAAGTTTCTATAACGATAATGCCAAATTCAATTTAATGAGACAGAAGGGTGTGTTTCCATATAGTTTTTTGGACAGTTTAGAAAAATTAAATAAATTGGAATTACCAGCCAAAGAGGAATTTTTTGATAATTTAAACAATGAACACATATCGATTGCGGATTATCAACGTGCTAATGATGTGTGGAATTTATTTGAATGTAAAAACTTGGGGGATTATTCAGATCTTTATTTAAAATCAGATGTGCTTCTTTTATGCGATATATTTGAAAACTTTCGTGAAATTTGTTTGGATAAATACAAACTGGATCCAGCTCAATACTATACAGCTCCAGGTTTATCGTGGGATGCTATGTTAAAATTAACAGGGGTGAAGTTACAATTATTAACTGAAATCGATATGATTCATTTTTTTAAAAAAGGGATACGGGGTGGCTTAAGTCAGTGCTCAGAAAGAAAGCATATTGCAAATAATAAATTTCTACCCAATTACGATCCCAACGAGCCATCATCATTCATAACTTACCTCGATGCAACGAATTTGTACGGATATTCAATGAGTCAATGTTTACCAACGGGGGGATTTCAATGGCTGTCCAAAGCGGAAATTGACGAATTAGATATTATGAGTATTTTGGAGGATGACCCCCACGGATATGTTTTAGAGGTAGATATACATTATCCACAACATTTGCACGATTTGCACTCGGACCTCCCATTTTTAGTCGAAAATATTGTTCCACCCAAATCAAAATCAAAATTAGCGAAGTTAATACCAAATTTAAACGACAAAAACAAATATATCGTACATTATTTAAATTTAAAGCAGGCTGTTAATAATGGTTTAGTGGTTTTAAAAACACATAGAATTCTTAAATTCAATCAATCGGCTTGGCTGCAAAATTACATTAACCTTAATACTCTTTTACGAAATAACGCAACAAATAAATTTGAAAGAGACCAATACAAATTAATGAATAATTCCATATACGGTAAAACAATGGAAAATATTGATAACAGATCCGACATAAAGCTGGTTACTCACTGGGAGAGTATCAGGCGTAGTAAAGGTGCAAATGCACTAATATCTCGCCCAAACTTTAAAACATGTTCAATATTTACCGAGGATTTCGTGGCTATTCATATGGGTAGACAAAAGGTACTTTACAATAAACCAATCTATGTAGGATTTTGTATATTGGAATTATCCAAGACGGTACTATACAATTTTTTCTATAACATAATTAAAAGTCAGTTTGGTGAGAACGCGGCTTTATTATATACAGACACTGATTCATTAATTATTAAAATTTTTACAGATAACTTCTACGATTTTATAATAGACAATCCCGACAAGTTCGATACTTCAAACTATCAAGTGGGAAATATATTTAATGTGCCTAAGGGTGTGTCAATTTTAGGTAATTTTAAAGACGAATTCCCCGCGGACCCAATAATTAGTTTTTACGGAACAGGCGCGAAGGCATATTGTGTACAATCTGTGGCAAATGAATTAAAAAAAGCTAAAGGTGTAAAAAGATCCGTCATTCAAAAAGAGTTATCAATAGACGACTATAAGCAAATCGTTGAACGAGGAGGTTTGATATTTAGAAAGATGAATACGTTTAGAAGCTATTTGCATGATATATATACCGAAGTAAAGAACAAAGTGGCTTTGAGCCAGTATGACGATAAGCGATTCGTTATTCCCAATACAACTAAGACATTACCGTGGGGGCATTCTGATGTACAATTCTTTCAGGACGAACCTGAACAAAACATACGCTGGTTAATGTCAGCCATAAATGAAGTTGAAAATTGTTCTGTAAAAAACGAAAAGTTGGATAAATTACTCGCAGCCATAGCTGAGTTAAGTCAAGAATAAAAATACTTCACTGAAAAACTTATTGAAACATTATTTTTTCAATGCAAGGGTCTAAAACTAAGTTAAGTTGTGTACTTTACGAATATTATTATTCTTTTTGGAAAATGTGTTTAATAAAATATATATATATAGGAGAACTCATACTGATTTCAACAAATACATTATAAATTAAATTCTTAGTTTAACTGTATACTTATCAAATATTGTATGTATGTAAGACATTTTTTGACAATTGTACAATTTTAGGTTAAGGTTAAAATTAATTATGTAACTAAAATGTAATAATAATTGGTTAATAAATTTCAATTTGAATTTGAATTGTTGTTAATTATTACCACAAAATGACAATTTAAAATAATGCATCGCTTTATTATGTGGCTGGGTATTGTAATATGGCTGCAAGGATAAGCACACCTTCTTTGTTAAATGTGTGTTTAGTTTCAATGATGTACAGATTAATTTAGGTTATGTGACAACAATGCTGGCGTCGACTCTACTAAGTTTGTATCGTGTGGTATTTGGCTTGGGTTACGTGGCAACAATGTTGGCGTCATTTCATAGTCATGGATGTAATTACATCAGTTGGCACGACGTGGCTTGGCGCCACAATCGTATAATGCTCTCCGTTACGTAGTGGCGTGGGTTTCCTTCAACCAATAGAAAGCGAGCATTGGTGGTGTGATATTATATCGACCAATGAGAAAGAAGTTGACCACCCCAACCTCTCTAGTAGTGACAGATGTGGAGGGGCGAGAGTGGTCTAGAGCTTCTTTGAGATGATACAAAAATTCTTTCCACCTTCAACTTTCGTCGTGTGTACAAGTGCCACAAAAAGTGCTCCGTTTTCGCATTTTTTGTAATTGTTTTTAGTGTTCAATCGTTTTTTGTGTTCGTTTTGTGAAAATGGTAAGACACCTAAAGAAGAATGCGGCCGGTGGTAGTCGCAAACGCCCGTTGGAGGGTACATCGCCTGCATTAGTAGGCTTAAATTTGATGGCCTATTTGCAAAATTTTGTGCCGGACCCTATTGTCAGCAATATTGTTGAATCACCCACAGAAGCTGGTACTGTAGTGCAACAGCAACATGCAAATAATGCCGCAACCAGCGTGGGTGAGGGTTCGGCGAACGTTGCAACACCGCCGGGACCATCTACCAGCGGAATAAATATTTTGCAAGATATTGTAATCCCGGCGGAAAACAATATATATGAGGCCATCTCGCAAGCCTCTAATAATGGTGAAGTACAGCTTCAACAGGCGTATTTTGGCTACCAACGGACGCACGCGATTGACCACCCTGACACGGAATATCCTGTATTGCATTTGCCCGAGGATGGCGCCGGAATTAATTTCGATGCCATCGTCGACCAAAATGCAGTACAGCAAATTCAAGATAACCTTGAAGCGGAAGGTGAGGTGTTACTTTTGAGAAATCAAATACTTAAAAGTAAATCTTTACATTCCGGCTCAGGTGGTCAGGGTGGACGACATCATAATAATAATTTCTCTGGCTCTCAACACCTACCCACGGTGTCGCATGTAGATAGCGACGACTCTGATGACGATTTTGTGAAAAAACCAAAGATCGACAAAATCATAATTCAAAGGATAAAATCGTCATCATCGGCTTCGCTAGGAAGTAGACAGAGAAAGGCTGTAAAGAAACCGAAACAAGGATTGCGTCGTCCTTCTCGGAATCCGACCCCAGTAACTGTTGAAATAATTAAATTGGGGCCGAAGACTGAGGAGGACAATGCAATCCAAAATATAATCGATTTACAGACCGCTATGCCAACGCCTCTTACCCCTCTTACGCCCGCAACACCACCAACACCTGTTGAACAGGTTTTCAAAATTGTTAAGGGCAAGAGAGGTAAAAAGGCACCAGCAAAAAGGTCTGTTTCGGTTTCTTTACCTGATAATATTCCGTTAGAACAACCTAGTTGCTCTAATGCAATATTACCGACGCCTTTAAGTGGTAGCAGCACATTAGAACAACCGAGTTGTTCTAATGTGGTGGTTCCAACACTTCCTCTGGTGGTGTCGCAGCCACTTGCAGAACCGATTCAACATCCCTCAGAAGTTGAGTCGGTTCCACAGGTGGCGCTATCACCACCACTACCTATTCTAGAGCCGGCTCAGGATTCTTCAGATTCAGAGCCGGATGTATTTCTGTCTCAGCCTGAGAATAGAAATATTTTAAACAAATTCTTAAATTTCTATTCTGCGGCTAAGACAGAATATCAGGAGAAAGTGGCAGCAACCCAAGGTGATGCGGACCGAGAATTAAGGTTAGCTGAAACCATTCGCCAGGCTAACCAAGAATTAGCCGAAATAGCTGGGCGCCGCGTCGCTTTGGAGAAAGCCGAAAGGGCGTTGAGAGCAATTGAATCGGGTCTAAGTAGAGTCGGGCGGTAAGGCTTGTACAACACACATGGTGGAGAGGCTTTGTTATGCAGTTTTTTTCTAGTTATTAAGTTAGGTTAAGTCATTGTAAATATATGTAGTTAGTTTATTAATAATAAGTATTGTACATAAAAAAAAAAAGTGAAAAAAAAATATATATAAATTTTTTTTATACGTATAAATGTAAAAAAAAAAAAAAATATTGATTAGTATAAGTATTTGTATATATTAAATTAGCGTATAAATGAATAATTAGGTTAAGTAATTGTAAAGAAGAAAAAAAAAGTTAGGTTAAGTCATTGTAAATATTTGTAGTTAGTTTAAAACATTTTTCTTAATAATAAAAACTTTAATAAAATTACAAACTTGTCTTTTATTAGTAGTAAGTAATTGTACATAAAAAATAAATATAAAAAAGTTTAAAACAAATTTTAAAAAGTGAATAAAAAATGATAAAAAAATTAATTAGTTAATAAAATAAATACATCACATGTAATTAATTAATTGTGCATATTATGAGTACTTGTTTGACATGAATAATTAGATTATGTAATTGTAAATAAACACATAATGTAAAGGTTAATTAATTTAAATAAATAAAGAGTTTAAAACATTTTCCTTAATAATAAAAACTTTAATAAAATTACAAACTTGTCTTTTATTAGTAGTAAGTAATTGTACATAAAAAATAAATATAAAAAAGTTTAAAACAAATTTTAAAAAGTGAATAAAAAATGATAAAAAAATTAATTAGTTAATAAAATAAATACACCACATGTAATTAATTAATTGTGCATATTATGAGTACATGTTTGACATGAATAAACACATAATGTAAAGGTTAATTAATTTAAATAAATAAAGAGTTTAATAGGTTAATAACAACATAAAAAAAAAAAAAAAAAAAAAAAAATTAAAAAAATCGAATTTTAAACACATGAAAATCAAAATTAATGGTTAATTAGGAAAGGTCAAAGGTCAAATTTAAAAAAAAAAACGGAGATCCACCTCCTCCTTTCTCCGGGGGGCGTCCGAGGATTCGATCCCGTGGTCTTCTGAGTGGCCTCAAGATCGACGCGTATTTGCCCGCTCGGCTACTCGAACGCCCCACAAGAGTTAGGTCTATTTCATAATTTCAACAAAAAACTACCTGCTCATCGATCCGTATTGACCAGGCAGGGTCGCATGGCCTTAGGCTATAAAATCAACCCAAGCTATCGGCTTTATACATTTACAACTGTATTATTTTGAATCAGTTTATATCTTGAGATATTTTAATTTAATTTAAATAATAATAAATAAAAGATAACCATTTTTTTTCAAAATACTTTTTAATAAAATCATTCATATGTTCATTTGTTTTAATATTTATATGATTTACTAATTTTCACAACTTGTAATATACAGGGTGGCACAAATATTTTTATTAATTAAAAAATATATACAATTAAACTTAAAAATAAAATGAAATATAAATTTACATTAATAAATACTAATTATAACGAATCATCTTCTTCTGGTTCCAATACTTGGTCATCTGTGAGGTTGGACACAGTTGAATCCGTTGGAGATGATGGCTCTTCTGGTTCCAATACTTGGTCATCTGTGAGGTTGGACACAGTTGAATCCGTTGGAGATGATGGCCTAGAATTAGGAACCGTCTCTATTGACCAAGCCGACGGTGAAGAAGCACGAGAATTGGACGCCGTCTCCATCGACCACCAGTCACTTGGGATACTGGCATGTTGTATGACCTCACTGTCTATAGAGCATGTTGGAGCCATCACTGTGGAGTCACCAGTAGTTGAGGAGATGGTACTATCTTGTACAGGTTGTTCGGTCTCCATCTCAATACAAACTGAGCAACAGCAGCAAAGAACTTCATTTTATACATTTACCCCCTCCAAAACATGTGAACACTTAATATCATAATAATTTCTTGACATTTGTATATAGAACAGTACTATTTTATACTCATACTATAAATAACTACCATAAATATCTAATTTAGTAAAACACGTTGTATCGTTCACGCAATTGTTTTATTTACATTATTACATGTATGACATACTTCAATTCGATGCAATTGCACCAAGTTTGTGCTGCAACATTTACATTTCGTTATCATTGCACCATCCAACGTCGTCGTTTTGTGAATATTTACATGCTGGTGACGTCCGGACACTATCCGTGTATAGGATATATAACATAGCCCACACAGGAAGTGTTTGGTTGCATCCGGCCTGGTTCTGATTATGACAAAAGACGCTGACGTGCAATATAGTCTCCGCCGATCATCATAATTGTTTAATATTTTTCCGGAGAAGGCTAACTCTCCCGCTTCGTCTTCCACATCATCCCCAAGACCTTCATCTACACTGACGGGAACCAGGTTGCCATCTCCCCAGTCGGCACCCTCTTGGTCGACATTGATATTTTCCACGATGATGGGATCCTCTCGGTGGACAGCATCTTGATTCAAGTCCTGAAGCTCTTGATTTACACCATCTCGGTGTAACACCATTGCACCCATATCATTTTCTGCCAGTTCAGTGAGGAATCGTCTATAAGCCATCTTTAAATGTTGGAACTCAACTGATTTGATGTTAAACCTCCTCCGTTTTATATTATATTTTATAATTCGTGACGGTGACGCCCTTCCTATTGCGTCAAGTTTACTATTAGCTATTTAAACCAAGAGTGACCACAAGAGGAACGCATTCAAACTTCTTACGTAACACAATCGTGTCTTAAAACAGAAGTGCATACAATGGTCCTACCAAGAGAGTGGAAATTAAAACCAATAATAGCAGTACAACCGTATAGTTACAATAATTCAAGAATTTGCCATAATTGCTATACTGCATGGAGGAAGCAAATTATCAACCCATGCACTGGACTGTGCAAAAAGTGTGTAATTCAGAACCCAGTGCAGAAAAAAGAATTTCGAGACAATTGTCCAAATGAAACACAATGTCGCAATTGTCTTACCATACTCAAAAGAACGAATTTTGGTATATATCGAGACGTATGTGAAGCTTGCAAAGCAGACCAACCACAATTAAGACAACGATGCGTGTACTGTAGTAAGTACGAGGACAATTGTTGGAACAACATTTGCATAAAATG
This sequence comes from Rhagium mordax, assembly GCA_963680705.1. Taxonomy (NCBI): domain Eukaryota; kingdom Metazoa; phylum Arthropoda; class Insecta; order Coleoptera; family Cerambycidae; genus Rhagium; species Rhagium mordax. The sequence goes on from OY796665.1 coordinate 25,014,142, forward strand.
TATGTCAGGGGCACTCATCTTGTGTGATCGCATTGGTGTGTTTTATAGTAGTTGGACTCACCATAATAGGGACTGTTGGTGTCTTAATTATAAATAAATTATATTATTTGTATATATGTATGTGTGTATGTAATATATATTATAACCATAAACTGTAAATATATTTTTAGTATTGTAATAACATATTATTTTGTAGGAAACTTTTAAAATTATACAAAAAAAAAAAAAAAAAAAAAAAAAAAAAAAAAAAAAAAAAAAATGATTATTTTTAATTTTTTTACAATTTAAAATGAAGGAAATAAATTAAATAAATATTAATAAAGTATATTCATTTTATTATTCATTTGTGACACATATTAAAATATTTCAATCGACATAACTATATAATGATACATTAATATATTTTTCTAGTTAATGACAATTTTAAACAATAGAAGCTATATCAACCCACGAATTGTGTTCTATAGATAGCCCCAGCCACTTTACCAGCACTTTATTTCCTTTCTTCTTTAATACATTTTCAACTAGATACACATCGGGGTATTTTGCTTTTAGTAGCTCCATTTCATAAAAACATCCCTTGATTGGGTGTCCAAACAAGTCTTCTATCAGGTAAGTTGTGGGATTTGTTATGTTTATTTTGGTAATTTTAAAAAGTTCTGTTGAAAAGTTCGGTGTAAACCCTTTATCAAATACACCTTTATACTTGCTAATACGAACTATATCACCGAGATGAAATTTCGGTTTCAGAGCAATCTTAATATAATTATATACGTTTAAATGTGTAGTTGGTTTGACATCAATGGGCTTTCTGCCAGTTGTACGATGGACTTTGTCATTGTAACTTTTTGTAACGTTTGGTAGGATATCGAGCCATTTATATTTACCCATAGCTGAGAATTCTTTATACAACCAATTTTTTAATGTGCGGATTACTCGCTCAACAATTGCTGCTTTTTTTGTGCTATACGTAGAATAATGATTAATTTCGTGCCGCTTCATTAATGCGGAGAACTTTCTGTTATAGAATTCAGTACCATTATCGGTCTGTAAATTTCTCGGTGAATAATTTGCTTCTTGAATAATAGTCTGCATAGCCTTGGTAACTTCTACAGCTGCTTTATTTTTAATAGGTTTGGTCCATACGTACTTGGAATAGCAGTCAATCACTACAAGAATATAACGATACCCTCTATTTTTATCAGCGTATGGCTGCATTTCAGCTAGGTCTGCTTGCCACAAATCACCAAACCCCTTAATTATGGTTCGCCTTCTACGAAAATTTCGTCGAGCATTTCTATGTAACTCGTTAACAACTTGTAATTTTTCGCTGCTAACCTCCATTATAAAATTGTCTTCAGCTATATATCAACTTCAGGCATTAGTTCTGGTGGAAATGCTAGGCCTCCGGATTGCACCTTCTTTGGTTGGAGTTCGGTGGCAATATGCTCTAATTTAGAGATTCTAGTGATTAAAGTATTGCGATTGTTTATGGCCGAACGTTTAACTTCAGAAATTGCTTTATCAACATATTTCCTCATTTCTATTTTCATTTTCTGCATCATCTCATTATTTTGTTTATTGAAAATAGCGCGATTTTCTTCTCCACTTCTTATAAGTCCCACATCAACATATTTTTTCATTTCCCCAATAATTACATCGGTTGTATCAAAAATAGCTTTGGCAGCATTTTCATCATTTGTTTGTAGACGCTTGTTAACGTAATTACATGTTGCACCATCTTGATCATCGACAGGTTCCCCTAAATTTTTTAAACGCTTATTTTCAATATCATAGTGATTATCTCTGGTAAGTTTAAAACCCACGCCAGGTAATCCACGATGGGCTATTAACTTACTCGCACTAATTCTTTTGCTGCGTCCAAATTTGTCGATAGTGTTTACAGTAGACATTTCTGGTTGCATCTGATCCAGTTTATAAAATTTCAGACTATATAATACTTATTAAGTATAATGATACTATGTTTTATTTCATCTTTAATACACTATTTTTTCTTCCCTAAGTTCTGATATTATTTCTATTATTTCATTGTCGTGGTTGTTATTTCCCGCTATTTTCGAACTCCATAGTAGACGTAGACGATCCACGAGTTCGCTGGGTTTATTCCAAAAAATATATTCTTTATCTTTATTTCTGTACAATTTGTGGGTAGGTACACGTTTTAAGCCGTGACCACTTGTTGACGATCGTGTCGCAATTGTAGAAGATGTTAATGGTTTGATAATTTTGTGAAATTTTCCACGCTTAGTAGTGTTATAGCCATTCGCTACATCGAATTTTTTGTAAGGTGCCTTTGTTTTTCTTAGTATTTCTCCATATATCTTACTCCATTCATCATCGAGAACACCCTCTCTATTATCATCTAAAATTGTTGGGCGTTTTAGAAATATTAGATCGTACAATTTAGGACTACCTAGATACACGCCAAGTTTCTTATTGCCATACCATAGCGTAATATTTCCATGGGAAAAACGTATTTCGGCATTGCCCATCAGCAGTTTGCCTGTCTTGGGATCTACACGCACTCCATATAAACTATCATACTTGGAATCACCAGATTTTAAATTTTGTATATGTCTTTTTACAACCTCATGTCTTTTTTCTAGTTTACTAGCTGGAGAAGTTTCGGATACAGGGGTTGTTCTTATTGACGATGGTGGTGTTTCCATAATGGGGATATAATGTGGAACATCATCACCACCTACATACTTATCGGATCCTTCTTCAGAAGCACTCTCCCATGATACAGCCCTCTGGGTGGACACCCTTGATGATGATGGTTTTGAATGTAATTGTTGGATATGAGATTTGTTCTCTGCTGCTGAAGATATAACATTTAAAGGTTCAGTTATCGGTTGGTAGATCTTTTCAAGTGTTACGTGCATCTCCATATCTTTGTTCTTGATATAGTTAAACTTCTTCCGCACAGCATCTGTTGCCTCAATCAGCTGTCGCTTGAGTGTTATTTCGCTACTGGGATGTGCAAGATTGTTATATTTTTTATTATCTTTGGTAACCTTCATCTTAGCGCATACGTAAACGAAGTAATCCTAACGACGTATGTAATTCAAGTGAAGTTTTTAATAAAATGCATTATGGATATATGAAGCTATCAAACCCTTTTCTATATCGCCCACCTTGTACTTCTCTATCCTTATCAATCACTAGAAATCCATATTTGTCATTCCAGCACTTTGCACACATATTTTGAAATACTGTAAACGTTACATCAGGTGACACATGATCGGAAAAGATGTGATGCAGATTCATGTCGTCCTGTTTAAAGACAACAATTAAATTACTATTGTCTCTTATTAGCTGCTTCGGGATTCGAGAGTATGTCTGGCCAAGATAAAAACAATCCACATTTCTATGTCGGCCCATACTGAAATATCCCCTTATAACATCTTGTTTCTCACATATTACATCGTCAAATATAAACACAGACTCTGGCTTTGCCTCGGATGGTTCCACTATTTGCGTACCATTACTAAATGTATAAAATCCTAACCCCTCAATCGGCGCTAATACATTACGTAGATACTCATACTTGGGTTGATTTATAGACTTTGAGTATAGGTAAATATTTAAAAAACGTAAACCTAAACGATGCGTGATCAAAGATATTAAGACATTTGTTTTCCCACAATTCGAGGGTCCTATTATGAGGGCACGTACAGTTGAAGGTAGTAGTGGTCCATGGCGATTATCAGCACTTAACCCACGCCCAACTTTTTCATCCAAATTATCTATAGAAAGCGTTTGTTTCTGTTTCACAATGTGCATTGTACCGCGGCTAAATGTTATATAAGTAGATGTGTGATTTACAACTCTTATTTAAATGGTTTCTACGATACGATACACACGTGAAAAACGTACGAAGCGCGGTGGAGGATTAGTTAATTCCCTGATTAATAAGCTCCCCTTTGAATTGCATTTGCCAGGTTATCAATTTTGTGGTCCAGGCACAGATTTAAATAAAAGGTTAGCACGAGGTGATTCTGGCATAAATCAGCTCGATAAAGCGTGTAAGCAACACGATATTGCGTACGACAAAAATAGCAGTAATCAAGCAGCCCGCCATAAAGCAGACTATCAGCTTGAACAGGCTGCGTGGAAACGAGTGAAATCTAAAGACGCAGGACGTGGAGAAAAGGCAGCTGCTTGGTTAGTCACAACTATAATGAAGGGAAAACAACGTCTTGGTATGGGATGTAATTCAACAATATCTCGCAATCCAATAAGGAAACGAATCATCAAGAAAACAAAGAAAGGTAAGAAGAATGTTAAAAAGACAGCGTTTGGATCTGGGATAGTACGAAAAGTGCGTGACACACTGCGAAATGCTGGAGGCAAAAGAGTAAAAGACCAAAAGAAGGTGACTGAAATTGCTCTAAAAGCTGCACGTCGATATATAAAACAGGCCGGTGGAAAACGCAATATTCAAACACCTCGAATTATACCAATTCCAAAAGTTGGTGGTATTTTACCTCTAATACCCATTTTTGCTGGATTATCTGCATTGGGTAGTTTGGCTGGTACGGCTGCTGGTATTGCTAAAGCTGTAAATGATGTGAAAAAGGGTAGAGAAGAATTAGCTGAAGCAAATCGACACAACAGAAGTATGGAAGCAATCGCTATGAAAAGTGGCAAGGGGATGTTTATGAAGCCATATCGAAAGGGAATGGGTCTTTATCTAAAACAGAATTCAAAAAACTAATAGACTCCCTACCTCGGAGACCTCTTACCGACATTGATCTTAAATATTATGCTAAGAAAATGAAGGTAGCATACTTTCGAGGTGTGTTTATGCGCGACTCACTACCAAGACATGGGCCACATTACAATGAATCTTCAATAATCAATTTGGATAGTATATATGGTCCTGGGACACATTGGGTGGCATATAAAAAACGAGGTGGTTTAGTAAATTACTTTGATAGTTTTGGTGATTTACCCCCACCTATAGAATTAGTTACATATTTCAATAACGATTCAAGGAGGGCCAACCAAATATTCTATAACTACAAACGTGTACAGAATTTTAACACAGTGTGGTGTGGACATTTGTGTTTAAAGTTTCTCTCTACAAAACAAATATAAAACGCCATGGAGCTGAAATCTATAACCCCAGCAATGGATCGAGAAAGTATCAAGCGAATGGGTCACTCACTAATTGCATTCTCCCGTTTGCGTAGTCTGTTGAAGATGAGCAAACAACAACTTGCAAATATGCCCAAAGAAGTGATGATTGGGCTTGCTTCACATGAAATTGCATTAGTATGGGATAAGCTACCTACACATCTTCAGAATGATATCGATATATTAAAATATCAATATTGCACAGAACATTACCTTAATGATTATGAAAGCAATGTTGACGTAAATGATGGTCCAACACCTAGAAAAATGTTTTGCTGCTATTGTAAGGTAAACGATGTAAATGTGGCATCCAATAACAATGTAAATATATTACCATCCACTTCTAAGAAGAGGAAATTATATCATTATTGCTGTAATCCACAATAAATTGGGTAACACAATTTAATTATATCAGTCATGTCGTACACGTTCACACTAACGAGCCGCTTAAGTGAGCTAAGTGTCAACACGAGCCGCTTAAGTGAGCTAAGTGTCAACTTTGATCCACCCATTGAACTGGATAGGAGCAGTCGTCATGGGTTAGGTTTAATTGGATTCTACTCTTACAACTCCATATACAATGTGGATGAAACAAATAACATCTTCCAATATAGGGTTAGTGCTAAAGATACATTCACTACTGTTCACATACCTCTGGGGGCTTATGAAATTGATGAAATCTATGCTGCAATGTTGAAAGCTATGAATATTGATGGAAAGGATTACACGCAAATATTCACTTTAAGGGCAAACAACAATACCTTAAAGTGCGAGATTTTGTCAAAGTATGAAATAGATTTTAGACAACCAAATTCAATAGGAAGTCTGTTGGGATTTGGACCAATATATTTACAACCAAATAAAAATTACGAATCAACACAGCCTGTTGATATTATGAAAGTAAGGATGATACGCGTAGATTGCAATATTATTTCTGGAGCTTATCTGAATGCAGAAGAGTCACACACTCTCTTTGAATTTGACATAGACGTTGAGCCTGGCTACAAACTTACTAGAGAACCCAAAAATATCATATATTTACCTGTTAGACCTAAAGGGCGTCAGTTAATAGACAACATCACACTACGCATACTGGACGACAACGGTGATTTGATCGATTTTCGAGGTGAGAAAATTATTGTAAGGCTAGAATTGAAGAAAGTCGGATATCACCAACCAAATGGGTTTTCGATATAAACAGCGACAGCAAGTACATCACCATCAGTATGATACTGTAGCGAACAACAGTATGGATAAAAAGAAAGGGAGATGTGGAAAGCAATTCATTCAAAGTCTATACCTTAAACAGTTAAGACATAGATTGTCAGCTGAGGATCAAGCCTTTTTAAAATCTATTGGATTAAAACTGCGAAAAAATTGGTCATAATAATGGTGGCTACTGCAACTAGTGACAAACTTGAGGTGTTTGATGAACCTGTGTTAGATCATTCCCTAGTTAGCCTACATGAGCATACATATAAACCATATGGATCCCCATATTACAGAAACTCTGATGAAATACGTATTCCCATCAATTTTCAAGATGTTATACTCGACATTTCAGAAAGTTATATATACATAGAGGGAAAATTTACTCCTAGCGACACCACAAAGCGTTGTTATTTATCCAATAATGCACTAGCATTTCTCTTTGAAGAGATACGACTGGAAATGGGTGGTGAACAAGTAGCAGTAGTTAGAAGACCTGGTATTACTACCACAATGAAAACTATGGTGTCGTATGGGCAAACGCATGCACGCTCATTAATAACAACAGGTTGGGGTCTCACTGAAAAGAGACAAGATATTTTAGATACCACCAGTCACGTGTTCAGTGGCAAACTACCCCTTAAGTTCCTTATGGGTTTTGCAGAAGATTATACCAAAGGCATTCTGAATGTGAAGCAAGAATTAATTATGATAATTGCACGCTCATTTAAAGACTCCTATATCGGTGAGGTTGATGCAGAGTTGGATATCAGCAAAATTGAGTGGAAGATAAGGCACATTGTACCTGAAGATCGACAAAAGTTAAAATTATTGAATCGAATTAATAAAAGTGGTAATAATACCAAAGTTAAGATGGTCTACCGTGCGTGGGATTTTTATGAGCTTCCCTGTCTACGCGATACTACCTATGACATATGGGCTCTTAAACTCTCCACCCGTCTTGAAAGTCCACTTTTCATCCTTCTTGGCTTTCAAGGCACTGATCAGGCCAATGATAGAACAAAGGATGTTACACAGTTCAAACACGCAGACATAAATAATATTCGACTATTTCTAAACTCTGAAGTATATCCATATGAACGTTGGAATTTAGATTTCGATAAGAAGCTCGATTCTGCAGCATATTATGCTTATGAGAACTTCCAACGTAGTTACTATGATAAAGATATGAGCGAACCCATGATGGATCTTGGGGAATTCAGGAAGAATCCTTTGTTTGTCATTGATTGTTCACACCAACCTGTTGCAGTGAAATCATCTACAGTCGACATAAAGATAGAATTTGAAACACGAAAAGCGAAATTTCCGGAACAAACTCGAGTGTATGCACTTATACTTCATGATACATATTTAAGTTATAACGCATTAGATGGCTCGGTTCAGAATGGCTTTCTCGATGTTAAGTAAAAAAGAAAACATTTATTATTGTGCAATTAAGTAGTGCAGCATACCATTTCTATCAAGATGTCTGGAACATTTTATCAATAATAATCATGATGTACTTACAAATGTTCATTTTCTCAAAAAATGTTATTATAGATTTAAATATAAAATTACAATGAAAACTGTTTTAATTATGCTAAGGTATTTTTAATTATGTAATAAAATGAATGTAATCTTTTAATGTGTATTTCATTTATTTATCCTTATAATACAAAATACAGCACCATATTGTTTACTGCAGACATATACAATATTTGGTGTAATGAATATGTCAATCAAAATTAACAGATTATAGTATTTATTTATCTACATTGTCCTCATTATCTTCTTCATCAGACTGGTTGAGTTGATATTTTTCAATGATATTCTTAGGTAGGTACTCCACTATGTCATATAGAAAGCGTTTTAGATCCACTACGCCCATATGCTCACAAAACTCATCCAAATTTAGGAAGCCACGAGAATATCTACCACATAAATTTACACCAATGCTACACGCCTTGGAAGTTTCTTTAACACGTCGAACTTCTTCAGCATCGAAGCAGACATTTATGTCATAATTCAAAGAATGCAGTGAATCCCTCCTTATGTCATCTAGTTTACAAGACAATCTTTCAATGGCAGATTTAATGTCTTCTGCCTTTACCCATCCGTGAGATGAATATTGCATCCACATGTTTTTTTTGTTGGTTAGAGTTAACCTGGAATTAAACAAATAAATTAAAAATAGATATAAAGAGAATAAATCTAATCACATACTTACACAAAATATGATATCTATTCAATTTAAAATTGATATATTGTTCAAATCAATAATTCTATATTTACAAGTGAACAGATAATTATTTTTATAATACCCCCAAAATTCTTTCTAAATGTACCCCATTTTATTATATAGTAGCAAATGTAAACTAATAACTAACTAATACAAATATTGTTTCTTAAGTACTAGAAATTAAATACCAAATTGTATTATTGCGCTGGATTTTGCGCCGATATACATTGGAGGACGTTGTCCTAAATATGTCAATGTGTATTTACCACCGCTTGAATTAATTTTATTAATAGTATCTTCACTTATATTTTCTACAACCCGTTTTGGTAAAAATGATTTAAAATCTGTAATCGCACTTTCCTCAAATAAATGTACTACGATTGATTTTCCATATCGCGTATTGACCAATGACATTTTCTTTATAATATAAGGTTTATTTATAACTAACGATGTAATAGATCTTTGCACTAAAATCTCTGTATTTTCATTTATAATCGCATTAAGTGCTAATAAATCGAATTCGGAAAGTGCCATAGTTAAAATTTAAAATTGACGTACACAATGAAAGAATTGCAAAGAATAATATAATATATTGCTCACTTGAAATATATTGCTCACTTGAAATAAATTGAGATAACTGCACTACTCTCACTAGTTAACTCTTGAGTGAACAACTATGGATGTGATTTTGAGCTACCAAAGCGTTTTATTTATAGTGAAACATTCGCCCCCTCCAACCTACTTACCTCCCACCATACTAATTACTATCGTACACTTACATACTTGAAACACTTATTGATACATACACTAATTACAATTACAATTGCACCACCCCAATTACCACAATAGTAATTACATCAAGTCTAATTACCTCTATATTGTAATTACAATCTAATTACAGACATTACTCTTATTACCTCTATTGTAATTACAGTCTAATTACCGACAATTTTCTAATTACCTCCATTGTAATTACAGTCTAATTACCGACAATGCTCTAATTACCCTAATTACCGACAATGCTCTAATTACTCTAATTACCCCCCACCAGAAAAAAAAAGTGGTGGGGGGAGACCGGGTTCCGGTATAAGTCTTCTACTACCTTGTATCTACTTTGTATCGGCAATTGCTTCAACTCAGCTGCTATATGGTGGTAAATCTGTCTCGACAGTCTTTGGAATTTCTGGTACCTTAATATTAATAATAATCTCTTTTAATTTATTGAAAAAGACCTTGTCCTCCTCTTTTTTTCTTTTTGTTTGCAGAACTTTTAAATGGTGGCGAATTTGATGATCAACATTATCGTTATTAGTACTGTTTGTTAATGATAAATTAGATGTCGTTCGCTTTCTTTCTACGGTATTCTTTAAAAACAGTATATTATTGTAATATTTCCGGGATCTTGCTTTTTCTATGTCACATTTTATTTCCGTATTTAATCCACTTCCTGATGGAGAATGTTTGTCACTCTCAGCTTCAAAAAATAACCCCATAGATATTTCCATTTGTTTTGTATTATTTTTAGTGTAACAGTAAATCCAGCTTCTTTGAACTGATCAAGGATATTGTTCCAAATTTAATTCCCCACATTTAGTGTTCTCTTTTGTAAAGGAATAGCAGGATTATATATGGCAGGATATCTTGATACTGTAGATATTAGCATTTCCTCAAAATTTTTCCCATCTTCACTATCACGCTGCTGTTCTACCACTTCAGTTTGTATTTCATATCTGATTTTTCTTATTTCAATATCCATCCTGTACATTAGCATCCACTTCTGGGACGTTTCCTCTTCGTCCAGTGATCCAGTGTAGCACTGAATTGATATTGGACTTGTATAAATACGATTTTCATTCCAGTCTAGCACTGTCAATTCAGCGCTAAATCCAGTCCAATTAATAGACAGTTGCTTTATTTTTAAATTCCCGTAGGTCCTCCCACCCTCAATTTTACATGAAATTAGTACAACTGAACATGTCTAGATAGGTTCGCGCAAGTGCGAACAACTCTAAACCCATTCTTTTCCAGGAGAATTATTTTAAAATGTTAACAAACCAATACGAATCATTTCACTATCATTCTCAGATTCAAAGAATTGAGAGGAAAGCCAAAATTATTCAAACTTAAAATACGTGCTACAAAAGCTGCTTCCTCTTCCTATCTCCCTTCCAAATATTGATGGATGGTCAGGTTTGCTTTAGAGTGATTTTTTAATTTCTTTATTATTGTACGCCTTGGAATTTTCCATTAATTTGAATTACTTCTTTTCCACCCTGTAGCATGTTTTAAAATTTAACAATGAACGTTTCAATTGTTAGGTTATACAATATGCAATATACGAATAAATACGTACAAAAAAAAGAATTATTGAAAACTTTTCCTTTTTATACGGATATTAAGGGTATGAAAACACCGGTTTATGCTAACAAAATAACGCCATTAAAAGAATATTGTACGCTTTTATAATAATTATACATAGTCTTTCTGATCCCAAACATCTATATTTCCCTCTGTTTGTAATAATCCCGAACCTGAATTTTAAAATGTATTTCATGGAAAATATTAAAGCTTTTATAATCTGTTGAGCGCCCTTCTTTACCCTGTAATTATTTCAACCCGTTGTAACAAACCCTATAGTATTAAACTTTGGAACTTTTTGAATGTAAATAGGAATCTTATAAAGGCACAAAAGTAATAAAATGGGACATGGAAACATTTCACAATCAAAAACAGGCTGCCAGACTGACAAGCGAAATAAAAGACAAGACTTTCAAATAAGAAGCACGCAGAAAGCAGACGCGTAGCTGTAGGATTTTTCAAGGGTTTAAAATTTAAAATTTCCTTTTGATTTGTGAAACTCGGGCTGTCGTAAACACAAAGATCAACTGTGTGGAACTGCATATGTCTTAAATCGTTATCAAGACATACAGAGCGAGTCAACTGAACTAAAATTTTATGCCGATGTGTTGACAGAAAAAATTGTTGGATTGTATATACAGTGTGTCCCACTTTTTATGTGGTTCCTTCCCTTCACAACTCAGTTATTAGTTATCCGATTTTAACATCACTGACTTCTGATGTGATCTTTTTGAATTAAACAAAACTTATTTTTGTCAGTGGTGTGAATTTTTATTAAAATAAAAGAGATCGCTTTTCCGAGAAGTCATATTGGCATTTTTTACAGAAAAACTAACGCAACATTATTAATCAGCATGCTTTGGAACTCTCATGACCAAAATTTCACAATTTTGGTAAAGGGTTTCCGAATAACTGGCCCAGTAAGAATACATTTTTTCAGCCGTAAAGAATTGATGTTCACATAACTTTATAATGGAGTAAGGTGATAAATCCTCTCGAAATTCACTTTCGAAATTATATTCCAATAAGAATATTATGATGTACCCTACCCGTTTTTAAATACGCCTGTGTGGCAGAGAGGTAAATAGCTGAGACCGTTTATTTGAGATTTATCCTTTTCGTGACAGTTACCGTCTGTTACATAGAAAGGACGATGTTTAGCTGTTCGTTATCTTGTTGATAGGTGAGCGCAGGCCCGTTCAACCCGCAAACGATCCGACTCACCCCAAATGCATGTGGTTTCATTCGGAATATACTAAATTGAGCATATCATTCCCATCAATTGAACACAAGCAACATGTGAACATCGTAAAAAGTAACTTTTCTCCAAATTGGAGGGCTTATGTAAAGTGTAAGGAGTAAAATGTGGATAAATATCATATACTGAGGATGATATTGGGGTTTTTTCTTGTCTTCTAGTATGGGTGGATATATCAAAATAATAAAATACAAAGTGTTACTGTTTTCTTCAACTTTATTAGGTGTATTTATTATGATAATCCCACAAGTTTTTTTATTGAATTTTTTTATATGCTCATGATATTAGGACAGTTAATCGAATTAGGGGATGATGAAACAGTTCAATCAAATTTACAGGAGATGTTCAAAGAGGTTGTCGTCATTCTCTAAACATAAACAACATCTTATAACTGTAGAATCTAAAACATTATTCAGCATTTCTGGCGTTAGAAAGGCTTCAAGAACCAATCCACTAAGTTCTTCTTTTGTTTCAAAGTTTTGTTTATAAACGTAATTGTTGACATATCCCCAAAGGAATAAATCTGCCAGGTTTACATTGGGTTAACAAGCTGACCAGGCCGTTTCACAAGATATTCTTATAATTTTTTCTTTGAAATCTAGCTGAAAAGTGCTCTCTTGAATTATTATGTTCAGGTATCATCCTGCTGGAATCAATTTCTGCTAGATTCAAATTTCTGCTCCAAATTATTTCGATGTAAACTTACGTAACGCGCTAAAGTTAAATAATTATGATAAAAAGGGGCCTATTTTCCCTGTTCCTAAAATTTCAAGCTATATATTAAATAGAAAAAGGTTTTGGAGCCTTGATTCTTTGCATAAATGTGGATGTTCTTTAGAATTTCTTCTATTGAAAATCCCATTATTAGTAACTATTGTCATGTATTTTAATAAATAAAAATTAAATTAATACTTTAAAAAGAAAGAGAAAATTCAAAGTTGTTCATATGGAACTTCACCCTGAATAGAAACAGCAAATAACTTACTTTAAACAAATAAAAAAAGGTTAAAACACATAGTCAAAGGATACTACTCCGAGGAAACTTATCTTCGTTGCAGAAACACCTGTTACGGGATAGCAGTGAGACGGTCCACCAGATGTGGCTCGTACCACCTAAAACAGTAAATTAAAACCACAAAAATGATAAATAAAATAACATTAACCATCAGAAAGGTAATATTAAACAAGTTAATCAATCTCTATAGTGTCAAATAAGCAACAATTAATAAAGAATGAGCAAGGTTGTAGCTTTATCTAGCGAAAAGACTAACGTAGAAAACCGTAATATTAATATTTAATGTTAATTAAGATTTAATTTTATGTAAAACTGATCGTCTATGCCACCAGGATAGACACATTATAACTTAAAATTGTAGAAATGTATAGTGAAGTGAAATCTTGTTGGATATCGATCGGTCATGAGACCCAGAGTTCAAAAATGATATGATTTCCACAGCAAAATTACATGTAAGAAAAATATTTCCAAAAATACAAACCCAAAATGACAGTTTGGCATCTAGTATCCTCAAAGAAAAAAGAATGCAGGATCACCATGGATATAGGAACAAAAAATTGAAAAACCAGTTCCAGAGAGGCGTCACGTAATTGAAGTCGTTCCTGAAAATAAATTAGAAAATCGTATTAAAAACGAGCAAAAGTAGAAGTAAATCACTACTTACCAGCTAAAATAAATAATTTAATAAAAGTTGGACGAGATTATACCCTGGCTACACCAGAATTTAATAAACAGAAGAAAGAAAAATCAGGTACTTACATAGTATATAGTTGAGGACTTAATCACATAAAATAGTCTTGATTAATTGCGGAAAAGCACATAATATCGAATAAGACAGCCATTTTACCACGGTCAATGAACTTTAGTGAAGGCCGTAGGTTTATAAATTCGTTAAAATCCATAGTATATAAAATCCAATAGACTGTTCATCCCTGATAAGACAAGAAAAGGGAGACATTTTCTTTTAAACCATAAAATATAAGAATTTCATTTGTTAATAGGTTTAATATAGAATTTTCATTTATTAATAAAATTTACATAAGATAAAGAATTCGAAAGGTAAGTTTCTTCCTAAGAAAGATCCCAAGGAGACCCTGAAAAAGAAAGCAAGAATTACAGGAACCTGAAAGTAAGTTACTCGCTACGCGCAGTACACACGGTCGTTTATCAACGCAGTAGGCTGGTCGCTGTGTAGCTGGCGCAGTATTTTGCATCCGTAGTACGGGTGGACCAAGTAAAAAAAGTCACAATTCTAATAAACTTGTAAAGAAATTCTCAAATTAAATTAAATCACTATATTTCTTAAATATAATTAATACTAAAGACATGCTATTAAAAATATTCTTAAAACTAACATGCATTAAATATTAAATTAATAAATACCACCTATCTTTTCAATATTTTAAAATAATCAAACAAATAATTTGACATACAACGTGGGGCACAGAAAGACAAAAAAATCAAATAAATAAAATAAAATAAAAATATAATTAAAATGCCCAACTACACTATGCTCTCATCAATATCACCTTTTCAAGTCCTTTACAAATTCTATATTTATATAAAGGATTATTCACCGAAAGCGGACGTTTCTCGGGATCTGTCTAGTTTAGAAATTTGATAATTCGTGTACAAAGGTTTTTGGATATGGCGGATCTAACGAAAATATTTTCAACTTTGTGTCACCGCTTATACTGAAAGTGTCACCAAACTTTGTTATTTTAAATGGAACACCCCGTATATTATAATTGCATAATTGGATTCCCCATAAAATTTTAGTTTGGATTTGTGTACCATAATGTACCCTTAAATCTACTATTTTCCGAGACAATTAATATTTTTGAAAAATTATGACGGTTTCTACCCTTCGGAAAAAAAATCGATATCTTCTATCATGTTGCAGATTAAGAAATTTTCTTTTCAGACTCATACAAATACCCTACGATCTAGTTAAAAGTGCCCTTATGTTTTCACAATTTTATATAGGGTGTTTTATTGGAGTCATATATTATTTTAGTTCAAACGTCAAAAGTTAATTTTTTTAAATGGAAACCCCAGTAATGCCCAGTATATTTTTGCAGAATCTAATAGATTATTGAATTTTGCATCAATTGATATTATCATTCCCTAAACTATGTTTTTAATCCTTAATAATTAATTAATCATGTTTGATTTTATAATACAAATAATTCTCATGAGTAATTAAATAATTCATTGATTTTCTTATTACTTATAAATAATTATTGGAAATAAAAGAGGTCGAGGGTGGCTATTACTTTCCTTTAAATTCGAAAAATTGAAACAACTTACGAAATGCTCTTGACGATGGTCAAAGAAGGTGTGGTACATTGTTGAATTCAGAATAAAAAATGCTTCTCTAAAATTTGTTACCAGAAAATCAAGACGGTACTTAAAAAAAATAAGTTGATGGTTACTCGAAGACGAAACGTCAAATATTAAAATTGGTATCATAATCTTGACGAAAACCCGTTATAATATGGAAAGGTTAAATTTGAAAAAAAAACGAAACGAGACCATAAAAATAATCTTCTTTTTTTCTATACACAAAATAAATATACAGAGTGTTTCGGGAGGAAAGGGAACTATTTTAAAGACGGATTACAGAGGTCAAAATAAAAAAAAATTACTATAAATATGAGTCCGAAAATGCTTCCTTTTCGAGATAATTAAGATAATTAAAATTCCGTTTCTTTAAAATCTCGAAAACGATTTAAGATATTAAATTGAGCTTTGGTGCACTGCACTGCTTTCTTTCAAAGCAAGTATTGGTTTCTTCTTAATAAGCAGTCAATTTTAAAAAGAAAAGGCCTTTTGAGTTTTTCTGGTAGGATAAATCGTTTGCAAGTAATAATTATGAACTGTTTTTCTGCTTCACTGTTATTTTTGTTTTCGATTTCAAACCGTTTGTAAAATAATTGATTTTTGTGTTTCTTTTATCTAAGGATAATTACATTTATGTTAAATTTCATCGTTCTCCAATATTCACTTCAATTGTGCTCCAGTTCAGTTATTTGTTATTTGCTTGTAGAAAAACATATTTTGGATTATTTTTTTAACACCCTGTATCTCGAAGAGGAAGCGTTTCCGAATTCTTATTTATATAAACTTTTTTCTTATTCTGACCTCTAGAATACGTCCTTAAAATAGTTCCCTTTCCTCCCGAAACACCTTGTATAAGTACCAAATAATTGAATCGAATTTATTTAAAATTTCTATTTATTAAATGAATTTATTCTTTAAATTCATTTCTTTTACTGTTTCAAATATAATTTTGCAATAATTTATTTTAACCAATTAATTAAAATTAAAGCCCTAATCGTCCTTAATTTCACTTAGGAAATTCAGGTTATGATTAGTCTAACACCATTGAATTAACGTTCTGATGGTAGTAAGAAGACAAGGTTATGCCATTAATCCAAGGTGGTTGTGTTAACAAAATTATGAAATAGTTAATATTTCTTCAAATTTCCTTACGAAAACCCGTAATAATGTTATGCAGTCACATGCAGAGTCATGTGTTGATACCAAAGAGATATTTAAAAAAAACATAATTATTGATTGCCACAGCAACGAAACTTTTGAAAAAATAATTTTACTTATCTAAACGCCGAATACTCAATATACGTAATAACAAATAAGTTGATATTATCCGGAGACAACAAAATCATATGTAGATGATTAAATATTAATAGTAGTAAATTTTTAGTTTAAATGTCAATATTTACACAATTACTGATATTGCTAAACTACTACCAAAGACTTAATATAATCTTTGCTACTACTAATTGGGTTGCGATAATATGTGTGATATTAAATTGAAATATTTCGAACGGTAAAGCTAAAATGATTAGAGAGAGATGCATTAAAATATTCTTCTTCTTCTTTTCACTATTAGGTACATAATTTCTAAAAAAGTATAATAATTCACAAGCTTCGTAAATAGATTTTCAGGCATGTATATTGTAATGCAATTTACCAAGCCACAAAGACTCCAATGCGTTACGATGTTTACATGGAACCATCAATGTAGTTTGTACAGAAATTTGTTCCATCGATGTTTCTCCTCGAATAAACAGCAAGCTTTGTTATCCCAATAATAAAATGCAAAAAATGCTTTGATGTAATAGTTGTACATTTAAAGCCGTATCTATGTGTTGCTTGGAATATCAATAATATCCTAATTTTTTTAAGTCCCAGAATTTTTTAGTTGGGCCATACTTGGCATTAGGTTATGTTAGGTTAAGTTTAGGTATGGAGTATCTTACATAAAATGTGTCGGCAACCTATTTTAGGCATACATTAATACTATTAGGTATACATTAATAAAATATCCTAGTCATTTGGCTAACAACTAAGGCTTTACCTAAATTAACCCTATGCCTGCGACATGTACAAATATATCCAGATTATAGTTTTGATAAAGATCCACCCAATTAGAAAAAAATTTTTATTGTCCATCCACCTTCTTAAGAATTTTTTTTTCTACTTTTGGATTACTATTGGTTTTACACCTGTACCCTACAGAATTTTTGCAAGGTAATTTCAAACAATATTTTTTGGACAATGCACTGAAACCTTTGAATGTGTGTAATATAATTACTAATTATGACGCCTGCGGTATTTACTACGAATTACTTGAGAGGGAAAGAAGGGCCGAAAATACGAAAATTCAGGAAGAAGAGGATGCAGTATACGCTAACTTGAAGAAGCAAGTAAGTACCAAAAATCAATATTTATTTATTGTTTATTAATATTTTATTTTATAATATTTTTATGAAATTTTGTTTTTATTGTTTTTTAGCTTGTGGATTTTAATTTTTACATTTCATTTTATAGAGCGAATCGCCGAAATGGATATATCTTCAGGCAGCAGCGAAAATACTCCTACTTTGATTCTGACACAAGAAGTTTAGCATAAAACAGAATTTATGAAGCCACTTGAAACGGGATCAGGATCACCAGGGCCATTGCAACTGAAGAGGAAAGCACACTGTGAAAAATTTCCCCAAAACTTGTTGCAGTGTTTGATAAATGTCGAATTAGTGACCAAGACGCTGACCATATTTTATTCGCGGCTGCGGAGACATTTAGATTAGACAATATGTGCAGGACCATAGACATAGAGAATGGACTGAGAAATATCCTCACAAAATTGTCAACTCTCTAGAAAGAGACAAAGCGACTGTGCGGCCAATACTTACCTCTTTTCTGAACATCTGAAGGCGCGGTGCAGAATTCATCTGCTCTTGCAAGCCTCTGACATGGGCCAACCAGAATTCTAGACAAACTACTGGCCACATGATCGTTTTCTCTTTCTCATCCTTTTCTTCTCGTATTTAGTTCACAGCTGGGTAGGGAACGCTCAGTCCATTCTCTATGTCTATGTGCAGGACTTAGTGACAAACAGATCTTCTACTCACCAGTCACCACTCTAGAGAACGTCTGAGTAAATAAAGAACGCGCTAGTATTCTTAAAAACAAATTTAAAGAATCGAAATTACAAGCATGTGTAATTCAGTGGGATGGAAAAATGCTTCCCGCAATGACAGGAGTTATGTTGTGGCCTCCCTATATAAGACATATAAAACAGTGACACTTTTATCTATTCTTTGTAAAATGCTTATATTGCATAAATGCCTTGTGCATCTAGTATGTTAGAAATAATCTCAGTTCTGATGTAACATTCATGATAGTCGCTTGCATTAAATTTTAAAATATAAAATTCCACTTTTGGAAAATTTGTTTTTTAAAAACGGTAATTCGGCTCTGAGGTATTTAAGTGGCGCAGTCGGATCGGATTTTTCGTGGGAAATCTATAATAGACAATCCTGTGAGTTTCAACTCTTAAACGAAAAAGTGAACTTCAAAAAATATATCAGGTGCTAACCGAAAGAACTCCATCAAGGAAAACTAAAAGGATTAGCAGCCGATGCAACCGCTGATGTAAGTAGACTTTTTTGTTCATGTCAGACTCCTCTCTGTCCATTGATTCCACTTGCGAAAACAATTTGGATTTAGAGTTAGATAGTAAGATTTTTTTTTCTCAACAATAAATTAAGTAATAATATAATTTAAAGAATTCTAATAATTAAGTTTTAACTAAAAGTAATTATAATGGCAGTACCAGTGCTAGATATGAAAAACTTATCCGTTATTCCAAATTTTAATGGATGTCCTAGTAAATTACATAGATTCATTAATGTTTGTGAGTCACTATTAAATCATTATTTTGACATACAAAATAGGGACAATTTTCAAAATACTTTGTTAATAAACGGTATTCTAAATAAATTAGAAGACCGAGCAGAGGAAATTGTTGCAATACATGGTGCTAATAATTGGGACGAAATAAAAGATGCGCTATTGAAAAATTTCGGTGATCAGAGGAATGAAAATTGTTTAAACCAAGATTTAGTAAATTTAAGGCAAAAACCAAATGAAACTCCATATCAGTTTCATGAAAAAATTATTCATTTGTTAAATACAATTTGTAATTACATCGATTTGCATTGCAACGCTGCCGAACGACAATGCAAACGTGCATTCTTTACTAAACAGGCATTAACAACATTTTTGGCTGGTTTAAAAGAACCATTAGGTGCTACAATTCGTGCAATGAGACCAAACACTCTTGCCCAAGCAATACAGTACATTGGTGAGGAAGATAATATTAAATATCTTCAAAAATCAAATCAATCTAATTTTGTAGTTAGGAAACCGACAGTTCAGCAACCACAAAATTATTATAACCCAACGCATTCGCAAAATTATTTTACTTCCCCATTTCAACAAACGACAGTACAACCAAGACCAATGACCTTTCCACAACAACAGAATTCACGATTTCCTCGTGGTCCTGTGAACATTCAGAGACACCCAAATCCACCAGCTCAAAGATTTCCGACAAATACTCAAGTATTTGGCAAACCCCAAAATGTCTGGAAACCTAACCCCAATTCCTCACAAAATGAACCAACTCCAATGAGCGTATCGACCCGAAATACGACCTCACAAATCTCACAATTTAAAAGACCCTATCAAAACAATTCTTTTCAAAATAATGCTTTCCGAAATAATGGTCAAAGGCCCAATACAGTTTCGAATGAATTATTTACTACCGAACATTACGATAACCAACAAAATGACGAAACACCCGACTTTGAAAGTACCGAAGAACAGACCTATGAATATTCTTATCCCGACGATGAACAATATGAAAATTTTCAAGAGGATCTCAATCCAATGAACGACACATAGTAGAATATCATATGTATACAGACAAAAAAGAGCTACCATACATTCAAATTTCAAAACCCTCTTTAAAACTTCTTATAGATACAGGTAGCACTAAATCATTTTTAAATCCAGAAATTGCCTCGAAACATTACTATAACAACATTTCTTATGAACCATTTAGTGTATCCACAATCTTTCAAACATCTTCTCACGACTATTGTGCAGAAATTCCGATTTTTCCGGAATTTAACCAAAATGAAAATTTAAAATTCTATCTGTTTAATTTTCATAACGTTTATGACGGACTTATTGGACTTGACAATTTAAAGCTTTTGAATGCCAAACTAGACTTCGTAAATTCAAGATTAGTTACTCCCAAATCCATAATTCCAATTCATTATCAACCGTCAGGTCAACAAATTTTATTAAAACTAAAAATTAGTCCACATACCCGAACTGTGACAAAAATCCCAGTTAACCAAAAAAATGGTGACGTAATTATCCCCCACCAACAGATGCAAAACTGTGAAATACCCGAAACATTGTCAACCGCAGAAAACGGGTTAGCTTTAGTTGAAATTTCAAATAAAACCGATAAAGAAATTACTATTTCATTAACAAACCCAATCAAAACTATACCTTTTGAAAAAAATAATTACGAATTATATCACGCAGACGTAACGACACCTATTGACGACAAAAAATTAGATGTTAATAACTTAATTCGAACTTCACATATGAATGCGGAAGAAAAAGAACATATTCTTAAATTATGCAGAAAATATTCAGATATTTTTCATACGGAAAATCAATCGCTAACTTTCACTAATCAAATAAAACATAGTATAAAAACAAAGGACGAATTACCGGTGTACACGAAATCGTACAGATATCCTTTTGTGCATAAACCCGAAGTAGAACGCCAAATAAACTCAATGTTGGAACAAAAAATTATACGTCCAAGCAACTCTCCATGGTCATCGCCGATTTGGATTGTTCCCAAGAAGGCCGATGCATCAGGCAAGAAAAAATGGAGAATCGTCGTCGACTACAGAAAGTTGAACGAGAAGACCATAGATGACCGCTA
Source organism: Rhagium mordax (assembly GCA_963680705.1). Classification (NCBI taxonomy): domain Eukaryota; kingdom Metazoa; phylum Arthropoda; class Insecta; order Coleoptera; family Cerambycidae; genus Rhagium; species Rhagium mordax. The sequence continues at coordinate 25,035,728 of OY796665.1, forward strand.
CCCACTTCCTAATATAACCGACGTTCTGGATAAATTAGGAAGGTGCAATTACTTTTCGACACTCGATTTGGCCAGCGGATTTCATCAAATAGAGATGAATCCCGAAGATATCCCGAAAACTGCATTCAACGTGGAAAATGGGCATTACGAGATGGTCAGGATGCCATTTGGTCTGAAGAATGCACCAGCAACGTTCCAACGGGTTATGGACAACATTTTACGTGGATTACAAAATGAAATTTGTTTGGTGTATCTAGACGACATTATTATATACTCTACATCTCTGCAAGAACACCTAGTTAACTTATCAAAAATATTTCAACGTCTTAGGGATACCAACTTCAAGATACAATTAGACAAATCGGAGTTCCTGAAAAAAGAAGTGGCTTACCTTGGCCATATTGTTACACCTGAAGGAGTGAAACCGAACCCAGACAAAATTGCTGCAATCGAAAAATTCCCGCTGCCTAAAACAGCGAAAGAAATCAAGGGTTTTCTCGGTTTACTAGGCTATTACAGGAAGTTTATAAAGGACTTCGCGCGGATTACAAAGCCTTTAACGCTCTGTTTAAAGAAGGACGCAAAAATTGAACATTCACCCCAGTTTATAAAATGTTTTGAAGACTGTAAGAAATTACTGACCAACGAACCAATTCTTCAATACCCGGACTTTACTAAAGACTTTATTTTAACTACGGATGCGAGTAATGTAGCTGTAGGTGCAATATTATCGCAAGGAATAATAGGAAGGGACAAACCTGTGGCTTTCGCCTCAAGAACATTAAACGACTCGGAGCAGAACTTTAGCACGATTGAAAAAGAACTTTTGGCAATCGTATGGGCAACGAAGTACTTCCGACCGTATTTATATGGACGAAAATTTAAAATTGTGACTGACCACAAACCCCTAAAATGGCTAATGTCTCTAAAAGAACCAAATTCAAGACTAGTTCGCTGGAGGCTGAAACTAGAAGAGTTCGACTACGAAGTGGAATACAAGAAAGGAAAAAATAACACCAATGCGGACGCCCTATCTCGTATCGAAATTCATACCAAAGACATTTTTCAATACATGAACGAGTTCAACGAATCTCTAACAAGACCTCAACAACGAGAAGAAAACATCGACAACTTATCGATAATTGGAAACGCCAGCGAACAACCCATAATGGATGACGTCAGAGAAGAAGAAGCAAGACAATCCACACAAAGAAGAACTACTGTCGACACAGAAGAAACAATATCTGCAGAAGAAACCGAAGTCAACCCGGAAGAAGGAGACACAGTACACACAAGTCACGAAGAACCAATACAAGACATGCCAACTTCAGAAAGGTCACTAAACTCTTTTGACCACCAAATAAAAATAGATTTTGTTTTACACTCGCCCGCAAAACCGGCATCTAGACAAATATTTCCATCAAAAAAACGACTTTATGCTCAAATTTCAACAAGTCGCTTAGAAAATGATATCATTGATTTATTTAAAAATTACTTAGACCCAAAATTTACTCATGCCATTCATTTTAGTAACCTGTTATATGTACCGCAAATCTGCGAAATCTTGAGAAAGACATTTAAAAATTCCGCATACAAATTAGTAAAATGTAACTCTGTGTTACAAGACATTACAAAACAAGACGACCAGACACAGACTATAAAAGATTATCATGAGGGAAAAACTAACCACCGTGGCATCTCGGAAACAGAAACACGTATTAGAAGGTCATTCTACTGGCCCGGAATAAAAAATGATATTACAAATTATATAAATAATTGCGAAATATGCCAAATAAGTAAGTATGATAGAAACCCCCCTAAACAAAAATTAATGATATCTCCCACACCATCTAAACCACTTGAAATTGTTCACGTTGACACTTTCCAAGCGCAAGGACAAAAATTCTTGACAATAATTGACACCTTTTCCAAATATGCTCAGGCTTATCCCCTTGTAGGAATGTTAGGTACTGAAATCGTTAAAGCATTTTTAATTTTTATGACACACCATGGCCTACCATCATTAGTGATTATGGACAACGGAACTGAACTGAAAAATTCCGTAGTTCAAGAATTTTTTAAAACCCACCAAATTCAAACTCATTATATAACAGTCAATAACCCGCAATCTAATGGTCCAATCGAAAGATTCCATTCCACGATTATTGAACACCTACGAGTAATAAGAAATAAAAATAAAGGTAAAATCGATATTTTAAATCAAATGCCTTATGCAATATTAGGTTATAACAACTCTGCACATTCGGTTACAAAACAAAAACCCATTGACATTATAAACGGACACCTAAACACTAAGGATCCATTCGACATTGACATTAACCAAAAATTAATAAATAATTATATCCAAGAACATCGCGAAACAACGAAAGAAATTTATAAAACATTAAATGAACAATTAGCTCAACAAAAAGACCATACCATCGAAAGTCATAACAAAAGACAAGAACGACACGACCCCCTCACTTACGAACCCAACTCAGACGTATACAGAAAGATTACCACTAAAACCCGTAATAAATTAAACCCAAGATTTACCAAGGAGAAAGTCGTTCGAAATAAAAACATAAAAGTAAAAACCACTCATAACACTCTACATAAACAGAATATAAAAAGACCCAAGCCTAAAAAAGGAAAATTGTTGCAGGAACCACCTGATCCTCCTGATCCTGGCAATGCCAGCAGTCATGCTTCAAGAAGTAATGATAACCAACCTCAACAAGAACCCGGGAGTCCTTCCCTATAAATTAGGTGCAGCTAAAATAAAATTTAAGACACATACTTTTATCCACTACTATGACCTAGATCCCATTAGAAACGAAATTAAAATACTTAAAGAACAATATGCAAATGTCACACTTGCCATAAAAGACGGTTTAAGTCATCCTTATTACTTTGAACTAGACAATTTCAATAGAGCCGTAAATTATCAATTAAATTCAGCTGAACAAAAATTCAACTCACTAAATCCCACTGGAAGAGTTAAGCGTGGTCTTATTAACGGATTAGGCACTATAATAAAAAGTATTTCAGGTAACTTGGATGCAAACGATGCTGCTCACTATGATCAAGCTATCTCTGATTTAGAAAACAATCAAAAAGAAATTGTTCAAAAATTAAACAAGGAAATCTCTCTCACCACCGAAATTATTGATAATTTCAATAGAACAGTCACATTAATTAAAAATAACCAAGAAGTAATAACTTCTGGGCTAAATAAAATTCGTACTGAATTAAATAAATTTATTTTTCAGTTTAACGATTATTTAGAAACTAGAAATGTCCTAGATCAACTTAGTTTAATATTAAACATAATTTTGCAATTATTAAGTGACATCGAAAATGCCATTACCTTTGCTAGGCTAGGTACACTTCATAATAGTATAATAAAAGTGGCCGAACTTGAATCTATCTTACAAACTATTCTAAAATATTATTCTGTTGATCAATTAATTTTTTCGCATATCTCTAATAATACTCATCGATATTACGACTTATTAGAAGTTGAAGCTTATTATTCAGGAACAAAAATTGTTTTCGTAATTCATTTTCCTATAGTCCACCCAGAAACATTCTCTTATTATCACCTGTACTCGATTCCTACCGAAAACCTTACTACAATTATTCCAAAAGATACCTATCTGGTAATGAATGAAAATTTCTACCAATATACATCGGTGCCTTGTATAGAATTGCACCCCAACTATTACTGCCCTGATAACAACCTGATGTATGGAATGAAAAATGAAGATTGTATTTTCCAATTACTACAACTGGAATCCACCTACGAAAGCTGCCAACAAATACCTGTACAACTCACACGAAATGTGATACAAGAAATAGATGAATCACATTACATTGCCATATTCCCGAATCAGACGAAAATCCGAACAATTTGCGGACGTACCGACTTCACGACATTAGAAGGAAATTACCTAATTAATCTTCCCCTTGGTTGCCAATTCGAAACCAATGACTATAATTATATCAACGAAAAACTTATAACCAACGGTCAGCCGATGCTTCTACCAGAAATCAATATCCCACATAGGACAGCGGTGACCACCTTATCAAAAATAACCATACAAGATGTCCAACTGGATAAAATTCACGAACTTCAAAGCGAACAACGAAGACTTGGACCAGTCGAAATTCTACATAGTGAAAAATCATGGAGAAATTATTGGATAATCCCAGTCTATATTATCCTTATTTCCATTGGGCTCCACTTCGCCTACAAATTCATCCAACGAAGAAGAGTAGGAAACCCGCAACCAGCTACGAGTGAACAACCCCAGACGAGCACTCAGGCATTTTTCACCCCATGAAATATGCCTCAATTTAAGGATGGAGGAGTTATGTTGTGGCCTCCCTATATAAGACATATAAAACAGTGACACTTTTATCTATTCTTTGTAAAATGCTTATATTGCATAAATGCCTTGTGCATCTAGTATGTTAGAAATAATCTCAGTTCTGATGTAACATTCATGATAGTCGCTTGCATTAAATTTTAAAATATAAAATTCCACTTTTGGAAAATTTGTTTTTTAAAAACGGTAATTCGGCTCTGAGGTATTTAAGTCAGGTAAGGAGACTGTTGATAGGCTTCCTGTTATTGTTACGAGTGGAGATTTAGACCAAATACTCAGAGTACGCGCATTACAAACTAGTATTGGAAAGGATTAGGCGTTCGCTATTTATGAGAAACTTGATTGAGGTCTTTTAGGAACAGTCATGTTTCGTTCAATCAACGGCATTAAATAAAGGACGCTTAAAATATGCCTGACATTTTATTGGAACAACTCATAGATCGGGAACTTTTATCCTTGTAGACATCATATTTAAAATCTTAAAATTGTATTTATAGCATTCCATGCGAGTGTGGAAAGCTATATATAGGTGAGACGTCTAGACCATTAGAAGTTAGAATATCTGAACACAAAAATAACGTTAAAAATTACCAAGTTGATAAATCTACACTGGCAAAACATGCTTGGAGTAATGGCCACAGATTTAGTTGGACACAGGCAAAAATAATTCAAACGGAAACGCATTGTAATAAACGAAAACTTAAGGAGAGTGCCTGTATTCAACTAAATAGTGCCGACTGCGTCTCTACTAGTTCAGTGTTGCTAGACGAAGTCTGGCTACCGATTCTCCAAAAAGAAGTACGTGACGGAAATATCAAAATAAATTAGAATTCTTTATCTAGTGATCTATGCATTAATTACTAATCAGTGTCAAGTGTCAAAGTGATTTTTTTTGACAAATCATCTTTTGTAATCACAGTTGAAAAAGGTCCTAGACTTTGGTTCGAAACGTTCTGTTAATATAAGGTTTTATAATTGTTTTTTATGTAAAATACTAGAAAACCACTGATACGAATTTTAGATAACAATATTGTATTTATATTCATTTAGAACTATATACAGTGGTTTTCTGGGGCAAACTGTTGAGGTTCGCCTTTGATACTATACTTTTATCTTGACATATTTTGGCAATTTTCTTATTTCTATTTATTTTTTTAGAATTTGGCGTGATTCCCAGAATTAAGTTTAATGAATATTAACTATCCGCCACAAACAAACTACAAACAATATTTAAGAGACATATTCTTTAAACTACATCCCAGAAATTGCCCTTTGGAAACCTCATTAAAATATATTTCGGCAACAAGTAAACAGTCGTACCACAGACTACACAACATCAAAGTATGGGTAAAAGATATGCACAATAAACTCCTCTATCTATCCGTGGTGATGATCCATAAAAGGGGTGAGCTGATGCAGTTCTCACTTCCGCCACAGCGGCGGGTAAAGCGCGGACACTCAAGTATAGTCAATATAGAGCAGAGCACAGCCGTCGCAGATGGAGCAGTTGTGTTGCGGTCGTCCTGGTATCAAGGACCCGTTTAAAGGGAAATATATATGACTGTCAATGCTCGATCTGTGCATAATAAACAACGTGACCCGTGAGGATTTCACCCCGCTCTCTTATCCCCATGATTAGCCCTATAATTACATTCTATGCCCTTTGGTACACCGTTACACCCCTGGTAATGTGATAACTTGAGCATAGTTGCGCATTGCTGATGGTAAGTAACACCCTATTCCAATTTATCGCCTCTCTCATCCCTATCTCACTTTGGAGTTCGTTTATCATGATGAGGGGCTGATTCTCTATCGCACTTGGGATATTTATGATTATGTTTCCATTTATTGACAAGAAAACACTTAGATGATAAAAGTTAAAGAAGCCGTTAACGTTTATTCTGGATAAATCTTTTGTCAGAGGAAGGGAGAGTTGAGATAGTTTCCAGCGAATTACGATCAATTAAATATGAAAAATTATTGCTTTCTACCCCCAGTGTTTTCAAGCAATAAATATTATTACTTGACACAACCTTATATTCCTGTATTGGCAAGTAAAAGAGTATGCTGTTGGCAGAATATTAAAATTAAGTGGATATATGTTTCGCATACAAAATTAGGTAATAATTATGTAATATATTAATTTAGTTAGAATGTGTTTAGGGGGGCTGATGGAAAACGTTAAAATAATTGGAAATTATCCTATAAATTTTATTCGAAAAATTAATCTATTGGGATATACAGAACTTTAAAGTTTCAATATTAGCAGAAAGAGTATCAGAAGATGGAAAAGAGCTATGGGTTATGGTTTCGAAAGGGGCACCCCGGCTATTATGAATAATGATTGGCGTACCCTATAGGTACTAAGAAAAGACCACTACTGCAATTTGGGGCAAAAATTGTTATATTACTAAACTTTTCAAATAAATATTTTATACCCTGCATTTTATGTTAAATTTTGAAGTAAAAAATATATTACAATATATTACAAAAAGATTTAACCACCAATGATGAGGTGAGCGATTGGTTTTAAAACGATTATTTACAACATTTTTAATATAAAATGTTAGAACTAAAGTAAATACTTGTCCAAAATGTATAATGCAGATAACCATTTTGGACAAGTATTTATTTTAGGTCATTTTTATTTGAAATAATGGTGAAGTATCTGCGTATTTACTCAAATGAGTTTTACGTGTGCAATGTGCCAAATTGGTAAAGGATACTACCAGATTAAATAAAAACTTGTTTTATCTCTTTATTTCATTGTCTCATTATTTCGGGTGTCTCTTTAATGCTTCAAAATATCCAAGTTGGGAATTCTTGAGTACAAATCATGATGATGTTTCTTCATCGTTTATTTTCTCGACAAACCTGTCTTTCTATCCTCTCACTCCCTACATTTGGAAAAGATGAAAAGATAATGGAATTGTGGGATAAAAAGATATAGTAATAGGGTGAAGTCTTCATTTTTTCATCTCCTCATCTCTGCATCTCTGCATTTCTCCATCTCTTCAACTCTTTATCTCGCCATCTCTCCATCTCTTCAACTCTTTATCTCTTCACCTCTTTATATCTTGATCTCTTCACCTCTTCACATCTTGGCATCTTCATCTCTTCATCTCCACCTCTTCATCTGTTTATCTCTTCACCTACCCATCTCTTCATGTGCTCGCCTCCTCGTCTCTCATATCTTCATTTCTTCTTGTTGTTTACAATTTATTCTACTTTCTTTGGTTGATACGTATTGTTTACAACTTTATTTAGGCTCTTATACAAGCATAACAAAAAAAATATAAAATTTAATATTTTTATATTGATGTTCTACTCCTGATAATATGAAATCTGTTAGACTTAAAAATAATTGAAACCACTTTAAGTTGCAGTTATTGTCGTCGAATCTTTCAAAATAACTACTTTTCATAACAACATGTTACAAAACATTGAATTAAATAACAGAATTGATAGCATCCAAAGCGAAAACTATTGAAACCACTTTTTTCTTGGTAAGTTAAATATTTTTTTGTTTCAATATTTCTTTGCTTTGAACGCTATGAATTTTGTTATTTTATTACTATATCATAACTACTTATATGTTTTAAAACAAATAATATGAAAAGTAGTTGTTTCAACGGATTCAACAATAATTGTATTCTAAAGTTAATTCCTGGCATTTAGGGATGAAAATAATTTTTAATTCACTTTACACAATATACAAGAACCTTGTTCTTTAGTATCTGAATTATACCTTACTTAGTTTTCACGTTATCGACCAAATTAAAGTCGCTCTAAATTCAATATTTCTAGTCGTTTATTTTTCATATTAATTCTAGGTGTTCCCAATTTTTGCAAGGCGCTCATAGAACATTTACATATACAATTACTATCAGGGTATTGCTAATTTATTCCCAGGATTCCGATGTCGGTATTTCCACTACATATCGATTCCTTGTAGTGGTCGTCTACTGTGGAGGCGTCGGAACTTCGCCAGAATGGGGGACAATTTTTTTATGAAAACTTATTAATAATCAGTGGTGGAATTCGCATATACAGGGTGCATCAATATTCTTTGCAAAATAAAACTATAGTAAGGTCTAGATTAATTTGCTCCTAGCGTAAATGTATTTCTTGCAGATCTTTTATATTCTAATCGGCTACATTAAATTCACAGACCAGTAAGTTGAACAATATTTTCTTAATAATAATCATCTAAAACTAATGCGCATTATGTAATTCAAAGAATATCCGAAAACAGCGTACGATAATATAATAGTTGTTCTATAAAATATATAATCTATACAAAAAATTAGAGAGAAGGAGAGAGAGAGATAGAGAATTTAAAAAAAGGACTTTTATAATAAACTGTTGCATTGAGTTTTGGGTGGAATTCTTAACGCGAACTAGACTTCAGTAGTTGAAAGAGTAATTGAAAGTTACTTAAACTACCTACGTAAAGAATGTTTGCTTCAGTGATAAGTAAACATTCTGATTGAATGGAAAACTAAATTGATCGAGACACTGAGTAGATGAAAACACGTGTGTCGATGGAAGTATCACTTTTCAAGTATCAATTGGCTACTCAATAGTAAAAGAAGTTCAAACGTGGCTTTTAAAAAGTAACAAGGTTATAATAATTTTAAATATTATAATTTATAATATTTAAAATTCCTGCACAATTAAGTCTCTACATTTATGCTATTTTATTACTACTAACATTTTTATCTGGATAAGTAAACTCTTAATCAAACATGCTTTATAATTTAAACACTACATTCACGTTTGGGGTGGATACAAATTATAATGAAAATTTTAAAGTGGCCTTGCGTATAATCAATATTTTGATTAAAATACCTTCCCATTATACAGCCTCAAATTATTGACGTATTCATTTAATTAAAATATTTGTATCAATATGGCGTGGTGATAAGCAAACAATTTCAAAGTGTTTTCAAGCCTCTGCAAAATTAACTAGTAAACTTCATATAATGGGTTTATAACTAGATAATTTTCATTCGCAATTTATTTTAGCTTCATGCCTTGTAGTGTTTATTTAACGTTGTTTGTGTGAATTTAACTTTATTAAAGATATTATGAGTGATTACAAAGCTGTATCGTACAAACTGTCAGACAATTATTGTGTTTAATTTTGACGAATATGTTGATCTAATTATTTTGACAGTCACTTTTGAAATATTTGAGGTGCGCTTAACAATATAATGTACAAAGTATATAATAGACTGTAATGATGCGATCGTAATCATATAGTATGCGGTAAGTGTGTGGAATAGGATTTATGATGTTCAAAAAACTGATAAAAATTTAAAAAAATTATATGTACATATATTAGGTATTTTTTGTAATTTTATTACCATTATCTCAAAAGTTATGGACTCAATGTTATTATTTTTTAAATTAGATAGAATAGTTTTTTGGCATTTTCTGACAGGGAATATTTTTCTGATTTAAAAAGCAATATAATAAATTTTTAAATAATAGTTAAAAAGATTCACTTTGAACTTTTTTTTAGTTTCAGTTGCTTATTAGTGTATTGCGGAATTGCAGTGGCAATTAATTGCAAATCAAGCAACCAATTTGCTATTTTCATTCCAAATCAGGTTTTAATCAATGTTAATATATTGTCAGATTACACATTAATTAATAATAAATCGAATATAGAGAGTATGTTTAAAATGTCATGTTAAGGGTATTATGCACGGACGATGAGTATTAATTACCATTGTTATATATAGACACCAGAAAGTTATGGCTAGTTCAATTATTAATTGCGAATTATTCTGCATTTGATTTAATTAATTATTTATTTTATTAATGAAAAAAATTAATAAGCTCTGCTGATTATTATATTCAATATTATTTTTCTCTTTTGAGAAAAATAAAAAAATCGGCAATAATTTTATTAAATGAAAATAAATACCTACGTTTCAAATTGCTCTGTGGTTTATTGTACAATGTGGTTACCGATGCTAAAAGAAACAGATCGAGTTTTGGAATATAACAATAAAAGAAATATAACAAACCGAAATTGCCGGAGAAAAAAAAACGAGAGCAAATGAATAAAAAAAGTAGAAGAAATCATAGAAAATAATACAATATCTGAGAGTAGATAGTTTTACCACAATGTTAAAGGGTTTACAAAATAATTCGCTCCCATCATCTGTAAGGCCAAAATTGGAAAAAAATTAAAGGAAAAGACAGATACACTCAAAAGATGGCAAGATTATTTCGAAGAGGTACTACAAAGGAAATAATACCAGAAAGAGGAAAATGAGATAACATAGGTACTACAGTGCGGAATCTGAATTAGACCCAAGGGTAAAGAAGGTAATAAACGATCTGAAAAATAGGAAATCACCAGCAAATGGAATAATACCAGACTTAATAAAAATGGAAGGGAGGAATTATGAAGACAAATACACAACCTAATACTACGTATCTGGGAACAAGAATAGATGCCAAGGGACTGGAGACTAGGGAATTATCCTCCAGATACATAAAAAATGTGAGAAGATTGTCTGTAGTAATTAGAAACGAATAATGTCAGAGGTGATTCATATCCAAATGACTTCGTACTCAACCATACACCACCTTTATACCCTAAGACAAACACAAGAGAAGTGCTATGAATATAACATAGGTTCACTACCTGTTTATAGATTTCCAAGAGGCATTCGATAAAGTACACAGAAAGAAAATGCTAAAAGATTCATCTACAGCAGCTGTTAGAGTACACCAACAGCTGAGTGAAGAATTTAAAGTACAACTTGGAGTAAGACAAGGTGACGCTTTCTCAGCAGTTCCTTTCAACTTAGTTCTAGAAGCAGCCATCAGAAAACTGAACAGAACAGAAAGCATTGTAAGCAAATCTACACAAATACTTTGGTATTGTCTAAAAGTTATTTGTGGCATCTTTCAGTTTTTTCTTTCTGTTCTTATTTGGGATTTACTGCCACACTTCTGAACAGTACCCAGACAATCTAAAAAATATCTGGATTTAAAAAAAAATAATCTTTACGCCTGTGACTTTACGTCAAAGGAACAGTTAAAGGTTGTTTTTTTGACATAAGATATAATTAAAATAAAATAAAAACAATGATGTTTTGCAGACGTTTCGGAAACTTAATCTATTTAGCATTGAGAAAGGAAACAGATTAAGTTTCCGAAACGTCTGCAAAACATCATTGTTTTTATTTTATTTTAATTATATTTTATGTCAAAAAAACAACCTTTAACAGTTCCTTTGACGTAAAGTCACAGGCGTAAAGGTTATTTTTTTAAAAATCCAGATATTTTTTAGATTGTCTGGGTAATGTTCAGAAGTGTGGCAGTAAATCCCAAATAAGAACAGAAAGAAAAAATACTTGGGTATGTGGATGATATCGCAATAACTGCATATGACTTTACTTTCCTGAACCAATCCGTCATAGATCTGGAATCACATGTAAATAGCGGAGGATTGCAAGCGAATCAAGCACAAGAACATAATTTTTGTTGCAGAAAGCCTCCAATACAACCACCAAATGTCAATATAAACGGTAATCAAATCGAAAGCATCGCTACGACTTGGGACTAAAATGACCAATAATCCAAAATAAATACGAGAATTTGGAAAGGAAATAAATGCTACTATGCCTATTTAAAGTTAATAAGAAGCAGCACACTAAATAGAAAATCTAAGCTCACAATTTATAAAACTCTTATAGGACCTGTATAAACCGATGGCTGCGAAACATGGACATTAACAATCAGCGATGAAAATCAATTAAGAGTATTTGAAAGGAAGGTACTTAGGAGAATATTTGGCCATGTGAAAGAACATGAATTGTGGAAGATAAGAATGAATCATGAAATTGACGCACTTGTAAAAGGAGAGGACATAGTAAGATATATAAAAAGCCAAAGAATAAGTTAGGGCACGTATACAGGTTAGATGAAGAAAGAAGTATAAAGAGAATCCCTAAATGGAAGACCAATAGGTCCACCCAAGAAACGGTGTGCTGTAATTAAATCTTCTTTTGAGCCGCGATTTAACGAGGTTATTAATTTGTTGGGTCTTGAATTTCTGTTTTGTCATTAAACATATTATTAATTTTTTTCCTCAATAAATGGAAAAATCCACTGCAGGTTTCAACGAATCTGCTGAACTTTCCAAATGGTACAAAATATAGCTTAAAAATGCAAAAAATCCACCATAAAATTGTCCACCGGGAATCTATAACCTAATTATTTAGACACATGTAAGATTTGAATAATTAATTTAACTATTATTATTTAGCAAAATTTAGGTTATTTCGACGGATGAATTATGCACTTTCTGTAAACGAGGCGTTTAAGTTATTTTTGTTGTCTGTGACCTTTAGGAAAATTTTTGAGGTGTAAAGTACCTACTGTCCATTCCTGCCCGTGGTACCATTTTTGAAATTGTCGGCACTTAATTCGAAAAACGTACTAAAAACTTAGTCAAAATAGTTGGTTCTTTGACCAATGATCCTGGGGAATTCAAATATAATATCAGAACTCACACGACAGCACTGCGCAACCGGAAAATACGATATTTCGCCTACCCCACGTGCAAATATAGAAACTCAGGAAAAAAAGGTTTACATAAATAATAGATATACGTATTTCAAATACAAACATCAACATTTGTATCTTTATGTTATCTTTATTTTGTGTAAATACTAAACATTGTGACTGGTTGTATGAACATTGTGACTGGTTGTATGGAGCAAATCCAAAGTCACGAATAAAATATTAATTGGTTATATTACCTTTCAAGCAACGCCCAATATCTTATGTCACTCTATATTAAAAATGTTAAATGATGAATTAGATGAGATGTTACAGTTAGGTGTAGTAGAGCCATTCCATAGTCCATGGAAATAACCCCGTATTGCTAGTAAAGAAGTCTAGTGGCGAATGCCGGTTTTGTTTTGATAGGCGGAAACTAAACTAAACGACGTTACAAAACATTATTCCTATCCCCAACAATATTCTGCAGCAACGAAACCTACGCCCCCCCGTTTTCGAGGATGCTGAAAACGAAAGAAATAGAAAAAAGTTTTTAGCGACCGCAATCCCCTCAAAATGTCCAAAACCCCTATTTCACGTTTTCCCGTTGTAAGACTAGTAAAACCCGTGATTGGAGGAAATAAGCTGAGAAATCATTAGGGTGTGATAAGAAGGGAAGGATAACGGCAGGAGAAGACCTTTAGCTACCTCTTGGGATTATTAGAACCCTTCCTGAGGGTTTAAAAATGAATTTATATTATTTTTTCTGGAATCTCCATACCCCCGTTTTCGGGGATTCTGAATAAGAAAAAATTAGTTTCATCAACGTCTGACCCTTCCTACCCCCTCAAACGGGCAAAACCACCCTCTTAAGCTTTCGCTAGTAAGCATGCTCTGCAGCGTGGAGTTGGAGGGGATTTGCTGGGAACATAATTGTGATTGGATGACAAGTGAAGGATAATGACAGAGGAAGGCCAGTCACTACCTCTGGGGGCTGTTACAACCCTTCAGGAGGATTGAAAATTGATTTTTTATTTTTTTTAGTTTTTGACCTTTATACCCCCTTTATAAGTTTTTGGGTATCCTGGACAAGAAAAAAATAGTTTAATCAGCTTCTGACTTTTCCTACTCTCACAAACGGGCAAAAACTACCTGCCTAAGCTTTCGCTATTAAACATGCTCAGCTGTGCGGGGTTGGAGGAGATTTGCTCGGAACATAATTGATTGAATGACAAGTAAAGGGTAATGGGGACAGGGGAAGGCCTGTCACTATCCCTGGGGGTAGGCACACCCTTCAGGAAGGTTGAAAATGTTTTTTCAGTTTTAATATCTATACCCCCTTTATTGAGGGTGCTGTACAAGAAAAAAATAATCACTTCTGATTATAATTTTTTTCTTTAATAATGGAGAACAAAATATTTGTACTGCATCACATAATTTGTAACTAACGCTGTATGTTTTTTAAACCGCTGTTTACCCAAAACGTATTTACTTGGTAAATAAAAATATGTTTACTAAAACTTTTGAATTGTTTCCTTCCATACTCGGTAAACAGTAATGTCAGTAAACACTATACAGTTGCCTGCAACTACAAATGTTATGTATTTATCCCTAATTCATATGAAAATGTAAAATTAATAAAACTTTATTTTATGATACTACATACACATACCAATCTCATAACTTTATTGCCATAATATTTCTCATATCCTATGATATTTTGACGATTTGGCAACAGCGTCTCCCGAATGATTGTAACTACCCCTAAGGGAAGTGCAGCCTTTCCCTGTCATTACCCTTCACTTGTCAGCTAATCCCCTCCAGTTCCGCGCTGCCGAACATGCTTACTAGCGAAAGCTTAAGAGGGTGGTTTTTACCCATATGAGGGGGTAGGAAGGCTCAGACATTGATGAAACTATTTTTTTCTTGTTCAGCATTCCCAAAAACAAGGGATTGGAGATTACAGAAAAAAAACTAATTTTTCAACCCTCCGGAAGGGTTGTAACAATCCCAAGGGGTAGCTAACGGGTTCTCCTGCCGTTATCCTTCCCTTTTTATCAAACCTTAATGATTTTCTCAGCTGATTTCCTCCAATCACGAGTTTTACTCGTCTTACAACGGAGAAACGCGAAATAGGGGTAGTTTTTTTTTTTTTTTTTTTTGGCGTTGGGTCATAGACCATGCAGCCAGTCACAAATGATATAGGGGTAGTTTTTGGCCATTTTTTTCACTATTTTATTCGTTTTCAGCACCTTCGAAAACGGAAGGGAGTTTCGTTGCTGCATAATTTTGTTCGCTTCTTTAGTCAAAATCCCGACTCCTGGTCTCCACTAATCCTCTCCCGCGTATATGTAGAATACTTAATATGCTCAGAGGTGCAAAATATATTTCCAGCATAGATTTGCGTAAAGCCTTTTGATAAGTTCCGCTCGATGAATCATCGAGAGAAAAAACTGCGTTTAGCGTACCCAGTAGAGGTCGATACTAAAGGAATTTGGGAGAATTTCCGCGGAACTAATGAATTTAAACAAGCAATGAGACCTTCTCTAGCGTTTTTATAAGTAGTAGTAGTAGTTTTTATAAGAGATGTAGAATTTTTCGTGTAATTTGTGTTTTGAGAAATATCATATAAATACAGCAACTTCTTCACTTCTACGAAGTGCATAGCAGGATCTTCTGGCAGCTACATTCAATAACTTGAAAGAAGTCTTTCTGTTAAAGGTAATGTGATACATTGTATCTTGAAGATTTGTTGTTAAGATTCATTTCTAGAAGTGGAAGTATACCGCGGCATTCTGTGAAATGTATTTCGCCTGCTAAAGCGGATCAGATGCGATTGAGGTTGTAAGCCACCAAAAATTGAAACTGGTACTACTAGTGCCTTGCTTAAATTTTTGGTTCATTCTGCTTTGCTCTGTTTACAATTTCTTCGTTACAGTCACCTATCGTCAAATCATAATCATATCTCGATGTGAGAAATGACTTGCTGAAACGATGAAGTGCTTGATAATTGACAAAATGCTTGGACAAGAATTATGTCCATCGCCGTTAATCTTTTTCTGCTTGTCTTTAAAATATGGTGTCTCAAGTCATTAAGGTAGGGAGACAACTAACTTCTTACCCTTCTCTGGTCCTACATCATTGACATATCTAGGGAGTGTCTCCAATTTTTTCCCAAGGACCATAGACGATGAAAATACCTTGAGACCGCAATTATATAATTTATCAAGAATATTACTTTAAGACATCAGGATATTAGATAAATATAAGAAGAATACTAAAAAAACTTCCCCAATTTTTTTTATTCAAAAGCAAGTTGTAACAACATGCTTTAGGTGCGCATAAGATTATAATAGTGATTTGAGATAATAACTTCACCTTTCACCAAAACTTTTTTATTTCACTAATTTCGTAGCTGTCTAAAATTCAATGGTCCTCGTATTCTACATATGTGTTGAAATTACGGAACCCATCACAATTATTATGTTTTACAGGGAATATGGGCAGGATGAGGCGGGGCGGGATAATACAAGATGGAGTGAGATAGTATATTATATGAGAGAATATTCAATATACACATTATAGTACAGTACGAAAAAGACGATTTCTCCATCTAGATGGAGGGACGTTCTACATACATCGCTCTATTGGTTCAGATTAAAAATAAATAACTATGAATATGATTCTATTTATCCCTCTATGAAGGTAGAAGAAACAAGAAATTTGTATTTATTACCGAAATAGGTAACTTTACTTTAGCAATTCATATGCGTAGAAAAAACAACTGTTTCAACTTGTCAATGCATGTTTTCAGCAACTTTCCAAACTCCTAGTAGCCATTAATTGCATCAGACGTTACATCAATCAATAAAGAACATTTCTTGCGGAAAAGAAACTTTTTTGTCACACTAAGACACTCGAAATAACCCAGTTTCCAAATATATTGAGTTACCATTTCAGTTGGACCCCAAATATGTACAGTACAGCATAAAAAGAAAGAATTTAATAAAGTTTGATTTTCCTCTCCAAAAACACAATAAAAGAAAATTGAAACCGCCGTGAAAGAAATAAGTGCAGACCTAATTCAGTGTAAGATTAAGAGGGATAGGGTTGCTTGTTTGTATCAGTCCAATTAAATGAATAGAACTTCTTAGAGAAGACTACTCTAATAATATTTGATTACATCACAACTTCCTTCTGAAACTGGATATGATAATAATTGAGGAAAATATTTACTTTGCCAGATCATATTATTCTGTGTTGGGGATTGGCCATATAATTCGTTTTAATGATTAAATACAGGGTATTTTCTAATACTGTGCCAAAACATCAACGTTAATAAACATCATAATAAATGATTTTTGTGCAGTTTCGTTTCCTAATATAATATATAGTTGGTCTTAATAACACTTTTAAATTTCAGCTGAGTTAAATTATTTAAAAAATTAATTATGGTACTGATGAAATGAATTAGGAAAATGACAAATTTTCTTAATAAAAATTCTTCTGTTAGCAAACAAAATAGAATAAACTCAGAATACATGTCTGAATTTTTTCCGCTAAGAATTTTAAAATACTAATGGTTGTCAAGTGTGGAATTTACTACTTTGCAACTTAAGACCAAGTCTATTTTGCAACTGACTCGCAGATTTTATACGACTAAATAATAAATCAATTCATTAAGCAATTAAAATAATAATTAAGATCGTAATGTTGAATTTAAGGAAATAAGTAAATATCAATTAATAGTGGCATAAGCATTATTTTAGAATCCACCGAATTTGGCAATTTTTTATAATAATTATTGTTAACCGATTTAGTTAAATGATTTCACAAAAACTGTGGGAGCATCTAATTTGTTTCCCACATATTACAGGCATAACGAAAATAGTGATTATGTAATAGCAAAAATAGTTCTACATGCTTATCGTTTTTACTTCCGTTGGAAGATCCAAATCGTTTAATAAAAATGGATTTTGAAGCTGTCATAATATTTGCGAATTTGTTGCCTTGGAAAATAGGATTTCTGAGACGTTTCCCTTTCCTCTTATGTCACTTTGTTTCTTTTTATTGGAAAACAAAAACTGAATTGTAGTAGTAGCGTGCGTGCGGTAGTTTCATCTTTGTGAAAATAGTGTGTTTCAGCCGTACATTCGTTGTATAAATATATGAAAATACGCCCAGTATATAAATTAAATAAGCCGAATAATTGCACATTAAAATAAAATCTGCAAGTATAGCAGTGTAGGAGTGATTATTAAACTATAAACAATGAATTCATGCTCAGTTTGTCAAAAGAAATTCACTAAAAAGCTAGCCGGCCTACAATGTGGTTTTTGTAAGAATTTTTTGCATTATACTTGTGCCAAAATAAATGAAACAGTGATAAATGCTTTGAATACAGAGTCGGATTTAGTATGGAAATGCGAAGATTGTAATGTAGGACAAACACCATCTTTTAAAGCTAAAGAAACAGGAGATGAAGATGAAACGGAGAACTTTAAGAATAATTGTGACGGATGTAAAATACTTCCTTCCTTACAAGCTAGCATTACAGCCTTAACGGAAGCTGTAAAGGCACTACTATCAGAATTAAAAGAACTGAAATCGAAGAAAATAGAAGATCAGCAGAATAAGGAAGATATATTCAATGAGATGATGGAACGTGAGGAAAGATCTAAAAATATTATAATATTTAATTTGGAAGAAGCTACAGGTGTAAACAAAACAGAGGAAATAAATAATGACATAACTATGGCAAAGCAAATCATAAAAGGCATGTGTCCAGAAATAGAATTACAGAGAATTAAGTCATTTAGACTAGGTAAGAAGAACGTGAATATAAATAGGCCATTAAAAGTTTGTTTAGAAAATCAGGAAGATGCAAAAAAAATTATAAGGAAAAGAAAATTATTGAAAGAAACTAATCAAAAGATATCTATTACTTTGGATCAGACAATCATGCAACGGAGTTACTTAAAGAAAATTAAAAACGAGATGGATGATCGAAAAAAGAATGGTGAACATGATTTATATATTAGATACGAATATGGTGTTCCTAAAATAGCAAAAAACTAACAACAAAAAGCTACAACACTAAAATAGGCCATGTTAATATACGGTCTTTAAACTCTTGTTTAAAGGACTTTAAGGATTTGGTAATAATAAGAAATTTTGATTTAATCGGTCTGACAGAAACATGGTTAACACCGGATATGGACTCAAAGTTTTTTCAAATTGACAACTACAACTTTATACGTTCCGATAGATTGTCAAGAGGAGGTGGAATAGGCATGTACATTAAAAGTAACTTAAAATATAATGTTTATTTTTCTGAGTCAAATGCAGACAGTGGACTAGAGCAATTGTGGGTAATAATAAATCTCAATGGTAAAAAAGTTGGTGTTTGTGTTGTGTATAAGCCACCTAATGTAAATGTTATGAATCTGTCGGAAATTAGTGATGTTCTGAAAAATGTTTACATGGAAGTTGATTACATTATTGTATTGGGAGACATTAACATAAATTTACTCAACAAAGACCATAATGACACTAAGTTTTTTAATTCATTTATTAACAGTTATAATCTAAAACAACTAATAAACTCTCCTACAAGAATTACTAGAAATACAGAAAGCCTAATAGATGTAATATGTATAAGTAATGATTTAGAATTTGATGAAGTTGACACATACGATCTTCTTAATTTAACAGATCATATGTTAATATCTTGTAGTATATATATTTCTATTCCTACTCCACAAATTTCAAGTCATTTAGTAAGAAGTTTTAAACATTTTGATATAAATACTTTTGCATCAGATGCGCTAAACATAAACTGGCAGGAAATAAACAACATTGATAATGTGAATTTACAAGTTGATTTACTTAACATCAATATTTTACAACTATTTGATAAACATGCACCTATTATAAAAATAAATAATAAAAATAAATCTAAAACCTATATAACGTACAACATAAGAGAAATGTTGAAAATAAGAGATAAAGCACATAAGAAATAGGTACCTAAAAACAAAAACTCAAAATGATAAAGAATTTTATATAGACTTAAAAAATTACATTTCTACTGCAATAAAAAGGGAAAAAACCGCATATATGGAATTTATATATAAAAAATCTAGTAATAGTAAAAACTTATGGCAAAATCTAAAATCCTGTGGGGTGCATAATCCTAAAAACAAAATTGTCAATAATCTACCGGATGAAATAGATGATTTAAATCTTATTAACAACTATTTTGTAAATGTAGCAGGAACGTCAAATATTGATAACGATACACTTATATATTTTAATAACAATAGCTTCTTTACTGGTGCCCAACCATTATTTAAATTTCACCCAATACAGGAGGAGGAAATATACAAGCATTTAAATTCCATAAAATCGAATTTATATGGAGTGGATAATATTAATTTGAAAATGCTTGATATCGTCCTTCCTTTCTGTATACAAGCCGTGAAACATTTAATAAATAAATCGATGTCTACAGGAACAATTCCTGATATATGGAAGAATGCTCTAGTATTGCCTATACCAAAAATATCTAAACCTATTGAATTAAAAGACTTAAGACCCATTAACATACTTACCATCTTTTCAAAATTGCTTGAGAAAACAGTAGCTGACCAACTAAAAAGTTATTTAAATGAATATAATATTTTACCCAAATTTCAATCTGGGTTTAGAAAAGGATACAAGTACAGCTCTAATGAAAGTCACTAATGATATATCATATAACATGGAAAATACAAAGTTAACTTTTTTAGTACTTCTTGATCAGAGCAAGGCTTTTGACTTAGTGAATTTTGAACTGTTGCTATCAAAATTGAGTTTCATTAATATAAAAGGTACAGAATTATTATGGTTTAGAAATTATTTGCAAGGTAGGTCTCAAGCAGTAAAATTCAATAATAATATTTCAAATAAATTATTTACCAAGAGTGGAGTGCCTCAAGGCAGCATCTTGGGACCTACATTGTACTCAGTGTTTTTAGTAGATTTGCCAAAAATATTTAAACATTGTCAAATACATTTATATGCTGATGACATACAAATATATATATCGTCGAATTTAGAAAATGTGGAAGATAATATTGCAATATTAAATTATGAAATCGACAAATTTAAATTATGGTGCTCTAGCAACAGTTTACATATTAATCCAAATAAATCTGTAGCTCTATGCATTGGCAACGAAAGACTAATTCGAAACATAAATCAAGAAGATATAGAAATTACAGTTAACAATGTGAAAATTCAAATGGTCAACCATGCAAAAAATCTTGGTTTAATCATGGATACTTCATTAAATTTTGATCATCATGTGAATAATTTATATGGAAATTGCTTTATGATATTAAAATCAATATACCAATTTAAATTTACTTTGCCTGAACAACTCAATATGAAAATAATAAAAATGTTAGTGTATCCAAAAATAGAATACTGTTGTAACGTATATTACAACTATTTAACAGAGGCAAATAAAAACAAATTACAAAGGCTGCAAAACGCATGTTTTAGATTTATCTGTAATATACCGTTTCGTCAACATGTAACACCCTTTATAAATAGATCACAAGAATTATGTATAAAAAATAGGATAAAATTGTTATATTCGCAATTTTTATATAAATTAATGAAAAGTGAAACACCAGATTATTTATTTGAACTGCTGTCAAAACGTTCCGAAATTCACAATGTAAATATTCGTATTGACAATTTTACAATTCCACAGCATTCAAGTAAAAAATTTCTTACATTGGACCTACTATACTAAACGAATATTTTGATTATTTAGGCTTAAGCTTTGGGACATATAAAAAGGAAATTACAAGTAATTTGTATAATAATCAATTATAATATTTCTGAACTTTTTTTGTTTCCAATTTATTTGCTTATTTTTTGTTTTGTTAAATATTAAGTTGTATTTTCATATATTGTATTGTAAATTTATTGAAGGAATGGGTGAAAATCTACGAAGGCGTATAGGGGCCAACAACTTTATTTTTTTACAAACATATGGAATTGCCAATTCAAAGTGACAATTGTCACATCGAAGTGACAATTGTCACTTCAAAGTGACAATTGTCACATCAAAGTGACAATTGTCACTTCAAAGTGACAATTGTCACATCGAAGTGACAATTGTCACTTCGAAGTAACAATTGTCACATCAAAGTGACAATTGTCACATCGAAGTGACAATTGTCATATCGAAGTGACAATTGTCACTTCAAAGTGACAATTGTCACATCGAAGTGACAATTGTCACTTCAAAGTGACAATTCAAACTGATCATAGGGTATGCGCATAATATGCTAGATTTTTAAGCAACATTGGTTATAAAAGATAGTTAATGCTGTAAAAAAATGAATAACAATAAAATTTTATCAATAATATACCCTAAATTTATGTATTTGTTAATTAAGGTAGTTGCCTCATGAATCGAACTCCATAAGATATCAATGAAATTTTGCCTATATCTTTTGGAAGTGTTCCTTGAACTAAATCTGGAATTTCAATGCATTTTACCGTCCTGAATGAAAGTTACAGAGCTCCGAAGTTGATCTATTTAACATGGAGGGCATAGGAGAAGGTACTTTGAATTGAAACCTTGCCTTGAATTGACTCCCGAAGCTTGAAAATCCATCAGATTTCAACAAAAAACTGTGGAAATGTTAATGAAGTCACGAGAAAAATAATGCGTCGAAGAAAACCATGCTTGCCCATTTAGTTTTTGAGTTACAGCGTAAAAAGCTCGGAAATCTCATGGCCAGAGAGACTTGAAACCGAGCTTGAAACTAAGGCTGGGAATTTTATGGATTTCAAAATTCGAATATTCTTTCCAATTTCAGTTCGAATATTCGAATAGTTCGAATATTCGAATTATTCGAATTATTCGAATATTCGAATATTCGAATTATTCGAATATTCGAAATATTCGAATTATTCGAATATTCGAATTATTCGAATTATTCGAATATTCGAATTATTCGAATATTCGAATTATTCGAATTATTCGAATATTCGAATTAAGTATTCGAATTATTCGAATATTCGACTATTCAAATATTCGACTATTCGAATATTCGACTCTTCGAATATTCGACTATTCGATTGTTCGAATTATTGAATAGACTAATATTCGAATATTCGAATAGTCGAATAAGTATTCAAATTTTTTTATTTTAAATTTATCGAAGAAGTCATACTTTAATAACAGAAGTTTAGTTTATTCTGAAACTTCTATAACCGCAGTCAAATATGCGCAAAAATTACAAGGAGTGGTTGAAATTTGAAATGTTGAAAACTTAAAAAAAAACTTATCTCCTGGCGTCGCGTCGGTGATTGGACCCGACTGTTCTAATAAAATAAGCTTTCTTTTCCCCTAAGTTCAATATTAGATCATTGAAAATATTAATTTACTCAATTTATTATTAGTCGATTACTTATTCAGATTCTTACTCGTATATTCGAATTGTCGAATATTCGAATAGTCGAATAGTCGAATATTCGAATATTCGAATATTCGAATATCGAAAATTCGAATAGTCGAATAATCGAATAGTCGAGTATTCGAATATATGAATAATTTAGTTTTAAACTTATTCGAATTTTGAATATTCGAATATTCGACTATTCGAATTATTCGAATTCAATTCCCAGCCTTACTTGAAACCTGCAGTTGGTAGTGCTACCGCTCACGTGACTTATGCGCGTAATACAAATTTGAAGAAAGTCAGAGCAGTGCTGACAATATTTTTTTGTCTACGTGTTATCTACAGGAGTCAATAGATGGCTCTCGCCTCATGAGGCAACTACCTTAAAATTTATATTATTTTTAAGTTTACGACCACTGACCGAGAACAAACGATGAAATTCGCATCTCACCGTGCTGGGCGTGACGTCAATCACTGTTTTTTTTTTTGACAGAACTTTAGAATCTTTTATGTTCGCCGTTGTGCATATATCATACTATTTAGGTGTAGATTCAATGTGCGATTTCGGTGTTAAATATTAACATTTTTCACGGAAAAGTGAGTGGAACAGATTTTGTAAAGGCCCAGATAGTTAATTTGGCCAATGTTGCTCTCCTTGTTGCTGTACTACGTTTAGGTGGAAGGCGCCTTTTTCTACCAGCTTGACAATCAAAATACATGAACTTTTAAATGTATGTAACTACCAATTCATTTAAACATCATATAGTTTTCTAAATCTTCTTTTAATTGAAAAAAAAGTAAACTACATAACCTAAAATTGTACGATTTTAAAAAGGTACAAAATCGCACTTACGTTGAAATGATCCCCACGTACAACCCCTTTAGTGTTTTCTGATATATCAATTTCACTCCTTCTCATGGTACGTAACCATAATTTTCGTTTTTAGCGCTTGATCGTATATTGGTAATGAGACAAATCATTTTTCTGGTGTTTTTCTTGTGGACGACTGGCATTGATTTATTTAACAGTACCTTGGATGCTTAATATCAATAATATCCTTCTTTTCCACTGCAAAATACTGCATTAAATGCTATTTTAACGAGTTTTACACGACATCAAACATTAAATGAAAATGCCAGTGTCTGACGTCACACCACGACAGCAATCATTTGCATAACGTCACCGTCATTTTTGGGACTCTTTAAAATAATCATTTTTTGTTAATTTTTTTGGATAATGGGTTACATTTTAGCCGTTTTTTATTATTGCGATAGCCATTTATAATCTGTCTCACCAACAGATGCAAATAGACTCCTCCCCAAAAATGCCCGCTAAATTTGAATGGAATTTCTCTATTAGTCGTATTTATAGAACACGAATTACAAAGCAATCGCTAGATTTGACCGACTAAGACCGACTCTACAAGTACTCGCGCAAAGCATTAAACTTTTATACATTTTGCAACAGACCAATTAGAACGCATAAAGGCGAAACGTATGAAAAACGCGAATAAATGGGAAGCCGGCGTCAGACGGCGTGACTCTCAACTGTGTTATTAGTTTTTGTGACATTTCATCTGGGAGTTAAATAAGGTACGTAAATGCAAACGATTAATATGGATTAAATGTTAAAACGGTTTTTCTTACGGTTTATGATGGCTGAAGAAGGTATAATTTCTTCACCCAGAAAACGATTATCCAGACATTTTTCGGTGGAAGATAAGGAAAAGGTGCTGAACATTTGTAAGGCCTACGATAGGGAGGATCCGGAGAAATCAAAGATGGAATGCATGGATTTCACTGCAAAGACAGCAGGTGTGAGTGTTCGAAGTGTTTCTAATATTCTTCATGAATACAAACAAGCAATACAACTTCAGCCACCAACAAACAACCCTTTGTCGATGGTACACTTTTGGTGACTGAAGTTGGTGTGCTTGTTTGTATTCACGAAGAATATTACAAGCACTTGGAACACTCACACCTGCTGCCTTTGCAGTGAACTCCATGCATTCCATCTTTGGATTCTACGGATGCTCCCCATCGTAGGAAGATGTTCAGCGCCTTTTCCTTACCCATCACCGAAGAATGTCTGGCCAGTCGTGTTTTTCAATGGAGAAATAGGAACTGCTCGCCGGTTCTGACAGCTCAGTAGTGTTCAGTGTAAAAAATAAAAGTGATATTATTTATTCCAATTATATTATATACGTTTATCTTTTATTACATTTATATATATGTAGGGCTTTTAAAGTCTATTTTTTTCTATTGACTTAAGTACCAAATGTATTGTAATGATGAATAAAGCATTCTATTATTATATTATATTGATATCTCTCTTAACTTTCTTATACCCACGAGCTGTAATATATAGAACCTTGTGAAAATTAAGAAGAAATAGGTAGGTATGTGTTGTTTTATTTATTTGGACATGTCAAAACTTATAAGTAGTTAAGTTCTCGCCTTCTAGCAAATGATAGGTTCTTTAAAGCTTTTAGTTCCTTCATCGATATTGTCCAAAACTGCCCTTTGTCGGTGACACACTGTTGGTGGCTGAAGTTGGTGTGCTTGTTTGTATTCATGAAGAATATTAGAAACACTTCGAACACTCACACCTGCTGCCTTTGCAGTAAACTCCATGCATTCCATCTTTGGTTTCTCCGGATTCTCCCTATCGTAGGCCTTAAAAATATTCAGCACCTTTTCCTTATCTTCCACCGAAAAATGTCTGGATTATCGTTTGCATTTACGTAAGTACCAATGACAAATGTAAACTATAAAGACATGGAACGACATTGTTGTAATTGAAGCAAGAAAATGTATAAAATGCGGTTGGACACTGCCAGAGGGCGACATTAAATTTTTCTTCTTACTCTGTTAATAGTATCCATAAAACATATATTACAAATATTACAATATTGCTTTAAAGTTATTTCAAAAAAACGTATTAAATATATTTATCGGTTTCAGGATATTAATCCTTTGCTTACATAATATGCTAAAGTAGGCTGGTAAACAAGTCATAACTAAAGTTGTACAGTTATATTTAAAACTTGTACGGTAATAATATTACAAATACAGATCTGTCAACAACCGTCAACAGATGAAATAATAAATAATGAAACTATAATATATGGCTATTTATTAATACAAAGAGACTGAAAACTCCAAACAATAATAATTAAGTACTGAAATCCAACTGAAATGTATTTTCAGGCAATCCAAGGTCCATTTTTATGTAGCCGTTGTGACACTAAAAATGTAAACATTTATGTAATATGAAAAAAAGGTAACAAATAAAAACAAACAAAATATAACTGTAACCATGGCGACAAATCAACCCATACAGACTTGACCAACTAATGAAATGAAAACGTTATTAATAAGAGAATATCAAAAGGTAATATCTATTAATAATGTCTTTATTTTCTGAAACCGATAAACTATTGAACAAATCACGGATGTTATGAATCATAACAGCCTTAGATGTCTTAAAATCCTCGCTCTACGAGCTCGGATTTCAAACCGACATCTGCGGCAGTTATGATAGTCATAACATTCCTACATATGTTAATAGCTAAAAACCAGTAGTATCAGTAAAGAAACAGAGAAAGAACAGTATCGCCCTCTGGCAGTGTCCAACCACATTTTGTACATTTTCTTGCTTCAATTACAACAATGCCGTTCCATGTCTTTATAGTTTACATCTGTCATTGATAGTACCTTGTTTAACTCCCAGATGAAATGTCACAAAAACTAATAACACAGTTGACAGTCACGTGTCTGACACCGGCTCCCCATTTATTCGCGTTTTTCATACGTTTCGCCTTTATGCATTCTGATTGGTCTGTTGCAAAAATGCAAAATGTTTCAAAGTTTAATGCGCACGCGAGTACTCGGTCAAATCTAGCGGTTGCTTTGTAATTCGGGTTCTATAAATACGACCAATAGAGAAATTCCATTCAAATTTAGCGGGCATTTTTGGGGAGGAGTCTATTTGCATCTGTTGGTGAGAGAGATTATAAATGGCTATCGCAATAATAAAAAACAGCTAAAATGTAACCCATTATCCAAAAAAAATTAACAAAAAATGATTATTTTAATGAGTCGCAAAAATGACGGTGACGTTATGCAAATGGCTGCTGTCGTGTTGTGACGTCAGACACTGGCATTTTCATTTAATGTCTGATGTTTGATTTTGTGTAAATACCTCAGTGCCAGTCGTCCACAAGAAAAACACCAGAAAAAAGATTTGTCTCATTACCAATATAAGTACGATCAAGCGCTTAAAGAAAAAAAGAAAATTATGGTTACGTACCATGAGAAGAAGTGAAATTGATATATCAGAAAACACTAAAGGGGTTGTACGTGGGGATCATTTCAACGTAAGTGCGATTATGTATCTTTTTAAAATCATACAATTTTAGGTTATGTATTTTACTTTTTTTTCAATTCGAGGAAGATTTAGAAAACTGTATGATGTTTAAATTAATCGGTAGTTACATACATTTAAAAGTTCATGTATTTTGATTGTCAAGCTAGTAGAAAAAGGCGCCTTCCACCTAAACGTAGTACAGCAACAAGGAGAGCAACATTGGCCAAATTAACTATCTGGGCCTTTACAAAATCTGTTCCACTCACTTTTCCGTGAAAAATGTTAATATTTAACACCGAAATCGCACATTGAATCTAGTATGATATATGCACAACGGCGAACATAAAAGATTCTAAAGTTCTGTCAAAAAAAAAAAACAGTGATTGACGTCACGCCCAGCACGGTGAGATGCGAATTTCATCGTTTGTTCTCGGTCAGTGGTCGTAAACTTAAAAATAATATAAATTTTAAGGTAGTTGCCTCATGAGGCGAGAGCCATCTATTGACTCCTGTAGATAACACGTAGACAAAAAAATATTGTCAGCACTGCTCTGACTTTCTTCAAATTTGTATTACGCGCATAAGTCACGTGAGCGGTAGCACTACCAACTGCAGGTTTCAAGTAAGGCTGGGAATTGAATTCGAATAATTCGAATAGTCGAATATTCGAATATTCAAAATTCGAATAAGTTTAAAACTAAATTATTCATATATTCGAATACTCGACTATTCGATTATTCGACTATTCGAATTTTCGATATTCGAATATTCGAATATTCGACTATTCGACTATTCGAATATTCGACAATTCGAATATACGAGTAAGAATCTGAATAAGTAATCGACTAATAATAAATTGAGTAAATTAATATTTTCAATGATCTAATATTGAACTTAGGGGAATAGAAAGCTTATTTTATTAGAACAGTCGGGTCCAATCACCGACGCGACGCCAGGAGATAAGTTTTTTTTTAAGTTTTCAACATTTCAAATTTCAACCACTCCTTGTAATTTTTGCGCATATTTGACTGCGGTTATAGAAGTTTCAGAATAAACTAAACTTCTGTTATTAAAGTATGACTTCTTCGATAAATTTAAAATAAAAAAATTTCAATACTTATTCGACTATTCGAATATTCGAATATTAGTCTATTCAATAATTCGAACAATCGAATAGTCGAATATTCGAAGAGTCGAATATTCGAATAGTCGAATATTTGAATAGTCGAATATTCGAATAATTCGAATACTTAATTCGAATATTCGAATAATTCGAATAATTCGAATACTTAATTCGAATATTCGAATAATTCGAATAATTCGAATATTCGAATAATTCGAATATTCGAATAATTCGAATAATTCGAATAATTCGAATATTCGAATATTTCGAATATTCGAATAATTCGAATTATTCGAATTATTCGAATTATTCGAATATTCGAAATATTCGAATATTCGAATTATTCGAATTATTCGAATTATTCGAATTATTCGAATATTCGAATTATTCGAATATTCAAATTATTCGAATTATTCGAATATTCGAATTAAGTATTCGAATTATTCGAATATTCGACTATTCAAATATTCGACTATTCGAATATTCGACTCTTCGAATATTCGACTATTCGATTGTTCGAATTATTGAATAGACTAATATTCGAATATTCGAATAGTCGAATAAGTATTGAAATTTTTTTATTTTAAATTTATCGAAGAAGTCATACTTTAATAACAGAAGTTTAGTTTATTCTGAAACTTCTATAACCGCAGTCAAATATGCGCAAAAATTACAAGGAGTGGTTGAAATTTGAAATGTTGAAAACTTAAAAAAAAACTTATCTCCTGGCGTCGCGTCGGTGATTGGACCCGACTGTTCTAATAAAATAAGCTTTCTATTCCCCTAAGTTCAATATTAGATCATTGAAAATATTAATTTACTCAATTTATTATTAGTCGATTACTTATTCAGATTCTTACTCGTATATTCGAATTGTCGAATATTCGAATAGTCGAATAGTCGAATATTCGAATATTCGAATATCGAAAATTCGAATAGTCGAATAATCGAATAGTCGAGTATTCGAATATATGAATAATTTAGTTTTAAACTTATTCGAATTTTGAATATTCGAATATTCGACTATTCGAATTATTCGAATTCAATTCCCAGCCTTACTTGAAACCTGCAGTTGGTAGTGCTACCGCTCACGTGACTTATGCGCGTAATACAAATTTGAAGAAAGTCAGAGCAGTGCTGACAATATTTTTTTGTCTACGTGTTATCTACAGGAGTCAATAGATGGCTCTCGCCTCATGAGGCAACTACCTTAAAATTTATATTATTTTTAAGTTTACGACCACTGACCGAGAACAAACGATGAAATTCGCATCTCACCGTGCTGGGCGTGACGTCAATCACTGTTTTTTTTTTTTGACAGAACTTTAGAATCTTTTATGTTCGCCGTTGTGCATATATCATACTATTTAGGTGTAGATTCAATGTGCGATTTCGGTGTTAAATATTAACATTTTTCACGGAAAAGTGAGTGGAACAGATTTTGTAAAGGCCCAGATAGTTAATTTGGCCAATGTTGCTCTCCTTGTTGCTGTACTACGTTTAGGTGGAAGGCGCCTTTTTCTACTAGCTTGACAATCAAAATACATGAACTTTTAAATGTATGTAACTACCGATTAATTTAAACATCATACAGTTTTCTAAATCTTCCTCGAATTGAAAAAAAAGTAAAATACATAACCTAAAATTGTATGATTTTAAAAAGATACATAATCGCACTTACGTTGAAATGATCCCCACGTACAACCCCTTTAGTGTTTTCTGATATATCAATTTCACTTCTTCTCATGGTACGTAACCATAATTTTCTTTTTTTCTTTAAGCGCTTGATCGTACTTATATTGGTAATGAGACAAATCTTTTTTCTGGTGTTTTTCTTGTGGACGACTGGCACTGAGGTATTTACACAAAATCAAACATCAGACATTAAATGAAAATGCCAGTGTCTGACGTCACAACACGACAGCAGCCATTTGCATAACGTCACCGTCATT
This sequence comes from Rhagium mordax, assembly GCA_963680705.1. Classification (NCBI taxonomy): domain Eukaryota; kingdom Metazoa; phylum Arthropoda; class Insecta; order Coleoptera; family Cerambycidae; genus Rhagium; species Rhagium mordax. The sequence goes on from OY796665.1 coordinate 25,066,558, forward strand.
TTTGCGACTCATTAAAATAATCATTTTTTGTTAATTTTTTTTGGATAATGGGTTACATTTTAGCTGTTTTTTATTATTGCGATAGCCATTTATAATCTCTCTCACCAACAGATGCAAATAGACTCCTCCCCAAAAATGCCCGCTAAATTTGAATGGAATTTCTCTATTGGTCGTATTTATAGAACCCGAATTACAAAGCAACCGCTAGATTTGACCGAGTACTCGCGTGCGCATTAAACTTTGACACATTTTGCATTTTTGCAACAGACCAATCAGAATGCATAAAGGCGAAACGTATGAAAAACGCGAATAAATGGGGAGCCGGTGTCAGACACGTGACTGTCAACTGTGTTATTAGTTTTTGTGACATTTCATCTGGGAGTTAAACAAGGTACTATCAATGACAGATGTAAACTATAAAGACATGGAACGGCATTGTTGTAATTGAAGCAAGAAAATGTACAAAATGTGGTTGGACACTGCCAGAGGGCGATACTGTTCTTTCTCTGTTTCTTTACTGATACTACTGGTTTTTAGCTATTAACATATGTAGGAATGTTATGACTATCATAACTGCCGCAGATGTCGGTTTGAAATCCGAGCTCGTAGAGCGAGGATTTTAAGACATCTAAGGCTGTTATGATTCATAACATCCGTGATTTGTTCAATAGTTTATCGGTTTCAGAAAATAAAGACATTATTAATAGATATTACCTTTTGATATTCTCTTATTAATAACGTTTTCATTTCATTAGTTGGTCAAGTCTGTATGGGTTGATTTGTCGCCATGGTTACAGTTATATTTTGTTTGTTTTTATTTGTTACCTTTTTTTCATATTACATAAATGTTTACATTTTTAGTGTCACAACGGCTACATAAAAATGTAAACATTTTTATATTATAGAAGTTTCAGAATAAACTAAACTTCTGTTATTAAAGTATGACTTCTTCGATAAATTTAAAATAAAAAAATTTGAATACTTATTCGATTATTCGAATATTCGAATATTAGTCTATTCAATAATTCGAACAATCGAATAGTCGAATATTCGAAGAGTCGAATATTCGAATAGTCGATTATTTGAATAGTCGAATATTCGAATAATTCGAATACTTAATTCGAATATTCGAATAATTCGAATAATTCGAATATTCGAATAATTCGAATATTCGAATAATTCGAATAATTCGAATAATTCGAATATTCGAATATTTCGAATATTCGAATAATTCGAATAATTCGAATAATTCGAATATTCGAATATTCGAATAATTCGAATAATTCGAATAATTCGAATATTCGAACTATTCGAATATTCGAACTGAAATTGGAAAGAATTCGAATTTTGAAATCCATAAAATTCCCAGCCTTAGTTTCAAGCTCGGTTTCAAGTCTCTCTGGCCATGAGATTTCCGAGCTTTTTACGCTGTAACTCGAAAACTAAATGGGCAAGCATGGTTTTCTTCGACGCATTATTTTTCTCGTGACTTCATTAACATTTCCACAGTTTTTTGTTGAAATCTGATGGATTTTCAAGCTTCGGGAGTCAATTCAAGGCAAGGTTTCAATTCAAAGTACCTTCTCCTATGCCCTCCATGTTAAATAGATCAACTTCGGAGCTCTGTAACTTTCATTCAGGACGGTAAAATGCATTGAAATTCCAGATTTAGTTCAAGGAACACTTCCAAAAGATATAGGCAAAATTTCATTGATATCTTATGGAGTTCGATTCATGAGGCAACTACCTTAATTGTCACTTTGAAGTGACAATTGTAACTTCGAAGTGACAATTGTCACTTCGATGTGACAATTGTCACTTCGATGTGACAATTGTCACTTTGAAGTGACAATTGTCACTTTGATGTGACAATTGTCACTTTGAAGTGACAATTGTCACTTCGATGTGACAATTGTCACTTTGAATTGGCAATTCCATATGTTTGTAAAAAAATAAAGTTGTTGGCCCCTATACGCCTTCGTAAAAATCAACTATGTTGATCTCATTTCCTTTTGTGTAATATGTCATAAATATTAGCACAATAAACTTATTATTATTATTATTATTATTATTTTTTTCCCGTTTCGGAACGAAAGTCTGGACAGTCTCCCTGTGGCCTCCGACACCACACAGAGAGAGCGCCAGCGAATAATCTACAGCAACTCCCCACATCCCGAAGGGTTAGTCACTGTAGATTCCAGACTCGTGTGCTCTAAGTAGACGAAGGGATCCCAGGATGACCGCTTTCTGCATTTGACCAGCCAACCATTCTGCCGATGTTTGGCAGACAGGCATGTTCTTCAATGCGGAGAGCAGCGTGGGCTTTATACCTCCGAGTACACCGATTATCAGGACGACCATTTTGACAGAGTAGCCTGGGTATAGCACTTGGAGCTCGTACCGGAGATCTCTGTATTTAGTCCGTTTCTCCTCCTCCTTCAAGGCGATGTTTGTCTCAGCAGGTGCTGAGAACTCGATGACATACATCACTTTGGTCTGATGGTTGAGGAGGACTATGTCAGGCTTATTGGCGTGAATTCGCCTGACGGTCGGGAACGAGTAGTTCCAGTAAATCCGGCATTTCTCGTTCTCGACAACGGACTCGATATCTCCGGGGACGTAAGGCAGCACTGGTGTTTGGTCTATCTGGTACGAGTGCCGTAGATGGTAGTATAGCACTCGTAAAGCCGCGTTATGTCGTTGGATGTAGACCGAAGTCGCATAAATCGGGCATGCAGATAATAAATGCATGAGCGACTCCGGCGCCTGCCGACAGGTCCTGCAGTTGATATCAGGTACCTCTACACACATCACGCGACTGCGATAGACCAATGTGTTAATAACACCATCTTGGCAGGCCACAATATATCCCTCGGTCTCCGACTTCAGCCCCGCTGACCTTAAAAATGCGAAGGTCAGCTCTGTCGATAAACCCAGTGCTTCTATGTTGTTATAGAAAACACCGTGCAGGGGTTTATCGACGTGCTGCCTGAACAGATTTCTCTGTTCGGCAGCTTTGATGTGGGCTGTCAGACGATTAGGCGGAAGCTCAGTGACTGAGTCACCTCGCCGGCCTTCTCGCCTGTAGTCGAACACGAGACCGAGTTCATCTGCGGCCCTCTGTGCTGCCCTAAACAATAAAGCGCCAACTCCCACAGTTTCATGATCTCTCACTAACTGTAGGAGTGGGTCCGAGCTCCTGATGACATTACATGCCATACTCAGTGCCACTCTGCCATGCATGCACTCCAGACTCAAGAGTCCTCGCCCCCCCCGTTGACGTGGGAGGTACACACGAGGAACGGACGATCTAGGATGAATACTCCTATGAATATTCATCATCTGGCGGGTATTCCTGTCCAATTGACGCAGCTCATCTACTCCCCATTTGACTACGCCAAAGGAGTAGAGCAGAATCGGAACGGCAAGCATATTAGAGGCAGACACCTTGTTCTTCCCCGAAAGTTCTGATCACCAGATCTTTCGGAGTCGGTGTCTGTACTTGCCACGGAGAGAATCCTTTATTTGGTTCACATCCTGGATGTGGCGTTGTTCCACACCCAGGTATGTGTAGGTCTCTCTGGCATCCAAATGTCGTAGGATGCTTCCGTCTGCGAGCTGCGCATCTTCGTGGAATTCCCCGCATCGTCCTCTCTTGAGGTGGACGACTGCGCATTTGTCCAACCCAAACTCCATTCCAATTGCCCGCGTGTATTCCTCGACCACCCTGAGAGCATTTTGAAGTTCTCGCTCTCCGGAGGTATAGAGTTTAAGGTCATCCATATAAAATAGATGGGTGACCTTATGCCTCCGGTTGCTGGGTGGCCCACACTGATACCCGCGGGTTTGGCGGAGTCCAACAGATAGCGGCAGCAGTGAGATGCAGAAGAGGAGCGGACTCAAAGAGTCACCCTGAAACACTCCTCTCTTAAATGTCACCAACTCTGTCGTCTGTGTTATTATTATTATTATTATTTTTTTTTTTTTTTTCCGGTTTCCCGAACCTACTGCTGGACAGTCTCCCTGTGGCCTCCGACACCACACAGAGAGAGCGCCAGCGAATAATCTACAGCAACTCCCCACATCCCGCAGGGTTAGTCACTGTAGATTCCAGACTCGTGTGCCCTAAGTAGACGGAGGGATCCCAGGATGACCGCTTTCTGCATTTGACCAGCCAACCATTCTGCCGATGTTTGGCAGGCAGGCATGGTCTTTAATGCGGAGAGCAGCGTGGGCTTCATACCTCCGAGTACACCGATTATCAGGACGACCATCTTGACAGAGTAGCCTGGGTATAGCACTTGGAGCTCGTACCGGAGATCTCTGTATTTAGTCCGTTTCTCCTCCTCCTTCAAGGCGATGTTTGTCTCAGCAGGTGCTGAGAACTCGATGACATACATCACCTTATTATTATTATTTTTTTTTTTTTTTTTTTTTTTTTTTTTTTTTTTTTTTTTTTCCGGTTGCCCGATGCTGGACAGTCTCTCCATGGCCTCCGACACCACACGGAGAAAGCGCCAGCGAATAATCTACAGCCACTCCCCACATCCCGCGGGGTTAGTGACTGTAGATTCCAGACTCGTGTGCCCTAAGTAGACGGAGGGAACCCAGGATGACCGCTTTCTGCATTTGACCAGCCAACCACTCTGCCGATTTTTGGCAGGCAGGCATGGTCTTCAATGCGGAGAGCAGCGTGGGCTTCATACCTCCGAGTACACCGATTATCAGGACGACCATCTTGACAGAGTAGCCTGGGTATAGCACTTGGAGCTCGTACCGGAGATCTCTGTATTTGGTCCGTTTCTCCTCCTCCTTCAAGGCGATGTTTGTCTCAGCAGGCGCTGAGAACTCGATGACATACATCACCTTGGTCTGATGATCGAGGAGGACTATGTCAGGCTTATTGGCTCGAATTAGCCTGACGGTCGGGAACGAGTAGTTCCAGTAAATCCGGCATTTCTCGTTCTCGACAACGGACTCTATATCTCCGGGAATGTAAGGCAGCACTGGTGTTTGGTCTATCTCGTACGAGTGCCGTAGATGGTAGTATAGCACTCGTAAAGCCGCGTTATGTCGGTGGATGTAGACCGAAGTCGCATATATCGGACATGCAGATAATAAATGCATGAGCGACTCCGGCGTCTGACGGCAGGTCCTGCAGTTGATATCAGGGACCTCTACACCCATCACGCGACTCCGATGGACCAAGGTGTTAATAACACCATCTTGACAGGCCACAATGAATCCCTCGGTCTCCGACTTCAGCCCTGCTGACCTTAAAAATGCGAAGGTCAGCTTTGTCGATAAACCCAGTGCTTCTATGTTGTTATAGAAAACACCGTGCAGGGGTTTATCGACGTGCTGCCTGAACAGAATGCTCTGTTCGGCAGCTTTAATGCGGGCTGTCAGACGATTCGGCGGAAGCTCAGTAACTGACTCTACATCAGCACCTCGCCGGCCTCCTCGTCTATAGTCGAACACGAGACCGAGTTCATCTGCGGCCCTCTGTGCTGCCCTAAACAATAAAGCGCCAACTCCCACAGCTTCATGATCTCTCACTAACTGTAGGAGTGGGTCCGAGCTCCTGATGACATTACATGCCATACTCAGTGCCACTCTGCCATGCATGCACTCCAGACTCAAGAGTCCTCGGCCCCCCCGTTGACGTGGGAGGTATACACGAGGAACGGACGATCTAGGATGAATACTCCTATGAATATTCATGATCTTGCGGGTATTCCTGTCCAATTGACGCAGCTCATCTACTCCCCATTTGACTACGCCAAAGGAGTAGAGCAGAATCGGAACGGCAAGCATATTAGTGGCAGACACCTTGTTCTTCCCCGAAAGTTCTGATGACCAGATCTTTCGGAGTCGGTGTCTGTACTTGCCACGGAGAGAATCCTTTATTTGGTTCACATCCTGGATGTGGCGTTGTTCCACACCCAGGTATGTGTAGGTCTCTCCGGCATCCAAATGTCGTAGGATGCTTCCATCTGCGAGCTGCGCATCTTCGTGGAATTCCCCGCATCGTCCTCTCTTGAGGTGGACGACTGCGCATTTGTCCAACCCAAACTCCATTCCAATTGCCCGCGTGTATTCCTCGACCACCCTGAGAGCATTTTGAAGTTCTCGCTCTCCGGAGGTATAGAGTTTAAGGTCATCCATATAAAATAGATGGGTGACCTTATGCCTCCGGTTGCTGGGTGGCCCACACTGATACCCGCGGGTTTGGCGGAGTCCAACAGATAGCGGCAGCAGTGAGATGCAGAAGAGGAGCGGACTCAAAGAGTCACCCTGAAACACTCCTCTCTTAAATGTCACCAACTCTGTCGAAACTCGCTCGGCACCGGATGTTATGGTGAAGCGAGTTCTCCAAAGCGGCAACAGTTGTTCGATGCATCTCACTAGTGGTGCTGGTACCGCAAGACATCCGAGCAAGTGTAACAAAAGCTCGTGGGATGTTGTATCAAATGCCTTGCGATAATCAATCCAGGCCATTGACAGATTCCGCTTGTACTGCACAGAATCCTGTGTAATACAGCGGTCTATCAGCAGGTTTTCCTTGCAACCTGCCAGGCCCTTTTTGGCACCACGCTGTTCGTTTATCTGTTGGTAGACCGGATCAACAGACCTCAACATCCTGGTATACAAGATACGAGTAAATAACTTGTAGCAGGAGTTGAGGCAGGTAATCGGCCTATAATTTTTTGGGTCAGACAGATCCCCCTTTTTGGGGATTAGCACAGTTCGCCCCTCGACAAACCAGTCCGGAATTTGCTGCCCCTCGTTCAACCATGAGTTGAAAACTCGGGCCAGATGGCGGTGGGTGGAAGGAAACTTCTTCCACCACCAGTTGTTTATACCATCTGGACCCGGGGCAGCGAAGTTCTTGGTTCCAACAAGTGCTTGTTGAACCTCTTCCGTACTGATTGCCGGGCACACTTCGTCTGGCTCTTCTAAGACTCTACGACAGAGAGCCTCGAAGTGTGCTATAGCTGGAGTGTCATTATCGAATGGACTCGTGACTTCGTAGATTCCTTTCCAGAAGGCTTCGACATTATCAACAGTTGGCGGATTCTCGACAACACGCTGTGGCTCTTGGAACAGGCGAGACGGGTTTGTTTGAAACAATTTGTTTTGTTCCAAACTCCGCATTCGCCTGACCAAAGTTTTCTTAATAGCCATAAGCGCTCGAATCCTATCTAGACAGTGCTGCTTGATGGTCTGCAGCACTGTGCGATTTAGAGTGTGGTGTTGGCGTCTCAGTCCGGCTGCCACTCGCCGGACCTTCGGTGTAAATGGTCTACCTGCGACTATATAATCCACCACACTCTGGATTCGAGAAGCGTGTTGCCTTGCTGATCGAATTTTCGCTTCGATCTTCTGTACGCGCCGCTTAGCTTTCTCGACCCTATCAACTGCGCTTGCCAGGCGCTGTTGTGGGACGAGTTGCTTGGCGGCAGCGTACACCGCGCTGTTGATCTGCCAGATGTTGGCATCTTCTGGAAGCTCCTCACTAATCAACGAATCCATTCGTGCCAGGTCTTGTGGCTTTGGGTTAACCCTGGTGTTAAGGTTAACCCTCGTCCTTAAAGCGATATTGGTGTACTCAGGAGGATGTTCCTCGTCAGCTGGTATTTGCCGCGGTGGAAGTGCGGCAGGCACTTCCTCACGCTGACGAGGTGCCCTTACATAACCTGTTCTGCGCAGGAAGGATACTTGATCTCTCAGATGTTGTTGAGAGAAGGCGCGATACTCCGGGTGCATATCGCACCACAACCGGTGTAATCGCGCCATGTACCCCCTGCGCTCAGGTTCGCTGCTCTCGTAGCAGGTCAGCAAGTCATCCCTTAGTTCCCTCGTCCACTTAAAGCGTCCATATTCATAGCGTGGGTCGTCAACGTTGAGACCGTCCGGTGAGGCCCCTCCCATCTGTCTCTGACCCCCATCCGGTTGGGGTCGATTGTGAGGGGCCATTTCTGGGGTCTGTGGAACCAGAATAGCGGGGTTTCAGGGTGGTTAGCCCTGAAACCCCACGTCCGACATTTGTCAGAGAGGGTTACCCCTCTCTGTCCAGGGTGCACCGCGTGGAGGTTGCCGGTCCGGTTTCGCACGCATATTATTATTATTATTATTTTTTTTTTTTTTTTTTTCCGTTTCCGGAAGAAAGTGCTGGACAGTCTCCCTGTGGCCTCCGACACCACACAGAGAGAGCGCCAGCGAATAATCTACAGCAACTCCCCACATCCCGCAGGGTTAGTCACTGTAGATTCCAGACTCGTGTGCCCTAAGTAGACGAAGGGATCCCAGGATGACCGCTTTCTGCATTTGACCAGCCAACCATTCTGCCGATGTTTGGCAGGCAGGCATGGTCTTCAATGCGGAGAGCAGCGTGGGCTTCATACCTCCGAGTACACCGATTATCAGGACGACCATTTTGACAGAGTAGCCTGGGTATAGCACTTGGAGCTCGTACCGGAGATCTCTGTATTTAGTCCGTTTCTCCTCCTCCTTCAAGGCGATGTTTGTCTCAGCAGGTGCTGAGAACTCGATGACATACATCACCTTGGTCTGATGGTCGAGGAGGACTATGTCAGGCTTATTGGCGTGAATTCGCCTGACGGTCGGGAACGAGTAGTTCCAGTAAATCCGGCATTTCTCGTTCTCGACAACGGACTCGATATCTCCGGGGACGTAAGGCAGCACTGGTGTTTGGTCTATCTGGTACGAGTGCCGTAGATGGTAGTATAGCACTCGTAAAGCCGCGTTATGTCGTTGGATGTAGACCGAAGTCGCATAAATCGGGCATGCAGATAATAAATGCATGAGCGACTCCGGCGCCTGACGGCAGGTCCTGCAGTTGATATCAGGTACCTCTACACCCATCACGCGACTGCGATAGACCAATGTGTTAATAACACCATCTTGGCAGGCCACAATGTATCCCTCGGTCTCCGACTTCAGCCCCGCTGACCTTAAAAATGCGAAGGTCAGCTCTGTCGATAAACCCAGTGCTTCTATGTTGTTAAAGAAAACACCGTGCAGGGGTTTATCGACGTGCTGCCTGAACAGATTCCTCTGTTCGGCAGCTTTAATTTGGACTGTCAGACGATTCGGCGGAAGCTCAGTAACTGATTCTGCATCAGCACCTCGCCTGCCTCCTCGCCTGTAGTCGAGTATTATTATTATTATTATTATTATTTTTTTTTTTTTTTTTTTTTTTTTTTTTTTTTTTCGGTTTCCCGAACCTAATGCTGGACAATCTCCCTGTGGCCTCCGACACCACACAGAGAGAGCGCCAGCGAATAATCTACAGCAACTCCCCACATCCCGCAGGGTTAGTCACTGTAGATTCCAGACTCGTGTGCCCTAAGTAGACGGAGGGATCCCAGGATGACCGCTTTCTGCATTTGACCAGCCAACCATTCTGCCGATGTTTGGCAGGCAGGCATGGTCTTTAATGCGGAGAGCAGCGTGGGCTTCATACCTCCGAGTACACCGATTATCAGGACGACCATCTTGACAGAGTAGCCTGGGTATAGCACTTGGAGCTCGTACCGGAGATCTCTGTATTTAGTCCGTTTCTCCTCCTCCTTCAAGGCGATGTTTGTCTCAGCAGGTGCTGAGAACTCGATGACATACATCACCTTGGTCTGATGGTCGAGGAGGACTATGTCAGGCTTATTGGCTTGAATTCGCCTGACGGTCGGGAACGAGTAGTTCCAGTAAATCCGGCATTTCTCGTTCTCGACAACGGACTCGATATTTCCGGGGATATAAGGCAGCACTGGTGTTTGGTCTATCTTGTACGAGTGCCGAAGATGGTAGTATAGCACTCGTAAAGCCGCGTTATGTCGTTGGATGTAGGCCGAAGTCGCATAAATCGGACATGCAGATAATAGATGCATGAGCGACTCCGGCGCCTGACGGCAGGTCCTGCAGTTGATATCAGGAACCTCTACACCCATCACGCGACTCCGATAGACCAATGTATTAATAACACCATCTTGGCAGGCCACAATGAATCCCTCGGTCTCCGACTTCAACCCCGCTGACCTTAAGAATGCGAAGGTCAGCTCTGTCGATAAACCCAGTGCTTCTATGTTGTTAAAGAAAACACCGTGCAGGGGCTTATCGACGTGCTGCCTGAACAGATTCCTCTGTTCGGCAGCCTTAATTTGGGCTGTCAGACGATTCGGCGGAAGCTCAGTAACTGATTCTGCATCAGCACCTCGCCTGCCTCCTCGCCTGTAGTCGAACACGAGACCGAGTTCATCTGCGGCCCTCTGTGCTGCCTTAAACAATAAAGCGCCAACTCCCACGGTTTCATGATCTCTCACTAACCGTAGGAGCGGATCCGAGCTCCTTAGGATATTACATGTCATACTTAGTGCTACTCTGCCATGCATACACTCCAGACTCAAGAGTCCTCGCCCCCCCCGTTGACGTGGGAGGTACACACGAGGAACGGACGATCTAGGATGAATACTCCTATGGATATTCATCATTTTGCGGGTATCCCTGTCCAATTGGCGCAGCTCATCTACTCGCCATTTAACTACTCCAAAGGAGTAGAGCAGAATCGGAAAGGCAAGCATATTAGTGGCAGACACCTTGTTCTTCCCCGAAAGTTCAGAAGACCAAATCTTTTGGAGTCGGTGTCTGTACTTGCCACGGAGAGAATCCTTTATTTGGTTCACATCCTAGATGTGACGTTGTTCCACACCCAGGTATGTGTATGTCTCTCCGGCATCCAAATGTCGTAGGATGCTTCCGTCTGCGAGCTGCGCATCTTCGTGGAAATCCCCGCATCGTCCTCTCTTGAGGTGGACGACTGCGCATTTGTCCAACCCAAACTCCATTCCAATTGCCCGCGTGTATTCCTCGACCACCCTGAGAGCATTTTGAAGTTCTCGCTCTCCGGAGGTATAGAGTTTAAGGTCATCCATATAAAATAGATGGGTGACCTTATGCCTCCGGTTGCTGTGTGGCCCACACTGATACCCGCGGGTTTGGCGGAGTCCAACAGATAGCGGCAGCAGTGAGATGCAGAAGAGGAGCGGACTCAAAGAGTCACCCTGAAACACTCCTCTCTTAAATGTCACCAACTCTGTCGAAACTCGCTCGGCACCGGATGTTATGGTGAAGCGAGTTCTCCAAAGCGGCAACAGTTGTTCAATGCATCTGGTACCGCAAGACATCCGAGCAAGTGTAACAAAAGCTCGTGGGATGTTGTATCAAATGCCTTGCGATAATCAATCCAGGCCATTGACAGATTCCGCTTGTACTGCACAGAATCCTGTGTAATACAGCGGTCTATCAGCAGGTTTTCCTTGCAACCTGCCAGGCCCTTCTTGGCACCACGCTGTTCGTTTATCTGTTGGTAGACCGGATCAACAGACCTCAACATCCTGGTATACAAGATACGAGTAAATAACTTGTAGCAGGAGTTGAGGCAGGTAATCGGCCTATAATTTTTTGGGTCAGACAGATCCCCCTTTTTGGGGATTAGCACAGTTCGCCCCTCGACAAACCAGTCCGGAATTTGCTGCCCCTCGTTCAACCATGAGTTGAAAACTCGGGCCAGATGGCGGTGGGTGGAAGGAAACTTCTTCCACCACCAGTTGTTTATACCATCTGGACCCGGGGCAGCGAAGTTCTTGGTTCCAACAAGTGCTTGTTGAACCTCTTCCGTACTGATTGCCGGGCACACTTCGTCTGGCTCTTCTAAGACTCTACGACAGAGAGCCTCGAAGTGTGCTATAGCTGGAGTGTCATTATCGAATGGACTCGCGACTTCGTAAATTCCTTTCCAGAAGGCTTCGACATTATCAACAGTTGGCGGATTTTTGACAACACGCTGTGGCTCTTGGAACAGGCGAGACGGGTTTGTTTGAAACAATTTGTTTTGTTCCAAACTCCGCATTCGCCTGACCAAAGTTTTCTTAATAGCCATAAGCGCTCGAATCCTATCTAGACAGTGCTGCTTGATGGTCTGCAGCACTGTGCGATTTAGAGTGTGGTGTTGGCGTCTCAGTCCGGCTGCCACTCGCCGGACCTTCGGTGTAAATGGTCTACCTGCGACTATATAATCCACCACACTCTGGATTCGAGAAGCGTGTTGCCTTGCTGATCGAATTTTAGCTTCAATCTTCTGTACGCGCCGCTTAGCTTTCCCGACCCTATCAACTGCGCTTGCCAGGCGCTGTTGTGGAACGAGTTGCTTGGCGGCAGCGTACACCGCGCTGTTGATCTGCCAGATGTTGGCATCTTCTGGAAGCTCCTCACTAATCAACGAATCCATTCGTGCCAGGTCTTGTGGCTTTGGGTTAACCCTGGTGTTAAGGTTAACCCTCGTCCTTAAAGCGATATCGGTGTACTCAGGAGGATGTTCCTCGTCAGCTGGTATTTGCCGCGGTGGAAGTGCGGCAGGCACTTCCTCACGCTGACGAGGTGCCCTTACGTAACCTGTTCTGCGCAGGAAGGATACTTGATCTCTCAGATGTTGTTGAGAGAAGGCGCGATACTCCGGGTGCATATCGCACCACAACCGGTGTAATCGCGCCATGTATCCCCTGCGCCCAGGTTCGCTGCTCTCGTAGCAGGTCAGCAGGTCATCCCTTAATCCCTCCGTCCACCTAAAGCGTCCATGTACGTTTGCAAAGTCGTCATCGTTAAGACCGTCCGGTATGGCCCCTCCCATCTGTCTTTGACCCCCATCCGAATGGGGTCGATTGTGAGGGGCCTGTCCTCCGTTTTGGTCGAGAACCAGAGGAGATGAGTCCCCAGGATGGTTAGCCCTGAGGACCCACGGCCGACATTTGTCAGAGAGGGTTACCCCTCCCTGTCCGGGGTGCACCGCGAGGAGGTTGCCGGTCCGAATTTTGCACCCCTTATTATTATTATTATTATTATTATTATTATTATTATTATTATTATTATTATTATTTTTTTTTTTTTTTTTTTTTTTTTTTTTTTTTTTTTTTTTCGGTTTCCCGAACCTAATGCTGGACAATCTCCCTGTGGCCTCCGACACCACACAGAGAGAGCGCCAGCGAATAATCTACAGCAACTCCCCACATCCCGCAGGGTTAGTCACTGTAGATTCCAGACTCGTGTGCCCTAAGTAGACGGAGGATCCCAGGATGACCGCTTTCTGCATTTGACCAGCCAACCATTCTGCCGATGTTTGGCAGGCAGGCATGGTCTTTAATGCGGAGAGCAGCGTGGGCTTCATACCTCCGAGTACACCGATTATCAGGACGACCATCTTGACAGAGTAGCCTGGGTATAGCACTTGGAGCTCGTACCGGAGATCTCTGTATTTAGTCCGTTTCTCCTCCTCCTTCAAGGCGATGTTTGTCTCAGCAGGTGCTGAGAACTCGATGACATACATCACCTTGGTCTGATGGTCGAGGAGGACTATGTCAGGCTTATTGGCTTGAATTCGCCTGACGGTCGGGAACGAGTAGTTCCAGTAAATCCGGCATTTCTCGTTCTCGACAACGGACTCGATATCTCCGGGGATATAAGGCAGCACTGGTGTTTGGTCTATATTGTACGAGTGCCGAAGATGGTAGTATAGCACTCGTAAAGCCGCGTTATGTCGTTGGATGTAGGCCGAAGTCGCATAAATCGGACATGCGGATAATAGATGCATGAGCGACTCCGGCGCCTGACGGCAGGTCCTGCAGTTGATATCAGGAACCTCTACACCCATCACGCGACTCCGATAGACCAATGTATTAATAACACCATCTTGGCAGGCCACAATGAATCCCTCGGTCTCCGACTTCAACCCCGCTGACCTTAAGAATGCGAAGGTCAGCTCTGTCGATAAACCCAGTGCTTCTATGTTGTTAAAGAAAACACCGTGCAGGGGCTTATCGACGTGCTGCCTGAACAGATTCCTCTGTTCGGCAGCCTTAATTTGGGCTGTCAGACGATTCGGCGGAAGCTCAGTAACTGATTCTGCATCAGCACCTCGCCTGCCTCCTCGCCTGTAGTCGAACACGAGACCGAGTTCATCTGCGGCCCTCTGTGCTGCCTTAAACAATAAAGCGCCAACTCCCACGGTTTCATGATCTCTCACTAACCGTAGGAGCGGATCCGAGCTCCTTAGGATATTACATGCCATACTTAGTGCTACTCTGCCATGCATACACTCCAGACTCAAGAGTCCTCGGCCCCCCCGTTGACGTGGGAGGTACACACGAGGAACGGACGATCTAGGATGAATACTCCTATGGATATTCATCATTTTGCGGGTATCCCTGTCCAATTGGCGCAGCTCATCTACTCGCCATTTAACTACTCCAAAGGAGTAGAGCAGAATCGGAACGGCAAGCATATTAGTGGCAGACACCTTGTTCTTCCCCGAAAGTTCAGAAGACCAAATCTTTCGGAGTCGGTGTCTGTACTTGCCACGGAGAGAATCCTTTATTTGGTTCACATCCTGGATGTGACGTTGTTCCACACCCAGGTATGTGTAGGTCTCCCCGGCATCCAAATGTCGTAGGATGCTTCCGTCTGCGAGCTGCGCATCTTCGTGGAAATCCCCGCATCGTCCTCTCTTGAGGTGGACGACTGCGCATTTGTCCAACCCAAACTCCATTCCAATTGCCCGCTTGTATTCCTCGACCACCCTGAGAGCATTTTGAAGTTCTCGCTCTCCGGAGGTATAGAGTTTAAGGTCATCCATATAAAATAGATGGGTGACCTTATGCCTCCGGTTGCTGGGTGGCCCACACTGATACCCGCGGGTTTGGCGGAGTCCAACAGATAGCGGCAGCAGTGAGATGCAGAAGAGGAGCGGACTCAAAGAGTCACCCTGAAACACTCCTCTCTTAAATGTCACCAACTCTGTCGAAACTCGCTCGGCACCGGATGTTATGGTGAAGCGAGTTCTCCAAAGCGGCAACAGTTGTTCAATGCATCTCACTAGTGGTGCTGGTACCGCAAGACATCCGAGCAAGTGTAACAAAAGCTCGTGGGATGTTGTATCAAATGCCTTGCGATAATCAATCCAGGCCATTGACAGATTCCGCTTGTACTGCACAGAATCCTGTGTAATACAGCGGTCTATCAGCAGGTTTTCCTTGCAACCTGCCAGGCCCTTCTTGGCACCACGCTGTTCGTTTATCTGTTGGTAGACCGGATCAACAGACCTCAACATCCTGGTATACAAGATACGAGTAAATAACTTGTAGCAGGAGTTGAGGCAGGTAATCGGCCTATAATTTTTTGGGTCAGACAGATCCCCCTTTTTGGGGATTAGCACAGTTCGCCCCTCGACAAACCAGTCCGGAATTTGCTGCCCCTCGTTCAACCATGAGTTGAAAACTCGGGCCAGATGGCGGTGGGTGGAAGGAAACTTCTTCCACCACCAGTTGTTTATACCATCTGGACCCGGGGCAGCGAAGTTCTTGGTTCCAACAAGTGCTTGTTGAACCTCTTCCGTACTGATTGCCGGGCACACTTCGTCTGGCTCTTCTAAGACTCTACGACAGAGAGCCTCGAAGTGTGCTATAGCTGGAGTGTCATTATCGAATGGACTCGCGACTTCGTAAATTCCTTTCCAGAAGGCTTCGACATTATCAACAGTTGGCGGATTTTCGACAACACGCTGTGGCTCTTGGAACAGGCGAGACGGGTTTGTTTGAAACAATTTGTTTTGTTCCAAACTCCGCATTCGCCTGACCAAAGTTTTCTTAATAGCCATAAGCGCTCGAATCCTATCTAGACAGTGCTGCTTGATGGTCTGCAGCACTGTGCGATTTAGAGTGTGGTGTTGGCGTCTCAGTCCGGCTGCCACTCGCCGGACCTTCGGTGTAAATGGTCTACCTGCGACTATATAATCCACCACACTCTGGATTCGAGAAGCGTGTTGCCTTGCTGATCGAATTTTAGCTTCGATCTTCTGTACGCGCCGCTTAGCTTTCCCGACCCTATCAACTGCGCTTGCCAGGCGCTGTTGTGGAACGAGTTGCTTGGCGGCAGCGTACACCGCGCTGTTGATCTGCCAGATGTTGGCATCTTCTGGAAGCTCCTCACTAATCAACGAATCCATTCGTGCCAGGTCTTGTGGCTTTGGGTTAACCCTGGTGTTAAGGTTAACCCTCGTCCTTAAAGCGATATCGGTGTACTCAGGAGGATGTTCCTCGTCAGCTGGTATTTGCCGAGATGGAAGTGCGGCAGGCACTTCCTCACGCTGACGAGGTGCCCTTACGTAACCTGTTCTGCGCAGGAAGGATACTTGATCTCTCAGATGTTGTTGAGAGAAGGCGCGATACTCCGGGTGCATATCGCACCACAACCGGTGTAATCGCGCCATGTATCCCCTGCGCCCAGGTTCGCTGCTCTCGTAGCAGGTCAGCAGGTCATCCCTTAATCCCTCCGTCCACCTAAAGCGTCCATGTACGTTTGCAAAGTCGTCATCGTTAAGACCGTCCGGTATGGCCCCTCCCATCTGTCTTTGACCCCCATCCGAATGGGGTCGATTGTGAGGGGCCTGTCCTCCGTTTTGGTCGAGAACCAGAGGAGATGAGTCCCCAGGATGGTTAGCCCTGAGGACCCACGGCCGACATTTGTCAGAGAGGGTTACCCCTCCCTGTCCGGGGTGCACCGCGAGGAGGTTGCCGGTTCGAATTTTGCACCCCTTATTATTATTATTATTATTATAATTTTTTTTTTTTTTTTTTTTTTTTTTTTTTTTTTTTCCGGTTTCCCGAACCTACTGCTGGACAGTCTCCCTGTGGCCTCCGACACCACACAGAGAGAGCGCCAGCGAATAATCTACTGCAACTCCCCACATCCCGCAGGGTTAGTCACTGTAGATTCCAGACTCGTGTGCCCTAAGTAGACGGAGGGATCCCAGGATGACCGCTTTCTGCATTTGACCAGCCAACCATTCTGCCGATGTTTGGCAGGCAGGCATGGTCTTTAATGCGGAGAGCAGCGTGGGCTTCATACCTCCGAGTACACCGATTATCAGGACGACCATCTTGACAGAGTAGCCTGGGTATAGCACTTGGAGCTCGTACCGGAGATCTCTGTATTTAGTCCGTTTCTCCTCCTCCTTCAAGGCGATGTTTGTCTCAGCAGGTGCTGAGAACTCGATGACATACATCACCTTGGTCTGATGGTCGAGGAGGACTATGTCAGGCTTATTGGCTTGAATTCGCCTGACGGTCGGGAACGAGTAGTTCCAGTAAATCCGGCATTTCTCGTTCTCGACAACGGACTCGATATCTCCGGGGATATAAGGCAGCACTGGTGTTTGGTCTATCTTGTACGAGTGCCGAAGATGGTAGTATAGCACTCGTAGAGCCGCGTTATGTCGTTGGATGTAGGCCGAAGTCGCATAAATCGGACATGCAGATAATAGATGCATGAGCGACTCCGGCGCCTGACGGCAGGTCCTGCAGTTGATATCAGGAACCTCTACACCCATCACGCGACTCCGATAGACCAATGTGTTAATAACACCATCTTGGCAGGCCACAATGAATCCCTCGGTCTCCGACTTCAACCCCGCTGACCTTAAGAATGCGAAGGTCAGCTCTGTCGATAAACCCCGTGCTTCTATGTTGTTAAAGAAAACACCGTGCAGGGGCTTATCGACGTGCTGCCTGAACAGATTCCTCTGTTCGGCAGTTTTAATTTGGGCTGTCAGACGATTAGGCGGAAGCTCAGTAACTGATTCTGCATCAGCACCTCGCCTGCCTCCTCGCCTGTAGTCGAACACGAGACCGAGTTCATCTGCGGCCCTCTGTGCTGCCTTAAACAATAAAGCGCCAACTCCCACGGTTTCATGATCTCTCACTAACCGTAGGAGCGGATCCGAGCTCCTTAGGATGTTACATGCCATACTTAGTGCTACTCTGCCATGCATACACTCCAGACTCAAGAGTCCTCGGCCCCCCCGTTGACGTGGGAGGTACACACGAGGAACGGACGATCTAGGATGAATACTCCTATGGACATTCATCATTTTGCGGGTATCCCTGTCCAATTGGCGCAGCTCATCTACTCGCCATTTAACTACTCCAAAGGAGTAGAGCAGAATCGGAACGGCAAGCATATTAGTGGCAGACACCTTGTTCTTCCCCGAAAGTTCAGAAGACCAAATCTTTCGGAGTCGGTGTCTGTACTTGCCACGGAGAGAATCCTTTATTTGGTTCACATCCTGGATGTGACGTTGTTCCACACCCAGGTATGTGTAGGTCTCTCCGGCATCCAAATGTCGTAGGATGCTTCCGTCTGCGAGCTGCGCATCTTCGTGGAATTCCCCGCATCGTCCTCTCTTGAGGTGGACGACTGCGCATTTGTCCAACCCAAACTCCATTCCAATTGCCCGCGTGTATTCCTCGACCACCCTGAGAGCATTTTGAAGTTCTCGCTCTCCGGAGGTATAGAGTTTAAGGTCATCCATATAAAATAGATGGGTGACCTTATGCCTCCGGTTGCTGGGTGGCCCACACTGATACCCGCGGGTTTGGCGGAGTCCAACAGATAGCGGCAGCAGTGAGATGCAGAAGAGGAGCGGACTCAAAGAGTCACCCTGAAACACTCCTCTCTTAAATGTCACCAACTCTGTCGAAACTCGCTCGGCACCGGATGTTATGGTGAAGCGAGTTCTCCAAAGCGGTAACAGTTGTTCGATGCATCTCACTAGTGGTGCTGGTACCGCAAGACATCCGAGCAAGTGTAACAAAAGCTCGTGGGATGTTGTATCAAATGCCTTGCGATAATCAATCCAGGCCATTGACAGATTCCGCTTGTACTGCACAGAATCCTGTGTAATACAGCGGTCTATCAGCAGGTTTTCCTTGCAACCTGCCAGGCCCTTCTTAGCACCACGCTGTTCGTTTATCTGTTGGTAGACCGGATCAACAGACCTCAACATCCTGGTATACAAGATACGAGTAAATAACTTGTAGCAGGAGTTGAGGCAGGTAATCGGCCTATAATTTTTTGGGTCAGACAGATCCCCCTTTTTGGGGATTAGCACAGTTCGCCCCTCGACAAACCAGTCCGGAATTTGCTGCCCCTCGTTCAACCATGAGTTGAAAACTCGGGCCAGATGGCGGTGGGTGGAAGGAAACTTCTTCCACCACCAGTTGTTTATACCATCTGGACCCGGGGCAGCGAAGTTCTTGGTTCCAACAAGTGCTTGTTGAACCTCTTCCGTACTGATTGCCGGGCACACTTCGTCTGGCTCTAAGACTCTACGACAGAGAGCCTCGAAGTGTGCTATAGCTGGAGTGTCATTATCGAATGGACTCGCGACTTCGTAGATTCCTTTCCAGAAGGCTTCGACATTATCAACAGTTGGCGGATTTTCGACAACACGCTGTGGCTCTTGGAACAGGCGAGACGGATTTGTTTGAAACAATTTGTTTTGTTCCAAACTCCGCATTCGCCTGACCAAAGTTTTCTTAATAGCCATGAGCGCTCGAATCCTATCTAGACAGTGCTGCTTGATGGTCTGCAGCACTGTGCGATTTAGAGTGTGGTGTTGGCGTCTCAGTCCGGCTGCCACTCGCCGGACCTTCGGTGTAAATGGTCTACCTGCGACTATATAATCCACCACACTCTGGATTCGAGAAGCGTGTTGCCTTGCTGATCGAATTTTAGCTTCGATCTGCTGTACGCGCCGCTTAGCTTTCCCGACCCTATCAACTGCGCTTGCCAGGCGCTGTTGTGGGACGAGTTGCTTGGCGGCAGCGTACACCGCGCTGTTGATCTGCCAGATGTTGGCATCTTCTGGAAGCTCCTCACTAATCAACGAATCCATTCGTGCCAGGTCTTGTGGCTTTGGGTTAACCCTGGTGTTAAGGTTAACCCTCGTCCTTAAAGCGATATCGGTGTACTCAGGAGGATGTTCCTCGTCAGCTGGTATTTGCCGCTGTGGAAGTGCGGCAGGCACTTCCTCACGCTGACGAGGTGCCCTTACGTAACCTGTTCTGCGCAGGAAGGATACTTGATCTCTCAGATGTTGTTGAGAGAAGGCGCGATACTCCGGGTGCATATCGCACCACAACCGGTGTAATCGCGCCATGTATCCCCTGCGCTCAGGTTCGCTGCTCTCGTAGCAGGTCAGCAGGTCATCCCTTAATCCCTCCGTCCACCTAAAGCGTCCATGTTCATTGCGTGGGTCGTCAACGTTGAGACCGTCCGGTGAGGCCCCTCCCATCTGTCTCTGACCCCCATCCGGTTGGGGTCGATTGTGAGGGGCCATTTCTGGGGTCTGTGGAACCAGAATAGGGGGGTTTCAGGGAGGTTAGCCCTGAAACCCCACGTCCGACATTTGTCAGAGAGGGTTACCCCTCTCTGTCCAGGGTGCACCGCGTGGAGGTTGCCGGTCCGATTTCGCACCCCTTATTTTTTTTTTTTTTTTTTTTTTTTTTTTTTCCTTTTCCGGAAGAAATTGCTGGACAGTCTCCCTGTGGCCTCCGACACCACACAGAGAGAGCGCCAGCGAATAATCTACAGCAACTCCCCACATCCCGCAGGGTTAGTCACTGTAGATTCCAGACTCATGTGCCCTAAGTAGACGAAGGGATCCCAGGATGACCGCTTTCTGCATTTGACCAGCCAACCATTCTGCCGATGTTTGGCAAGCAGGCATGGTCTTCAATGCGGAGAGCAGCGTGGGCTTCATACCTCCGAGTACACCGATTATCAGGACGACCATTTTGACAGAGTAGCCTGGGTATAGCACTTGGAGCTCGTACCGGAGATCTCTGTATTTAGTCCGTTTCTCCTCCTCCTTCAAGGCGATGTTTGTCTCAGCAGGTGCTGAGAACTCGATGACATACATCACCTTGGTCTGATGGTCGAGGAGGACTATGTCAGGCTTATTGGCGTGAATTCGCCTGACGGTCGGGAACGAGTAGTTCCAGTAAATCCGGCATTTCTCGTTCTCGACAACGGACTCGATATCTCCGGGGACGTAAGGCAGCACTGGTGTTTGGTCTATCTGGTACGAGTGCCGTAGATGGTAGTATAGCACTCGTAAAGCCGCGTTATGTCGTTGGATGTAGACCGAAGTCGCATAAATCGGGCATGCAGATAATAAATGCATGAGCGACTCCGGCGCCTGACGGCAGGTCCTGCAGTTGATATCAGGTACCTCTACACCCATCACGCGACTGCGATAGACCAATGTGTTAATAACACCATCTTGGCAGGCCACAATGTATCCCTCGGTCTCCGACTTCAGCCCCGCTGACCTTAAAAATGCGAAGGTCAGCTCTGTCGATAAACCCAGTGCTTCTATGTTGTTATAGAAAACACCGTGCAGGGGTTTATCGACGTGCTGCCTGAACAGATTTCTCTGTTCGGCAGCTTTGATGTGGGCTGTCAGACGATTAGGCGGAAGCTCAGTGACTGAGTCACCTCGCCGGCCTTCTCGCCTGTAGTCGAACACGAGACCGAGTTCATCTGCGGCCCTCTGTGCTGCCCTAAACAATAAAGCGCCAACTCCCACAGCTTCATGATCTCTCACTAACTGTAGGAGTGGGTCCGAGCTCCTGATGACATTACATGCCATACTCAGTGCCACTCTGCCATGCATGCACTCCAGACTCAAGAGTCCTCGGCCCCCCCGTTGACGTGGGAGGTACACACGAGGAACGGACGATCTAGGATGAATACTCCTATGAATATTCATCATCTTGCGGGTATTCCTGTCCAATTGACGCAGCTCATCTACTCCCCATTTGACTACACCAAAGGAGTAGAGCAGAATCGGAACGGCAAGCATATTAGTGGCAGACACCTTGTTCTTCCCCGAAAGTTCTGATGACCAGATCTTTCGGAGTCGGTGTCTGTACTTGCCACGGAGAGAATCCTTTATTTGGTTCACATCCTGGATGTGGCGTTGTTCCACACCCAGGTATGTGTAGGTCTCTCCGGCATCCAAATGTCGTAGGATGCTTCCGTCTGCGAGCTGCGCATCTTCGTGGAATTCCCCGCATCGTCCTCTCTTGAGGTGGACGACTGCGCATTTGTCCAACCCAAACTCCATTCCAATTGCCCGCGTGTATTCCTCGACCACCCTGAGAGCATTTTGAAGTTCTCGCTCTCCGGAGGTATAGAGTTTAAGGTCATCCATATAAAATAGATGGGTGACCTTATGCCTCCTCACCCCTTATTATTATTATTATTATTATTATTATTATTATTATTATTTTTTTTTTTTTTTTTTTTTTTTTTTTTTTTTTTTTTTTTTTTTTGTTTTTCCGTGTCCGGAAGAAATTGCTGGACAGTCTCCCTGTGGCCTCCGACACCACACAGAGAGAGCGCCAGCGAATAATCTACAGCAACTCCCCACATCCCGCAGGGTTAGTCACTGTAGATTCCAGACTCATGTGCCCTAAGTAGACGAAGGGATCCCAGGATGACCGCTTTCTGCATTTGACCAGCCAACCATTCTGCCGATGTTTGGCAAGCAGGCATGGTCTTCAATGCGGAGAGCAGCGTGGGCTTCATACCTCCGAGTACACCGATTATCAGGACGACCATTTTGACAGAGTAGCCTGGGTATAGCACTTGGAGCTCGTACCGGAGATCTCTGTATTTAGTCCGTTTCTCCTCCTCCTTCAAGGCGATGTTTGTCTCAGCAGGTGCTGAGAACTCGATGACATACATCACCTTGGTCTGATGGTCGAGGAGGACTATGTCAGGCTTATTGGCGTGAATTCGCCTGACGGTCGGGAACGAGTAGTTCCAGTAAATCCGGCATTTCTCGTTCTCGACAACGGACTCGATATCTCCGGGGACGTAAGGCAGCACTGGTGTTTGGTCTATCTGGTACGAGTGCCGTAGATGGTAGTATAGCACTCGTAAAGCCGCGTTATGTCGTTGGATGTAGACCGAAGTCGCATAAATCGGGCATGCAGATAATAAATGCATGAGCGACTCCGGCGCCTGACGGCAGGTCCTGCAGTTGATATCAGGTACCTCTACACCCATCACGCGACTGCGATAGACCAATGTGTTAATAACACCATCTTGGCAGGCCACAATGTATCCCTCGGTCTCCGACTTCAGCCCCGCTGACCTTAAAAATGCGAAGGTCAGCTCTGTCGATAAACCCAGTGCTTCTATGTTGTTATAGAAAACACCGTGCAGGGGTTTATCGACGTGCTGCCTGAACAGATTTCTCTGTTCGGCAGCTTTGATGTGGGCTGTCAGACGATTAGGCGGAAGCTCAGTGACTGAGTCACCTCGCCGGCCTTCTCGCCTGTAGTCGAACACGAGACCGAGTTCATCTGCGGCCCTCTGTGCTGCCCTAAACAATAAAGCGCCAACTCCCACAGCTTCATGATCTCTCACTAACTGTAGGAGTGGGTCCGAGCTCCTGATGACATTACATGCCATACTCAGTGCCACTCTGCCATGCATGCACTCCAGACTCAAGAGTCCTCGGCCCCCCCGTTGACGTGGGAGGTACACACGAGGAACGGACGATCTAGGATGAATACTCCTATGAATATTCATCATCTTGCGGGTATTCCTGTCCAATTGACGCAGCTCATCTACTCCCCATTTGACTACACCAAAGGAGTAGAGCAGAATCGGAACGGCAAGCATATTAGTGGCAGACACCTTGTTCTTCCCCGAAAGTTCTGATGACCAGATCTTTCGGAGTCGGTGTCTGTACTTGCCACGGAGAGAATCCTTTATTTGGTTCACATCCTGGATGTGGCGTTGTTCCACACCCAGGTATGTGTAGGTCTCTCCGGCATCCAAATGTCGTAGGATGCTTCCGTCTGCGAGCTGCGCATCTTCGTGGAATTCCCCGCATCGTCCTCTCTTGAGGTGGACGACTGCGCATTTGTCCAACCCAAACTCCATTCCAATTGCCCGCGTGTATTCCTCGACCACCCTGAGAGCATTTTGAAGTTCTCGCTCTCCGGAGGTATAGAGTTTAAGGTCATCCATATAAAATAGATGGGTGACCTTATGCCTCCGGTTGCTGGGTGGCCCACACTGATACCCGCGGGTTTGGCGGAGTCCAACAGATAGCGGCAGCAGTGTGATGCAGAAGAGGAGCGGACTCAAAGAGTCACCCTGAAACACTCCTCTCTTAAATGTCACCAACTCTGTCGAAACTCGCTCGGCACCGGATGTTATGGTGAAGCGAGTTTTCCAAAGCGGCAACAGTTGTTCGATGCATCTCACTAGTGGTGCTGGTACCGCAAGACATCCGAGCAAGTGTAACAAAAGCTCGTGGGATGTTGTATCAAATGCCTTGCGATAATCAATCCAGGCCATTGACAGATTCCGCTTGTACTGCACAGAATCCTGTGTAATACAGCGGTCTATCAGCAGGTTTTCCTTGCAACCTGCCAGGCCCTTCTTGGCACCACGCTGTTCGTTTATCTGCTGGTAGACCGGATCAACAGACCTCAACATCCTGGTATACAAGATACGAGTAAATAACTTGTAGCAGGAGTTGAGGCAGGTAATCGGCCTATAATTTTTTGGGTCAGACAGATCCCCCTTTTTGGGGATTAGCACAGTTCGCCCCTCGACAAACCAGTCCGGAATTTGCTGCCCCTCGTTCAACCATGAGTTGAAAACTCGGGCCAGATGGCGGTGGGTGGAAGGGAACTTCTTCCACCACCAGTTGTTTATACCATCTGGACCCGGGGCAGCGAAGTTCTTGGTTCCAACAAGTGCTTGTTGAACCTCTTCCGTACTGATTGCCGGGCACACTTCGTCTGGCTCTTCTAAGACTCTACGACAGAGAGCCTCGAAGTGTGCTATAGCTGGAGTGTCATTATCGAATGGACTCGCGACTTCGTAGATTCCTTTCCAGAAGGCTTCGACATTATCAACAGTTGGCGGATTTTCGACAACACGCTGTGGCTCTTGGAACAGGCGAGACGGGTTTGTTTGAAACAATTTGTTTTGTTCCAAACTCCGCATTCGCCTGACCAAAGTTTTCTTAATAGCCATAAGCGCTCGAATCCTATCTAGACAGTGCTGCTTGATGGTCTGCAGCACTGTGCGATTTAGAGTGTGGTGTTGGCGTCTCAGTCCGGCTGCCACTCGCCGGACCTTCGGTGTAAATGGTCTACCTGCGACTATATAATCCACCACACTCTGGATTCGAGAAGCGTGTTGCCTTGCTGATCGAATTTTAGCTTCGATCTTCTGTACGCGCCGCTTAGCTTTCTCGACCCTATCAACTGCGCTTGCCAGGCGCTGTTGTGGGACGAGTTGCTTGGCGGCAGCGTACACCGCGCTGTTGATCTGCCAGATGTTGGCATCTTCTGGAAGCTCCTCACTGATCAACGAGTCCATTCGTGCCAGGTCTTGTGGCTTAGGGTTAACCCTGGTGTTAAGGTTAACCCTCGTCCTTAAATCGACATCGGTGTACTGTGGAGGATGACCCTCGTCAGCAGGTATTTGCCGCGGTGGAAGTGCGGCAGGCACTTCCTCACGCTGACGAGGTGCCCTTACGTAACCTGTTCGGCGCAGGAAGGATACTTGGTCTCTCAGATGTTGCTGAGAGAAGGCGCGATACTCCGGGTGCATATCGCACCACAACCGGTGTAATCGCGCCATGTATCCCCTGCGCCCAGGTTCGCTGCTCTCATAGCAGTTAAGCAGGTCATCCCTCAATCCCTCCGTCCACCTAAAGCGTCCATTTCCATTGCGTATGTCGTCATCATTGAGACCGTCCGGTAAGGCCCCTCCCACCTGTCTCTGACCCCCATCCGACTGGGGTCGATTGTGAGGGGCCTGTCCTCTGTCTCGGTCGAAAACCAGAGGAAAAGAGTCCCCAGGATGGTTAGCCCTGAGGACCCACGTCCGACATTTGTCAAGGAGGGTTGCCCCTCCCTGTCCAGGGTGCACCGCGAGGAGGTTGCCGGTCCGCATTTCGCACCCCTTATTATTATTATTATTATTATTATTATTATTATTATTATTATTATTATTAATTAATATCTGAATATAGTAGATATTTTACAGAACTTTACATTTCATTGTTAGGTAAAAATACCATATCGTACAAACTTAAAATTACGGAAAAGGCAACAATTAAAGTAAAGTAAAGTAAAATAATTATTTTCCTGCTAAACCATAAATACATTTTTTGTGTTCTATGTGATTATTTTTTAAATTTTTAATCTATTTTGAAAGTAAAGTCAGGAAATCAAGCAACCTGGTTGGAGTATCCACCCTGTACAAAATATTAGAAAATAAAAGGGGAAACAGTATCGATAGAATCATTTAAATTATGTTTCCGGTATGTGATGATTTTCGTCACTTCAGCAAAATCTCACACGTTTTTTTGGAGTCTTTTAAACTTGTCATTATCAAATATAGAGATTAAAGATATACCTATCATAAATTTCATTTTTATCGTTCGGCTTTTAAAACGGATATTGAAAATGTGCGAAGCCATTCAAATTCAGATCGCATCGTGGCCAAAAGTCGTTGTAATGGAAAAACTCATTGATATCTATTTTCTGTTCGTTTTCTAGCACGTCAAATCAGTTACTCATATCAAACACGATGTGATTTGTATATGTATGGTTTGTAAATATAAAGCTAAAAGTTAAAATATTCTTGTTACGAAGAAATCTGAAATTTGAATAATTGAATTAGTATAAGACAGATAACTGCGGCAAACTTGTCATTTTTCCCAACTTGATGTCGAAATTACAATTATTTTGATTAATAGTCTAATATATTTAACTGATAGAGATTTACAAATGTTTTTATTTTAAATAAACTGATCAACAAAAAGTTCGGCAAAGGCAATTTTTAGCACCAATTTCAATTAGCTGTAACTATTTTAAAAGTTGATTTTATTTGTGCGATTTGAACCATGCAAAATATCGTTTGTTCCAGATTACATAAAAGAATAAATTTTTTTGAAAAAGTTTAAATATTCTTATTATACAGGGTGTCCCAGAAATAAGCGCTCAAAAAGAAACCACATATTCCCGGCGTCAAAATAAATCGATTGGACCAAACTTACCTCTATACCAAAGTGCTTCCTAAGAGAGCTGCAGGCCCCTAAATGTGGGCCCCTGAAGACGGTTTTTATTTATTATCTCCGAAACTGTTCAAGTTAAAGTAATGAAATTTTGCACATCCACCGAACTTTCTAAGCCTAACAAAATGAGGTGAATAATTTTGAGATGATGTTTACCTCATTTTGTTAGGCTTAGAAAGTTTAGTGAATGTGCAAAATTTCATTACTTTAACTTGAACAGTTTCGGAGATAATAAATAAAAACCGTCTTCAGGGGCCCACATTTAGGGGCTTGCAGCTCTCTTAGGATGCACTTTGGTATAGAGGTAAGTTTGATCTAATCGATTTATTTTGACGTTGGGAATATGTGGTTTCTTTTTGAGCGCTTATTTCTGGAACACCCTGTACATATAGAGTGTAAAACAAATTAGTGCAAAAATTGCAAAATTTTGAATGTCTGCCATTTTGTTAAACAACATTTTTCATCTCCCATTATGGATGGCTAATATCAATATCTCCAAACGTTTTCGCCAGCTTTTTTATTAAGGCTCTTTGGCATGTTATACAGAGCGAAACAAGTAAAGTGTCAAAATCTTGGTGGCAATATTTTGAAAGCATCGCAATTTGGAAACACAAAACACAAAAAAAATTATAAAGTTGTACTGAAATAAATTGGCATTAAGAATTTGAAGAAATTATACTTAACAGTTAAGCATAATTTTACTTGCGAATTATGATCTATACCGTGTTTCGTCAGGAGAATTATTGTTTTAAATTCTATGAACTCAAATTTTATTTAAACTTTAAACGTAAATCTGTTGGAAAACTATTCCCCATTCAGTTAAAGAAGTGAACTCAAAGCGTGTTTTTACCAGACATTTCAGAGTACAAGCCAAGCCTGCGTAAACAAAATACGCCTAGATTTTTCTTCCTTTTACAAAGTAGTGCAACAAATTTTATTTAAATTCCGTTACATTGTTAATTACCTATTATTATGGCCTCATGTTAGTGATGATTATTATATATTGTAGTTCTTTCAGCAAGTATACAATACTAGGTTAGGTGTGTATTCTAAACCTATTTGTAAATACAAGTGAGCCACTTGCAATGTATCTATTCCAATGCGCTCATTAGTTGAATACCCTGTTTAGTAATGGGACTGGAACACGAATTTTTATTGATGGTTGTTTGGATATCATGCAGAAATACAGTACAAGCGATATTTAGTAATTATTATTATTATTCATATGAATATTTCAATTCAATTCAATTTGGTAGAGGTATATTTGAGTCATTTAGTTGATTTTTTGTTATTTTGCTAAATTGCGTAGATTCATCCACGTTCGGTTTAGATCTTTATCGGTTTCAGGATATTAATCCTTTGTTTACATTTGCAAAAGTAGGCTGGTAAATAAGTCATAACTAAAGTTGGACAGTTATATTTATTGCTTGTACGGTAATATTACAATACAGCTGTCAATAACTGTCAACAGATGAAATAATAAATAATGAAACTATAGGGCTATTTATTAATACAAACAGACAGAAAACTCCAAACAATAATAACTATAAATACTGAAAACCAACTGAAATGTATTTTCAGGCAATCCAAGGTCCATTTTTATGTAGCCGTTGTGACATTAAAAATGTAAACATTTATGTAATATGAAAAAAGGTAACAAATAAAAACAAACAAAATATAACTGTAACCATGGCGATAAATCAACCCATACAGACTTGACCAACTAATGAAATGAAAACGTTATTAATAAGAGAATATCAAAAGGTAATATCTATTAATAATGTCTTTATTTTCTGAAACCGATAAACTATTGAACAAATCACGGATGTTATGATTCATAACAGCCTTAGATGTCTTAAAATCCTCGCTCTACGAGCTCGGATTTCAAACCGACATCTGCGGCAGTTATGATAGTCATAACATTCCTAGATATGTTAATAGGTATTATCCTATTGTGTGTACAAAACAAAAAAATTACACAAAATATTTAATTAGGTATTAATTTTGTAAGTAGAAAGCTAGAAGTATACAGGGCGGGGCATTAGTGGCTCGGACTTCGATAGCTCGAGTTCTATGGCAGCTAGATATAAAAA
Organism: Rhagium mordax; assembly: GCA_963680705.1. Taxonomy (NCBI): domain Eukaryota; kingdom Metazoa; phylum Arthropoda; class Insecta; order Coleoptera; family Cerambycidae; genus Rhagium; species Rhagium mordax. The sequence goes on from OY796665.1 coordinate 25,095,679, forward strand.
AATACAGGTAAACTAGATAAAAAAGTTTATAACCTAAAATTATTTTCGAATATACTGGACGAGCCAAGACAATATTAGAGGATCAAGTTCCTTTTTTTAGATTATACCCCATTTTCCATCCACTTTTTCCAATGGATTTTTTTTCCAATCATTCTTTTTTCCAATAGTTCTTTTTTCCGATCCACTTTTTCCGATGGATTTTTTCCCAATCATTCTTTTTTCCAATAGGAATTGTTTCTCCAATAGTTCTCTTTTCCAATAACTTTTTCCAACATTTATTCAAAATTCAAAAACTAAACCAACTTCAAATTAAACTGTCAACATTTAAATCATCAAGCTAACTTCAAATCCAACTGTCAAAGTTAAAATCAACAAGCAGGCTGACATCGAAGCAATGTTTCGCGAACTCGATCAGGGAAGAAAAATCAAAAAGGGAGAAAACTTGTCAAGAATCAAGACGGAAGAAAGAATAAGCAATCTTGTGAGTGACTATGAAGTGAGAAAAAAGGCCGGTGAAATCGCTGAGTATCTCCGGGCAGTGGGGCATAACATCCAGTTCTAAAGTAGCGTATTGGTAGAAAATTGTAATATGGCTGGATATAGTAAAAAATGTTGGTAAAAATTGTTGGAAATTTTATTAGAAAAAAAATATTGAAAAAAAGAAGTACTGGAAGAAACACTATTGGAAAAAAAAATTGGAAAAAAGTATTGGAAAAAGTTGAATGGTAAAAGTGTACCACTACCAATGGAATACTATACAGTCCATTCACTTTTTAAAAAAATAGTGGAGGCTGTGATTTCTCATAATGGTTCACTCTATATAATGATTGACAACATTAAATATTTTAAGGTTATGTATACTGACAGACATATTTCGGCAAGAAAGCGTTGCCATTTTCTTTAAATTTCTATTAGCAACAGTCTGACCCTATATGTTCTATGTATTTGTAACTATACAATTTTTAGATTTTTTATTGGTTCTGTAATTGTGGAATGGTCTGGCATAAAGTTTATTAAATTAAAATTATTAAAATAATGTATGTTTATTGACATTATAGAGACTAATAAATATACAACGTAGTAATTAATTATAGCAATAAAATAGATAATTATTAAGAGTGGAGCATTTATATTTAATACAAAATAAGTGTGTATACATAGATACTTATATCCATATTAGAAACATATTGGAGGTAAATTAAATTAAATGCATATTTCTTTCAATTATTATAAGAAAACAAAACAATAATCAGAGAAGTACTTAAAAATTAGTTTTCTTTTCTTTTATCTCTGTCATCTTTATTGCTTCTATATAGAACCATCTTTCTTCTCATCATACGAATGCTAATCACTCGAATTGGAGATTCAGGCTCTAGTGAACAGTGGGATCGGGGTTCGCCGACGCTGATGGTTTGTCTTATCCATAAATGCATAAATCAACATTCTTACAGAGAGAGTTGGTACATCCCACTATATATAAAATATATGTGGCGCAGTCGACTTCACATCTATTCTGTCTAATTTTTGTCGCATTCGGGATATCTTGGTTATATTTGTATAAAATGCAAATATGATATGACTATAATAACGGTCGAGCGGCTAACGCACTCCTAAGGTCCCGGGTTCGATTTCCTGTCATATTGGATGTGTGATCCTTTACCTTTAAACTTGTACCCTCTCCTGCACAGCGTTAGTTCAAGGATACATGCAGGGGTTATAATATATGTATTTTGTGGTGTTATTATAAGATACGAATTAAGTAAATTTTCGACCATATTTAAACAAGGCGCATTCTTTCAACACTGATCACGCGTTTTGATCTCAGAAACGCAAGTCTTTTGGCACTTATTTTCCCAACTGTTTGTTCGCGTAACCGAAAAATTAACGCATGTTGTCGATGATCCTTACAAACAAGAATCAAGATTATTACTAAAGAATGCACCAAAAAATGAAAAATGATATGATTCTTTTAAATTGGATCTGACTTATAAATCCCCTTTCACCATTTAACTACCAGAGTATGATTTTTCTTCTTCGTTTGAATCCGAGTCAGATTCTGCTAGTGAAATAATAAAAGGAGGCATATCTTCAAAAGATGTTTGTCCCATTTCCTGAAAATGAAGTTAACCCTTTCAGTACCGAATTTACTTCCCTTTGAGTTAAAATTCTGATATTTTCAACATTGAGTCTTTAATTTATTTCCAATTTTTTGGTACCACCCAGAATTTTGTACCATGGCCCATTTTTGGGCTATGGATTGTACACTATAGTGTACATTGTGACTCAGGGTATCATGATTGTGCAAAAATATTCAAGTGCAGGCATTGACTAGATTCGGTAAATGAATAGAATATAGTTAAATAAACAGAACAGATTTACTGTAAAATTAGTGACAGATCTAATAATAATAATGAAAATATTATAAAGTGTATGATATTGGATGAAACAGTGTTGATTTTTGAGTATACATAGATGCACATTGCACATCCTGCAAATAAAATGTATTCTTGATATACGTTCTGGATATTTACATCGAGAATCGAGATGCAAAAGTTTTGTCATCGATTTCTTGAGGGTGCCCAATAATATCCAGCCTCTTAGTGGACGAATATTCCACTGTAGGTTTTTACTTGGGAGGACCTGTCTGGAGTTGGGGTCATTACTGGTCTTCGAGGCAGGACAAAAGTTTTGCTTCTGTAAGAGGGTTTTTCATATTATCCCTCCTCAGCATATCAAGCAGAAAAACTATGCAATAATGAAATTTAGAAAAAAATTTAAAAAAGTAGGGTTATGTTTACCCGTTGCCAGCTACGCCTGTAAGTCACAGTGTACACTATCGTGTACATCACTTTTAGTAAAAAAATCACGAAAATTAAACTCTTTCCCACAATTTATTTAGCGTTTATTGAAAATATGCACCATTTTGAACTAGCCAAAATTTTATTTTGAAAAAATTAGAAAGACTAACCTCTAAAACACCATCTCTAGAACTGCACTAATAGTATATATTGCTCATCCGTGTTACCGAAATTTATTTTACCGATTTTTCTTAAATATTCGCATATAGATGGGGCTAGTGTACTAAAAAGTGTAGCAGATAGAAACAGAACACTGTAGTTGGCAATACAACTCAACCCAGCAGCGTTCTTTAATTGGAAATAAATCTATAAGTCGTGTACACTATGGTATACACCATGACTGAAAGGGTTAATTACAATTTACAATTAAATTATGAAGATTATATGCGAGCACAAACAGGTAGGTACCTATATAACTTATATCAAATGGTACAATTAATTGTACAGATATTCATTTCTCAAATCTGAAATAATTTTTATGAATACATGAATGAAATACATACAAATATTCAAACCAATAATCGAGAAACACAACTTTCAAATTCAAACATTTCCTGTACCTGTCAAATAATCACAAAACACCCAAAAGAGTAAAATAACTGTTCCTTTTATGAACAGCTAGTAGGAGCTCGCGGCTTCGAGCGCATGTGCTTCAAGCACATAAAAGGAACACAGTAAATATTCGTCATGTGTCATCCATGTCGCAAATGTCACAATCACATTAGAAGTAATTGTAGAAATGAGTGCATTCGATTATTGAAATAATTACTGTAAAAATTACAAGATTTCTCAAAATGACCCAAAATTATTTGTGAAAATAATACACCTAATAAAATTTTACAACGCTGCAATTTAAATTTGACACACAGCCATTGAAATTCGACATAGAGCTGACAAAATACCTAACCTTAAAATATTTTATGTTGTCAATCTATAGAGTGAAATGTCAAGAAAAATCAGAGCCACCCTTTATTTTTTTTAAATGTGAATGGACTGTATATATATCATTGTATTTTTTGAAATCTCTTTTTCACTTCCTAAAAATATACAAGGTGATGTGATGTAACGAAGTGAAAAGCGAACATTTTTTGTATATACAAAATTCAAGTACATATAAACTTAAAAAATAGAGTTTCCCTTAGATATTTCAACAGAAAAAACTATAATAGGTGCCCATTTTGTTTGACATACATCTCTATGCACTTTTGAAATGAGGCTTCTACTGTTCCTAAAATTGTAGGTGGGATAAATCTAAAAGCAGTTATTATCCTTTTCTTCATATTTTGGACTGTTGTTGGCGTGTCTTTATAAACAATTTCACGCATCCTCATAAAAAGAAATCTATTTCTGTAGTATCTGGAGATCTAGCAGGTCATTTCGTGGAACCATTTCTTCCAATCTATTGAAGTGGATAAATATTATTTAAGTGATTCCTTACCGTATATAAATATTGCCGTGTAACACCATTTCGCTGACACCACATCCTATTTCGAATCCTTTCAGGAAGATTCACCAATAATTGTGGCAGATAGTGCTCCAGAAAATGAAGTTAATGTACCATCAAAAAAATGGGGCTCTGTTACGTGTTCTCCAATAATTCCTATCCAAACGTTTATAGACAATCAACTTGCCTACACTGAGAGAGTGACAGCCAAAAATCACGCTACAGTAGCAAAAAACTTTCTTTGAATAGGCGCCAGCCAAGAACTTTGCTAGGGCAGTAAAATTCGCTTTGCTAAACTGACCTTACTGCAATAGTAAAGTTACTTTATAAAATGTTTTTCATCTAGCCACCGAAAATAAGCTTTACTGTTAGTATAAAGTAGGTTATATCATTCCTGGCAAAGATTTTTATTACCATTTAATAGCTTTATTACTACCACCGTACATATAAGACCAAATTATGTTACTAACTGTAGGATGGTCTATATCTATATTAGAAATACATAATATGTCTACGTGAATTTTATCTGTACTTCTTTAATTTGCATCATAGAACCACTGCTGGGTGCTAAAATTATGTGCCGCTGTCACTTTTTCGTTAAATGTGGATAAGATACCTCTTTAGAGTCCGCGCGCCTCAAATATTCGTTATATTTAGAAATTAATCGATGAGGTATTTAATTAGCTCCTTAATTAAGATAATCTGGTTTTCCTAAAATATAGTTTTAAATCACGTATTATCACAGGATATTACTATTATAATACATTTTTCGTTCTCTGGATCAGTATGAAAATGAATAAATGCACAAAATTTAAATATTATTCTTCCCCTCCTCGAAAAAATATGGCCGCTAATAAGATCGTCGAATCTGAAGATATGGCTCGTCTGCGACTGCGTCTGATGACGTCACAACATGCAGTATAGTATAGTTATGGTTACAGCAAAAAGTTTCACTACCATTGCAAGGTTTTTCTACTACCCTACTTAATTTCTTTTTTATTGCAGCATATTTTAGTAAAAAATTTATTTTTAATGGTATAGCTAAATGCTCTAGTGCTCTAGTAAAGTACTTTTTAAGGGCAGATACAAAGACGCAGTAAAGAGATTTTTTCTGATGTAGTTAACAGATATATTGAACCTGAATAAAATTATTGCTACTCTAGTTAAAAAAATCTTAGCAAAGAATTTATTGCTGGGGCTTTTCTCAGTGTAAAAATGCGACGATTTTCCGAAGCATAATATTAGAAATTGTCCTTGTTAGCAAATTCATTTTTTTGAAAAGTTGCCTCATCAGTGTATAAAACATTATTGAAGAAGGTGACATCTTGCATTTTACCTCTGGCCCAATATAAAAATGTAGACGCCTCTGAAAATCCTTATCAGATAATTCCGGGTGCATTTGAATATGATATGCATGAAACTTATTTCTCAACCGTTGCCAGTACCACAGAAAACTCATTTTCTTCGTTCACAAAATCAAAGGCGCGTTAGTATATTATAATTTATCTGAATAAATATATCGAGAGTAAGAAAGGTCTAAATGCCAGCTTTATTTAAATGACGATATTTTGTTTATTGTCATCGCCATTTTAACCAACAAGCAAAATAAAAACTTCCACTGTTGATTGTATTATGTATCAATCCAGGAAGAAAAATTAAGTAAGAGACTTTACGGCGATCTAATATTACTAACGAGAACCTTGATATAATTTGACACTGGGGATACCCGATGGGTAAACCTGATATCAATTTTAAAAGTGGAGTACTTTAAAAATCTACGTCTGTTTGACATTTTTCTAATTTTCTATGTGCACCTTCTGATATGGTAACCATATTCTAAATTAGACCTCACAATAGAGATGTAGAATAGTTTGAGACCAGAGGCATTACTAACATAAAGAGTGTTTATAATGAGAAATCCGATAGCTTTATAAGAATTGTTAATTGCCTGATTTGTGAATGAAAGCCTTTCGTCAAATAATACTCCCAAATCAGTATGTCTTCAAGAGTGTAATGATGTTATATTATTTTGTCTCGTTGATACTGATGAAGTGTTACATTTTGACTGATTAAAGAATAATTTTTTACTTATACACCAGTTACAAACTACATCCAAATTATGTTGCAATTCCTACAGACCTACAGTCACAGTATAAAACATATTGCGTTCTATTCACAAGGGGAGATAAGAAGAAATTAATAAGATTTGAGAACCCAAAAAATATCTAACTTTTGCAAAAGAATACTGTAAATAGCGTTGTTACGTACACACTTAATAATTTGGTCAGAAGTCTATTTGTAAATTAGTGCTTTATTGTATTTCTTGCAAATTTTTTTCTGTATCTGCAAAAAATATTTTTATTACTTACATATTTTTTATTATTTATTTTTAGTTATAATTTTTAGATTTTAATCTTGTATTTATTTTGTTCTATTTTTATTGTTTTTTCAAGTATGTGTAAAAAAATGGCTGGGTTATTTTAAAGCTTTTGGTAGCATATTTTATAACTTATATGTTATTCATAATAATTATAAGGCTTTAAAATGATTGTAAATTAGTTGCAAACGAGGTTACAAACTGATTAAAATTGAACAAGTGGTCCGTATTGTCTATCAATCGATAATCTGAACGTAGTACATTAGGTACTACTTTCAGTCAGTCTGGAAAAAACATAACCTAGAAATTGCAAGATGAGTACATGGTATCTGATTTGAGCCCAATGGTTTTCCTTAGTAATAGATGTAAAATCCATAAACTTCAGCCCTAATTTTTATTAGACATGAATTACAAGGAGTTGCTATTAATTGCTTAGAGTTGGTAAATTTAATAAATCATAACAAAATACATACTAAATCAGTGCACGTCTTGTTATAGCTGTAATGTTTATAAATTATTCATCGTTATGTTGTTACTTCGGTTAAAAATGAATGTATACAGTCACAACAAAACAAGCATAGTACACAACAATGCGCTTCAACAGTATTTAAATAGCATTAAGTATGCATTTGTGGTACCGAAAACCCAACGTAGACACCCTATATTGTACTAGGTAACGATACAGTAGTTGATGCATTGCGGGCGGTGAACCACTCTTAAGATTGCGTTTAATATTCAAAGAGCGTCTCGAGGGGTGAGAGTTGAAAAAGTCGACAGCTATTTTCCTCCCTAATGCAGTGTAAGGTCATTGGTTGGTTGCAGGGGATAATTTGCTAAATGCCTCGATAGATTATATTGCTCGATTAAGTGTAGACGTTCAAGGTATTGTTCTCGGGATGATTGGCACAGGGTCGTAACGAGGAATTCTTGAGTCTGTATGTGCATCTTCAAATAATTAGTGTTTGTTGTTAATATAAAAATTTACTTCTATTAATTTTAAAACTTTATACTTGAGACTATGGAACCGAACGTTGAGAAATATATTTTGAAATGAAATTGTTAAATGAATTTATAAACGAACTACCTATCATTTTTGTAAATGAGGAACTAAAAAAATCATTGATAATGTTTTATGTTTATAGCCTAGTACAGACATAGAAACAAAATATGGAAACTGTTTCAAAAATGTTTATAAACAAATGTTTTGAAACATATTGGAAACTTTTATGAAACAACTTGGAAATAACGTTTTGCGTCTACACATCAGTCGGCTGGTCCAAAAGTATCACGAATGGATACAAAATACTTTGCACTATCGAACTCTACATGTTTTTTCACATTTTCGATTCCATATTTGAAACAAATACAAACTTATGATACATCGCTGAAATTAGAATTTCCTAAGGAACAAGGAAATGCAAAAATATGTAGGGTATTCTATTTAAAACAAAAAAATTGGTGTTACTTTTAATTAGACCAGATTTTGGCTTTAATGATCAATGATCCAAGCCCCAAATTTAACAAATCTATCTTTCAGAATAACCAAGTTACTCCATAGGCAATATTTTCGTGGCCACCCGCTATAAGGAAACAAAAAGAATAACTTAATGACATTTTTGTCAATAAATAAAAAATAATTTTAGTAAAATTATAATAAGGCTATAAAATAAATTTACCTACCTACTTAACTACCTAAAAGTTTCGAACAGCATAATGACAATGAGGTAGTTTGGTCTAATAGCGACTCAACATGAAATCGTATCATATAAATGAAGAATATAGGAAAATCCAATTTTTTACATGATGAGTAGAGTCATACCCTATAGATCATTTATTTTTGTAGTTACAATCATAATTTTCTAGTTAGAAATTTTTGACGAAACTATATTAGATGTTAAGACAAGATAATCTTTATTAGAAAGATTTAATCAGAAAAATTAGATTGAAAATGCCTACAATAGACGGGAATATTTGGATTACGCCTCTGCTCTGGGAAGTAATTAGCTCTATTTGCCATGGAACGGCCGCCTGGCGGGATTGAACGTCCGTGATTTTACGCGTTCATGTCATTATGATATTAAAATAATTTCGTAAAAGGTTCCTCAACATTCGTAGCCCTTTGTGTTGGTCACAATATTGGTTATTGTTGCAAAATGTCATCAATTTTGGTTTTAGTAGCGATGATTTATGGCAGATTTTGTGTCATGAATGATGAGATCTCGCTAAGAATTAATGCTTTAAGTAAGAGTTTTCAAGGGAGAACCTTAGAGGCGGACGAGGAAAACAGCACTGAACATTGTAAGATAGCAAAATGCTTTTATCCCTACCTCTATTGTACCAGCCAACTTCATATTAATCATAATAAATGCGATTACAAATGTTAAAAACACATTTGCAAAAAATTGTATATTTTAGGACGAGTGAACTTTAATAGGAAGTATTCCTGTGATCTTGCTAAATTGGTTATGTATCGGCTATATTTTTCGTAAATACCTATACAAAATTATCGGAATATTGGTTGGCCAATAAATTGGAAAAATTTGTAAATTCAAAGATTTGAGATTTCATCCATTGGAAGAGCTTTTTCAAATTAATGCAATATTCTTCAAGACGATTTTGGATTTTTTTCTGGTATTGTATTGACCGACAAGATATTATTCTGCCCGGACAAGTGGCTATTTTATGATTTAATTATCTTGTGTGAAGAAAAATAAATTCTTAACTAACGCAATAATTAAGAAAATTCCAATACACAAAGATTAATAGAGTTTTTGCACACAAAGAAAATATTATTGCCTTTAATCGCGATGAAATAATAAACACAATGGTTGGACCAGTTTACTTGATTTACAATAGAAAGTAATTGTTTATCGTTTATGGCGCCATAATAAATAAAACAAAAATGAATAAAGCATAAAATAATACTTCATTTCGCAGAGAATTAAAGCTTAATAGTTACGACAGTTATTATTCTTATGACAGAATAATCATTCTTTGAAGATTATTCCCTGGGGGAATGGAAACATTTCCATTAAGAGACACGCCGCAGTGATAAGCGACGTAACTTTTTAAAAAATTATATTTTATTATTTATTTAGAAAAGTGAAAATAGCATACCATAAAAGAAAATAAATGTAGAAAGTCAATAAGATTTTAATTTACATTTTTCAAATAATGTTTCCTTTACGACCTTTAAACAAACTGCACTCTAGAAGTAGTTTTTATCGCTGCAACGGAACTTTGTAGTAAGTTATAGTATGATAAAAGCTATTCATTTAACTAGGGAGGAGGTGCATGATTTTCTACCCTGAGTGAATCTTACAACGGAAGAAATTATACTTCACTCATGAGTTATACATATAATTTCTTTCTACGAGCCTCAAGCCGGATCGTAATTTTTCTTGTAGGCCGTAACAAAACCGGAATCTTTACTTTTATCATTAATGGTCTTTCAGGAGGCGTTTACTTTTGCAATCAGCTTATGTAGTTTGTATTGTACGCGCCTCGTCTTAGACAGATAAGTTGATAAAGGAAGGATTCCAATAAACAACCAAATTTCCTTTACAATATGTGTTGTTACGGTCAGGGAATATTAAGGGAGATAATTTATAAGCAAAAATGTTTCTTCCACTATGTCCCTGCTCTAACTTAAACTAATGTAATCTACAACAAACATAGGACAGTGTCCTTGTTGATAATAACAAAATTAATAAAGTTAAGCAGGTTTCAAATTTCGGTTCAGAGTACTCTCAGCACACTAAAGTTACCGTGTCGCGTTATTTACACTTGAATTGGCAGACCTGTTTTAAGTTTTTGACACTTGTGGTTTGTGGTCCAGATATGGTAGCTGGCTGTTCTAGAATTTGGTGCTCTTTTACTGGATTTGCATAAACTAAATAGGCCGTGGATGCACGTTCGGATTTCGACCAATCAGGTGGCTGCTTATTAATTAAGATAAATTTTACCTTTATTCCTGGTAAGTTGAAACTGCTTTTCTGTTACCTTATCGTATTTGGCCTTGAACCATCATTCGAAAGTACTGGGAATATAAATTTCCAATTTAAATTATATTTTTCTATATTTATTTCAGGAGCAATCTGGACGTGGGTTTGCTTCTTTCACGACCCAATAACAACTCTCTTTTTGTTTCGTTTCTAAGGAGCATGCAGAAAATTTGCCAAACCATGGATTTCTAGATTTTCAACTGTCATGATGGTTGGTATTTTCGCCTTTTTTCACTTTATTATATAATTTTGCTATGAAATTATGGTATTTTTAGCATCCTTATTTGAAGATGAATCTGTGGATACCCATGTGTTGATATTATGTGATGTGAATTTTTGATCTGCCGTTGACTTGTACGAGGGATCTCAGAATCGTATCGAAGATCACTATACTCACTTCTTAGGATCTAATTTACATTGTGTCTGGTCATTTGACTAGACTGGAGGTTGTACAGGTTAGTCTTATGCTATTTAATTACAAATTTAATAAAAATTTACATAAATACAGTCCATCTTTGTTTAACTGTAGTTGACAATCGTTCAACCTTGGTTTAAAGCATGTAACTGACAGCTGTTCTGTTATTGATTATTTTAAAGAAACATAGCACAATGCATTTACTTTATTTACGCCTTTAATTTGTTTACTTTTGGTTTGTTTTAGCGTAGCTGACCCTTTGTTTACATGAGGCTCGTTGACCTCTCTTGCATCAACAGGTGTTCTACAGCTGATTTATCAGATGGTTCTTCGATATTATTCCTTTTTTTTTGGACTTTACTTTACTATTTATCTAATGAGTATACCATACATAAGTTTCTCGTTATTGTTTTATTAGGACCCTGGTTTGAACTGAATTTATTTTTTTAATTTTATTAATTTATTAGTGGGGTTTTAGTTTAAAATACATGACAGTGTGTTATCGTACCCAGAGTGGAGTACTACGTATTATGATCTTCGAATGACATCATTTCTTTTAAAGAACTTTTTTAACAACTAGACAATGAACTACAGTTAAGGGTATTACGGCGTTGACCGTCTTCGACGAGGTGCTAATATAATTTTTCTTAAGATTGTTTGATTTATTGATTTTAATGGCATAAGCTTGCCGAATCTGAAGTAGTATTTCTAGCTGGATTTTGTTAAGAGATATAAATTGGTCCTGTCCTGAAGTTGTTTGTTTCCTGCCCCAGGGATTCGTATTGGAACCTCTTTTAAACATTTTATAATATATACGTATGATGTATAGTATATAATGGTTTAATAACCTGCATTGGCGTCAACTGTTTGTTATATTATATTATACAGAATTTTTTTTTACAGTTTTAACAACCAATTAAATTTCGTTATTTCTTGTCATATGACACAAATAACCCAATCATTTCAACATTACACTGACTATTTCAATCACCTTAAATTTATCACATTATTTGACCAATCACAAACCAAGGACAGCTCGTAATTATCGCGACTATTTCACTCACCTTAAAATTATCACATAATCTGACCAATCACAAACCAAAGACAGCTTGTATTACAGCGAAAACACCGACTGTCTTTCAATTCTAATTGGTCTATCAGCGTGGTGTTTTCAATGACGTAACCATGGATACGGATGGCCGTAACCATGGATACGGATGGCAAAGCAAAGTTTGACAGTTTAATAAAAATTAATTATAGATACAGACGTCAAAATGAGTCGCTTCGGTGCTACTTCAAGTGAAGTTATCAACCAAAATATTTATTCGTGAAATAGTCTAATAAAATACCACTCGTGATTGAATTTATCTTATAAGTCTGTCTTTTATTTCTAACGAAACTGAGTTGCTTGGAAACACCACGAGTCCTCAGACCTTGACAAATGCCTTATAATTTTATGACAACCTCAAGCAAGTTGCTTGATATAAAATACAAAGTTGATAATTTGATGAGCAGAGCTAATGCAGATTTCTTATATTTCTTCAGAAACGGTTAATCCAAGCAAAATTTTACAGAAGAAGGAAAAGTCAGATAATGAATCATTCTATTTAAAAATTGAAAATTGTTTACTCTTTAGCAATGCAGTGGCTTTTTCTGATAAAAATTTTTATTTATGGGGGCTAAAGAATGTATTTTGAGTTAACTGAATTTGATCAAATTTTGGTATTTTAGGCGAATCCATTATTTAATTGTATATTCCAAATATGAAAAAAATTCGTTACGTCATTTCCGAAATAATTAAAAAAAAAATTACTTTTTAAGTGCCATCTTGAGGTGCCTCCAGCTTAGGAGTAGATTCCGGATATATGTTTATAGAAAGTTTTTGTCATATTTTTAAGTAAGGAATATGTGGTTCAGAGATTTACATGTAATTTAGAAACTCCCTGTATTATGTACTTCGAATTGTTAAACATTTTTACTAATTCTAATACTATCTTTGACACCTTTCCTTGCTAGAAGCGTAAATGCAAATATTTTGTGGCACGATTCAGGTACTTGAGCCATCTGTAATTTCCATCAGGAGCAGACTAAGAATCCAGTATGTCGACCTGTTCGCAAACATTGAAAGAATAGAGTACACAACTAATCCCTTACGTGATTGTGCTTTTTTAGGATTGCAATCCCTGCAAAGCGTAATAAAAGTTTCAACCTTAGCTCTAGGAATGTTATATATTTTCAATGCGAGTAGAATCGCATCCGACTCACTATGTCTTATAGAATTGTGATAATCCTATAACACATCAAAATATTCAATGTAAGTATTAAAAAAGGAAACAGATTAAGTTTACAAAATGGCTGCGACATATCATTACTTTTATTTTTATTTTTATATTATATGTCGAAAAAAAATCAACCTTTAACTACTGTTCCTTTGACGTAAAGTCTCAGGCGTAGAAGTTATTTTTTTAAATCCATATATTTTTTATATTATCTGGGACTATTCAAGAATGTGGTAATAAATCCCAAAAAAGATTTACTACTTTTGTTGGTTATATTAAGTTTTTAGTTTTTCCCTGATTTACCACATATGCAATATTAATTTACCGTTGGCCAACAAATTATTATTATTATTATTATTATTAATATTTGATATCAACAAATAGTTGTCTATATTGTCATGTACCCCAGGTAGAAAATAAATAATAAAATAAAACTCTAAATAAATTAATGTAAAAATTCCTACTACAAAAAGACCCAGGAGATTTTACTTACGAAGCAAATATAGTGTCACATTAAAAGGATACAAATCCTGGGAAACTTATTTTGCTCTTAAAGGTACTTGCACCCATCGTGTAGAAAATAGTCAACGGAGAGAGGCTTGTAACACCTAAAAAACAGTTAAAATGCAATAAATTTACTAAAACCCTAGACAAATATAGTTTTATAATATACAATAGTCAATAACAAACCAATTACAAATGTACTATGATGAAAATAAGGGATATGTAAAAGTTTAGACAGACATAAAAAAAGTTCAGATACCTGCAGTCGATGCAAATATGTAGTTTAAGACGAATTTGTAATAGAATATAAGTAGAATAAGTTAATCTGTGCACAACCAACACAAATCAAGTGAAATTTAAACGTCAAACAGTGTTTAAAAAGTGAAATATAAAAATCAGTGTGAGAACGTACCAAGTTCGGAGGATCAAAATTTCATCAAACGTAATATGACATATGGGGCATCAAGAGAAAGGTCCTGGCTCCAACAAGCTGAAAGGAAACATAATTCACGATATTATATCCAAATAAGAGGAAAAACTTAGAAAATACTTACGAGACAGAAATGTCATCCGTCTAGATTGCTATGGAATATGCACAAATTTCTTAAAAACTCCTTGACCACGAGTAACAAACAGTCGAGGAGTGCGTCCTTTGAATGAAAAAGAGAAAGAAGTTTTCGGCGTGGCTCCTGAAAAAATCAAAAATATTTAATTAATTACTGAGAAATTCAAATCCAAAACCAGTAAAAAGTCGTTACAAGCATACTTCAAAACAAAACCAAACAAATTGAGGCCCAGAAGCAGAGGAAAATATCCGAACAAGGAAAGAAATATACAAGGTACTTACCTAACTTAAAAATAACGTTTAATTTACCCAAAGTGGACTAACTTTTCATGTACAAAGTGTAAAAGCCACATAAGCAGGCAACAGACAGCCATAATTCCAGTTTTGACAACCTAAAACACTGTCTGAAAGTGCTTATAGAACATAGAACTCTAAACCAGTGTAGATCGCTAATTCACGTTTAATTAAGCTTTAACAATTTAAGAATTTGATAATAGTTCACACAGTGAACAAATTTTGTTGCACGTTAAATAAATTAGGTTATCGCAGGCTTATTCTAACTAAATATTAAGATTATCTGTCGTTAATTTTCATTAAATTGTATTATATGTTCTGAGGAATCTGATCTTTCTTTCATGGAACTATAAAATCTCTATAAAAGACTAAAGTAAACGCCATCTAGGCACAGTGAGTTACAAGTAGCAGTCTCTAATTCATCTTAGTATAAACCTAACTATCTAGAGGGAGCAGCTAGCTCAAATAGGACCTTTCAATTCAATTTGAAACAAATAAAATTAAGCAGAATCTATTTTTATATCATTTATTGTCATTAATTACAAAAGTAAACCAGTAAGAGCAAGGTAAGTCTCTCCTAGAGCACCAGGAACTCTTCTAACGGTCCTGAAAACTAAAATAAAAAAAAAGGGATCAGACAGACCCTAGTAAATAAAACCTCCTAGTTTCACACGCATTCTCTTTGACTCTAAAACAGGTGTAGTGTGTGCTGGGGAAGAAATTTTGTGTGTGATAGGTGGAAGGAAGGAAGTATTGAGTAAAAATAAAATAAAAAATAATTAAAATAAAATAAAATTATCACCCCACTTTCACCACAATATGGAAATATATACTAGTTAGTAAGTATGTAACCAACAATAGTGAATGACTTTCCTTCAATAATAAATCATTTCTTTCGTCAGAGCTTAAAATTAACAATTTCAAAATGTTCAACGCGGCACTATTTTCTAAATGAAGTCGAATTACGCGAGGCATTTAGCCCCAATTAATTAATTAAAAAGAAGCGCCGCATAAAGGAAATCTCTAAAAGATGCGGATAAATGATCAAAAGAATTTGCCTTCGTAGAAATTCCAATAACAAGCACAGTCAAATCCGGCCGAGACGAGGACTTTAATTTAAGTCAATGCCGCTAACAAAGTACACTAGATTAGAAGAGATAGATGTTCAAATAAGGGTTTAAAAAGCTTAGTGGCACCTTTAATGTGCTTTAAGGCTTACCAGGGTAAGTAAATTAAACTTGGGATGGCCACACGGGTTTCTACCTTTCACAAACATGCAAATGGCAAATTCGTTTACTCTTTCAGGACTTACTTTTTAATTTCCTTAACAGTTGTTTGCGTGCGTAGTTTGACTTGTTCTCGAGCTCCTCCAAGAGAATTTTTTGTCCGGTGAGTTATATTTATATAGGGTATTACTACGCGTAGTACATCAAGTCATGTAGAAAAATGGTGTACAATATTTAATCTCAGAGCATTTTAGCCACAGAGTAATCTAATGAATGCTAAGTTTTAATGTATACTTATACAAATATTATAATTTATTAAAGGGCGTATTCCACTGGCTTATGTAAGAATCTTTTGCTATAAAATAAAAAATAATTCTTAATAGTTATTTTAAAATTTTTTTTTTATGATTTGAATTAAACACAAATCTGATTTTAATTTTTTCCGATTCGGATGGTCTTATTGTTACTGTACACTGATTTCTTAAGTAAAAAGTCATTTTCATATTGGGTTTTGTTCCGAAAATCATAAAACTAACCCTGTGATGCACTAACAACAATAGCAAATGACAATTCATTTAATTATTACCAGAAACGTATGTTAAACATTTTCAGGCATTACGGTACGCACCGACAAACAGAGCGATACACACAAACATTAGCATAAGTGGTATTAGTAAATCTCAAAAAAAATATATTCTGGAAACCGAAATCTTCATGATTGTTGAAATCTAATATATGTTTACTTTGTAAAATTAAAACGGAGTAGTTAATTTAGTTAATGACAGATTTTTTTTTAATTATAGCTGAGACGCCTTTAAATTACCAGAAAATAACACTACGTTCCTGCTTTCGTGTTTGGAAAAAGACGCTGCGAAAGTTTCATTTAGATCCAGTTTCCTTTGTCCAAAATTATAATATGCATCCGACATTATACATGGGAGCAAATTAAAAGCCGCATCGCGTTAGTGTGATTACATACCAGAATAATTACTGGTGCTATTAGGAAGGCATCCTCATGAACGTTGAAGGAACAGGTGAAGTACTAAAGGATTAGAATTTCTGGCACACAAATTATTATTTTAGACTAAGTACTAAGTATGATAAAATGATGATATTAAATTGCCTTGACTTTATAATTACGTGCGGCAAAAGGCAGTGACGCAATTATCTTTACATGTCAAAATTATTAATTGGGGCGTACGGGGAGGGTTCTTTAAGAGGGTGAGCAAATATGTGTGGATTTTGTCGCAATATTGCGCAGAACTTAGAAATAGGCTAATATAATTTTTTTTACCTTTTGTCATGAATTATTTATTTTATTAAACAGCATGTTACATTGCGAATCAGATTGGTTAGTATACTTCAAATAAAATTCTTAGACGAATTTAATACTTCAAAGAAAACTCCACCTGCAAATGACGTATGCACCATCTACTTCCGTACCTCGCAATAATTGCCTATAAAGTAGCTGTAAGCTTTCTGAACGTTTGAAAATAAAGCAAAATTAAGAAACCTTGTTATAAAATTTCTTTAAATGTTTAAAGTGCAGAGTTGCGTCTAAAGAGTTTAAGTTAGAGGGAAAGTTTTAATGATATTACATGTCGTAAGCAACACACTTGCTTCTGGTTAAAAGGAGGTCAAAATTCGAAAAGTTATAGAGATATCTAATGATTAGTGACATATTCGTAAAATAGAGATTCATTCAATAGAAATTTATTATTTAATTACATTACTCAGTAAATCGAACTAGAGAATTGCAACAACATGTACCATAAAAAACTGAATTCCTAACCGTTTTTGTCAGAAACTGCTGAGTGGCAGTTCAGAAGATCAATTTTTTTAGGTACCCTCCAATCGACAATCACGTAACTGAAGTGTGGTTGTACCAAGGCATAATATAGTATTTTCAGTTGAGTTTCTCCTGGAAGTTCCTTCGGATATTTAAATTTTGGTATATACCACAACTTGCTTACTAAATTTAATAATGGGTATCCCATTTTATGTGACTATCAATGGCAATACCAAGATACTTGATATTTTTAGTGGATGTTGGTGTTGGTGGTATATCGTTACCGTCGTAACTTATATTAAACATATTGTAGTTGGGTAAATTACGTTCATAGGAGGTAAAAGGTAAGAATTTAGTTTTTTTTTTACTTTTATAGCGAATAATTTTATGTTAAAGAAGTCAATGACCCTTTTAAACTTTTCTTTTACCATTTGTGTTAGAGAATTCCACGTCCTCTTTAAAAAATATCGCAGCATCTTCTTCAAAAGTTATTATTTGTCTTTTAATAGGTGTCTTAAAAAATCATTGACATACAGGGTAAATAATGTGGGACTCAAAACTGTACCCTGTGGTATACCATAATACACTTTTACTGGAATTATCTATTTTAACAGACTGCTTTCGATTTGCTAAATAGCTTTTCAACAAATTAAAGATTATTCCCCTGATTCCAATGATTTCCAAAGTTCTCAATAGTTGTGGATAACCCGCAGTATCCAATGCCTTGGCCAGATCGATGAAAATGAATAATGCAGATTCACCCGAATCCATTACAGTGTATATTTTAGAAGTCAAATCAACTATTGCATACCGCGTTGATCTGGTTTCTCGAAACCCATATTCCTTATGAGATATAATAGTATATTGTGGTGAAAGTGAGGTGAGAATTTAGTTTTATTTAATTATTATTTTGTTTTTATTTTACTCAATACTTTCTTCCACCTATCACACACAATATTTCTTCCCCAGCACACACTACACCTGTTTTAGATCTGTCAAAGAGAATGCGTGTGAAACTAGGAGGTTTTATTTACTAGGGTCTGTCTGATCCCTTTTTTATTTTAGTTTTTCAGGGCCGTTAGATGAGTTCCTGGTGCTTTAGGAGAGACTTACCTTGCTCTATCTGGTTTACTTTTGTAATTAATGACAATAAATGATTTAAAAAAAAAGATTCTGCTTAATTTTATTTGTTTTAAGTTGAATTGAAAAGTCCTATTTGAGCTAGCTGCTCCCTCTAGATAGTTAGGTTTGTACTAAGATGAAATAGAGACTGATAAGTGCAACTCACTGTGCCTAGATGGCGTTTACTTTAGTCTTTTATAGAGATTTTATAGTTCCATGAAAGAAAGACCTGATTCCATTGAACACATAATACAATTTATTGAAAATTAACGACAAATAATCTTAATATCTAGTTAGGATAGGCCTGCGATAACTTAATTTATTTTACGTGCAACAAAATTTGTTCACCGTGTGAACTATTATCAAATTCTTAAATTGTTAAAGCTTAATTAACGTGAATTAGCGATCTACACTGGTTTAGAGTTCTATGCTCGCTGGGCATTTTCAGACAATGTTTTAGGTTGTCAAAACTGAAATTATGGCTGTCTGTTGCCTGCTTATGTGGTTTTTACACTTTGTACATGAAAAGTTAGTCCACTTTGGGTAAATTAAACGTTATTTTTAAGTTAGGTAAGTACCTTCTTTCCTTGTTCGGATATTTTCCTCTGCTTCTGGGCCTCAATTTGTTTGTTTTTGTTTTGAAGTATGCTTGTAACGACTTTTCACTGGTTTTGTATTTGAATTTCTCAGTAATTAATTAAATATTTTGATTTTTTCAGGAGCCACGCCGAAAACTTCCTCCTCTTTTTCATTCAAAGGACGCACTCCTCGACTGTTTGTTACTCGTCGTCAAGGAGATTTTAAGAAATTTGTGTATTCCATAGCAATCTAGACGAATGACATTTCTGTTTCGTAAGTATTTTCTAAGTTTTTCCTCTTGTTTGGATATAATATCGTGAATTATGTTTCCTTTCAGCTTGTTGGAGACAGGACCTTTCTCTTGATGCCCCATATGTCATATTACGTTTAATGAAATTTTGATCCTCCGAACTTGGTACGTTCTCACACTGATTTTTATATTTCACTTTTTAAACACTGTTTGACGTTTAAATTTCACTTGATTTATGTTGGTTTTGCACAGATTAACTTAAACTATATATTTGCATCGACTGCAGGCATCTGAACTTTTTTTATGTCTGTTTAAACTTTTATATATTCCTTATTTTCATCATAGTACATTTGTAATTGGTTTGTTATTGACTATTGTATATTATAAAACTATATTTGTGTAGGGTTTTAGTAAATTTATTGCAATTTGACTGTTTCTTAGGTGTTACGAGCCTCTCTCCGTGGATTATTTTCTACACGATGGGTGCAAGTACCTTTAAGAGCAAAATAGGTTTCCCAGGATTTGTATCCTTTTAAGGTGACACTATATAATACGTAAGTAAAATCTCCTGGGTCTTTTTGAAGTAGGAATTTTTTACATTAATTTATTTAGAGTTTTATTTCATTTTTTTATTTTCTACCTGGGGTATACATGACAATATATGTTAAATAAGAGGTTATTCTAAGTTTAAGTGATTTGTTGTAAACATTAGCCAAGTGTTAGAGATAAGTGATATGGGCCTAAAGTTTGATATATCCTGTTTATCGCCAGATATACAGGGTGAACCCCAACTTATTCAATTCTTTTTAAGGGGGATCTCTGTTGATATTTGTAACATGAATTTCGAGTAGAAAAATATAAAAAAGGTGAAAAACTGACCTACCTTACGTAAAAATCTATTGATCTTTTGAGGACCAGTGCATATCTCCACCGATCCAAATATGATGTGAACACCATGGTTTGTTTATCTAAGTGCATTACAAATTCCAAAGATATAAAAAAAATACCAGTCTTGGGACTATAAGTTGTGCTGTTATATTTCTTTTGTACTTCGAACGATAAATTCTATGTGCTTGTGTAAACAAAAGGTATAAAAAGTAATATAGTCCAGAATTTCTTTCAAAGCGTCTGTCTTGATACCATCAATAGTACAATTAATTAGTAAAATTTTCAATGTGTTTCTCCAGAAGTGTTATGAAAATAAAAAAAAAATTATGGACCAAGATAAATATCAGATATTAATCACGAACCTTTTAATTCATAATATTAAAAAATATTAAATATTATCTGCTTCCATATTGGGTAGTGTTCTTTTACTTTTAGTGTCAACATCCGGCGTACCTACTTCAAAAAGTCTTAGATTACACTTGCGTAACAGCAAATTACAATCACCTACCAAATCAATCACTAACGTGAGTAAATAATCGTGTAAGAAAGAGCTCATAATATGATACTATAATGAATGTTATAAACCCGCGCAGGTATCAAAATGGTGCAGGGGTTATTTAATTTACGCGACGTACATAAGCCGCAAAGTCTGCAGAAAGTCACATTGGTTTCTTTGGAAAGCAGTCTCAAATTCTCATACCGTTGCTTAAATCCGATCATAAATCCCCCTCCTGTTTGCCTTTAGCTTGCTGCCAAGGTGTTACTTATTCCAAACTGAATTCGCAAACTTACACAAAACACTTGTTTGAGTAGTTATACTAGTAGTAATCTCGTAAACTTGATTTATGTTATTTATGTTGTTCCAAACAACCTACAAGTTCCGATTTGTTGCATATGAACGATTTAACGGGGCAGAATTTAAAGTCTAACACCAAATAAACGTAAAATATTGTTTTTAGTTAGCTATTTTATTCGTACGGTAATACCCCATGGAGATGTGCGATGTTTTTTATACTTTTTACACGGTAAGTGACAAAGATTTTGTTATTACTTTTAACGCAAATTTGACTAAACTTTTTTATAGAAATATGCAAAAATTGATTTAGGTAATATCCTCAAAATGTGTGTGTGTCATCAAAGAAACAAATTCCCATTAGCATCTCGTTTCGGGGTATAATTATTTATTTTCTCTTTCAACCCTTTTTACATTGAGTCATCCTGATTCACTTAATGTATTGAAAACCATTGGATTTAGGGGATTTCGTACCTATAACTTTTTTAATATTTGAAAAACACGTGCCAGCTTTTGTTATTTATAAACATAAATCCATCTTGGTATAATGTTCCTACACCACTCCAAACGTTAATCGACCATTGATGTTGGTGATCGAGTAGCCGCGTCCAATTGGGATTTTCGCTGTCTTAATAATGTAAATTGTGACGATTTACTATTCCGTCTTTAGAAAATGTTGCTTCGTAGGTGCAGAGAATATAATCAAAAAAATCATTTCTTTGGTGAAACATTTTACTAGCCCACAAAAAAAATTTAGCCTTCATGCGTAATCGTCTTAATTTTTAAGCCTTGCATAAATTGGACCTGATAGTAAACGGAATTTGTTCTTATGGATTATTTTAGACCCACTGGTGTTTGAAATATCCAAATCCCAGTTAAGAGTCTTATATATCCACTTAAATCCTAGTTTTCGAATATCTCGTTTAACATTTATCCGATTTGAATGTAATTTGTATCAGATTAATCTAAAATATGTATAAAATGTCGGAGAGTTATTTTTTTCTTAAAAAAATTTTTTTTTGTAAAGTTGTCATTCAAATTTACATTTTTAATGTATTGACAAGTGAAATAAAAATTGACATTGTTACGTGCTAAAAACAGTGTTAAAATAGTCTTTGACAAGTAACTTTATAAATACCATATACCTAGTTAATATATATTCCCCTCGAAATACGCTATCAAACATTGTGTCATTTAACTTACGTTTGATAAAAATGTTATGGGAAATTTCACCTCACCGGATGAAGATAAATTAAGAACATTACCGCTGAAATGTAAAAAAATCAGTCGCGTTCCTCTCCTCATATTAACTCCCCTAAGATTGCATCCTCATTATTTAGATCTCATACGTAAGTTTTACTACATCAGTCTATTTTATACATTGATTTACTGCTTAACATCAAATTTGTAACTGTGTTTCTAAAACAACATTCTTTAAAGCCTCTAAAGGATCCATCCATCATTATTCCCACCTCAAAAACCATCTATTACATTTCTGCCATAATTCAAATCCATCACATGAATGTACAGGTTTCATAGCAAATCCCTCCGAACTATTAATGTATCTCTCACATTTCCTAGATCAAATCCGAGACATTCGACTATTTCGCCCACATTTTTATTGGATCAATTTATATATTAGAATATTTAAATATATTTACACATAATTATATGACGATTACCATTAACCAACTGTTACCCCGGTTTCCTAAAGTAGTTTCAATTTCTTTTGGAAACGTACGCAACACACAAGCGAACTGCTAGCTGGTGTGGTACGGGAGCTTATGGATCAAGGGCAGAAATAATAGTACTTGAATCTATGCCAAAGACTGATCTATCCTTATCTTGTGAAGGCAAAGAAGGAAATAAATATAAAATGAATTAGGGGTTGGCGCCATCTATAGTTACTAAAATTCTGCCCTTTTACTGTCACAAGGTGAATCTCTGATAAATCTGAAATGCTTTAAGAAATAGACAATAAACAAACAAATATCTGGTGAATTATTTATTGAATAAATTCCTTTCATCGCACTGATATAGATCTTACCCAGCAGTTGATCCTTGAAGAGATCTATGAACACTTAGAGTAATCTGAAATTATATATATTTATTGAGATTTTTTCGAAGCCGAGGCCTCAAATGAAGAAGCCCATATGGAATAAATGAAGGCTTTCCTAAATAGTATGAGTTATTTCTTTCCTTTTCTTTTTTGGGATTTATTACCACATTCCTCGAGATTCCTATCCAAAAAATTCGATTTATCTAAAAAATATTCAAATTAACCAGTTTAAAACTGGGAAATAACCTCTACACCTTTGACTTAATGTCAGAGGATCAGTTAGAGGGTGTTTTTTGACAACTAATAGGAATTAAATTAATACAAAAATACTGCGCTGACGTTTCGGAAACTATATCCGTTTCCTTTTTCAAAGTTTAGGCTTTAGATTTTTATGTAACGTGTAGAATAACACGGCATAAAATAAAAATTGTTTATATCATTTCCATAGATACTTACCATAGAAATGTTACAAAATATACTAAATAATATTAATTTTATTGAGTTCTTCTCTCAACATTGGTAACCAAGTTGAACAAAATTCTACCGAACAATTTGATACGCATTTATCTTCATTAAGTAAAATTATTGCAGATTTTTTGATTTTTCTTTTTTTGTTGTCTGCTTCTTTGGTCAAAATTTTTGCTGAATCCCATTTTATCCTGTGATCGTTTTCCCAAGCATGTTCACAAATTTTAGATTTTTCAAAATCACCTTTTCTAATATAACTTTTGTGCTCGCCTAATCGTACATTAAGTGGTCTAGATGATTCACCCACATAATGTTTATTACACTCGCACGGGATACTGTATATACAATTTTTTTAATTTTGTTCAGGATTTAATGGTTTCGTTTTTGTCAATATGGATCTTAAAGTATTATTTGTTTGAAAAATTGTTCTAACGCCAAATTTTTTACCGACACGACGTAATTTCTCAAATAAACCTTTTATATAAATATGGAATTAATGTCGAATAATGATATTCTGGTTTTGGTTGCACCGGATTGTTAACTCTATTTTCAATGTTCATGAAAGTCTTATCAACAAATTCTTTCGGGTATTCATTATTAATTAAAATTTCCCTGACAAATTGCCTTTCATGTTTGAATATTTCATCATTAGAAGAAATTATTTTTGCCCTATCATACAAACATTTTATAACACCTCTTTTAACGTCCAAAGACTGGTTTGAGTTAAAATTTAAATATCTGTTAGTGTGAGTTTTTTTTTTCGGTAAACGCTACCTAGTTTGAAAATTATTATTATTGACTTTTTTAATTAAAACATCTAAAAATGGTATTTCATTATTATTTTCTATTTCTAGAGTGAATTTGATAGATGGTTCTTTGTTATTAATATTTTCCAAAAAATTGTTTAATAAATCTATTCCATGAGGCCAAATTGCAAAAATATCGTCAACATATCTCCACCAAGTTACCGGTTTATGAATATTATTTTCAACATATCTGTTTTGCAATTTGGCCTCATGGAATAGATTTATGCGTATCAAATTGTTCGGTAGAATTTTGTTCAACTTGGTTACCAATGTTGAGAGAAGAACTCAATAAAATTAATATTATTTAGTATATTTTTCAACATTTCTGTGGTAAGTATCTATGGAAATGATATAAACAATTTTTATTTTATGCCGTGTTATTCTACACGTTACATAAAAATCTAAAACCTAAACTTTGAAAAAGGAAACGGATATAGTTTTCGAAACGTCAGCGCAGTATTTTTGCATGAATTTAATTCCTATTAGTTGTCAAAAAACACCCTATAACTGATCCTCTGACATTACGTCAAAGGCGTAGAGGTTATTTCCCAGTTTTAAACTGGTAAATTTGAATATTTTTTAGATAAATCGAATTTTTTGGATAGGAATCTCGAGGAATGTGGTAATAAAACCCAAAAAAGAAAAGGAAAGAAATAATTTATGAAATGCCACAAATAACATTTAAACAATAAGTATGAGTTAATTTTATATTACCCTTATTGTCTGGTACGAGTTATCAGAACCCACTCTCTTGTATTGTAGAACAATACATTGTTCCTTCATTAAATAATGAGAGTCCCATTACAAATTCCAAACAGACACACTGAATCTTTAAACATCACTGAAAGAATTACTCTGTTCGGCTATTATCAATTGAAATTACAATTGGATATCAAAGGGTACGAAACCAATTTATGACTTTTAAAAATGTCTGTTTCTTTAAGTTAAACCTAGCATTGTTCTCATCTGGGATATTGGCTAACGTAGGAGTAAACGCTGCGACTCTCAATCAAAGCATATTGTATGTCGCAAATTGAGACCTTACCCAATCTTTCAAAATATAGAGGTAATAGAATTGGTATATATTAGAGCATATTGTCAAAGAAATATCTCGAAGTAACTCACACATGGATATTAAAATCAGTGACTTCTCCTAAACAGTAGTAGACAAAACTATTTTTGATCTGATACAAAATGATTGGAACTAAAGACGTAATTTTCCGCATCATTTAAAAATAAACGTGCAGCTAATTTTCTTAAAAAAAATCATTTAGAAGGTGGACTTTTAGCATTTGTAATCTTAGTTTAGAACTTGTTACAACTAATCAAACCGAATGAACAGCATTTCAGGAGTCAAACGTTTCCGGGAACACTCCCCCATTTGTTGTAATATATCAGAATTATTCTTTCAATTTATGAAATGATAACTATTCCGCCTCGAGGATGTAGGATGTGCCACAGGTGGCATATTGATTTTTATTAGCATCTGGGAATTCGGGATATAGTAAAAGAAAGAAAGATGCTAAGAGTGCTATTTAGATCTGTTATCGTTCAGCAAGATGAAGAGCGTCAAATTTATTTTGCTGATGTACGAAGTTATATTTTGTGCGGGTGCCGAATTAGATTCGGTTGAAAATTTATGCCAATCGCGTTTTTCTACAGGATTACAGGTTTACAAAGCCCCCAGTTTATGATGGAATTCGAGTAGTATGAAATTTAAAGTTTGCTTAAAATTGCAGAGGATCAGACGGTGGTTGTCCGTCAAAAAAATGGGATATGCCTTCGGAATATAAAGATAATACATCACGTGAACGAACTATTCATAAATCATTGTCTGTGGCAATAAAGCAAAAAGTACGAAATGTTACGTGGAGTTTTTCAAGTAACATGAGAGTATGAAAGAAGCAGTACAGAATTTATAATATGGGTAGGTAGTTTATTATATCTCATACAGGCATAGCATGAACAGTTACTATTTTACGATATTACTTTTATGGATGACAGACAAAATGCCATAATAAAAAAACACAAGCTTGGTTTGCAGATATACAGGGTGTCCCGATTTTAAACCGACAAACTGCGGGTACAGAAACTTCACATGAAATTATGACATACCCCTTCTAACATTTCTTCTCTATCGAGTCTCCTAACGGAGATACAGGGTGTTGAAAATTCAATTTATTTTTTGTTTTTCTTTAATAACTTCCACAATATTAAAGATAGGGAAACCAAACTTGGTACACATAGTTATGTTGTGAGGCTCCATCTTTGCTATGGTTCAGAGTTGAACTGAGGCGCGCCAGTGGCGTGCGGTGTGGTCACGTCGACATAATTTTAAGGAAAAAAGTATGTGCACTAATTTTTTTCGCAATTCTGATCAGATTTTCATAATTTACGGTTAGTTTTCTAAAAAAACTTGCTCATATAAAATTTTGACTGAGGCGTTAGTTTTCGAGATATTTGCGTCTGAACAAAACGATGCACCAAAAACACAATTAATTAATTAAGATAGCCCTTTCAAAATTATTTTCAATCTGATTTTGTCAATTTAATGTTTTTAATGTTTTTCTTCTTTTGCAATGAGGCGTTTTTAAGGCTTTTTGCAAGTCAATATTATTTCTGTCAAAAGAAAAATTTGTTTGTTACGAAATTGCATAAAAAAATTATCAACATCCAAATATCAAAAAAATCAACAGCCCGTATTTCCGTTAGGAATGGCTTTAGAGAAATTTTAGAAGGAATATATCGTGATTTCATCAGAACTATTCCCGACATGATAATGGCGCGCCTCAGTTTAACTCTGAACCATAGCAAAGATGGACCCTCACAACCTAACTATGTGTACCAAGTTTGGTTTCCCTATCTTTAATATTGTGGAAGTTATTAAAGAAAAACAAGAAATAAATAGAATTTTCAACACCCTGTATCTCCGTTAGGAGGCTCGATAGAGAAGAAATGTTAGAAGGGGTATGTCATAATTTCATGTGAACTTTCTGTACCCGAAGTTTGTCGGTTTAAAATCGGGACACCCTGTATAATGCATATTTATTGTACGAAGTGTTCGAGGTATCGTGCGCCCCCCTGTATGTACTTTCCTAGTTGTTAAATAAAGGCAATTTGTTGTTATAATTTTTTCTACGAACACAGAACTTATTGATATCTAAACATGCCGTAAGTATCAATTTAATGTGGCTCTTTATATATTTGAATTTGCCCATTTTTCTGATTTAAAAAATACGCAATAATAATTATTAAATAGATTAAATCGCTTGATTATACAACAAAGAAATATAAATGTTTTTTTGCATCAATTCTAAGCTTAGTTTTCAAACCTAGTTAAAAGAACTTTAAAAATATTTGCACGTTTTCCAAAGCTAACTTGTGAGTGTCGTAATAGGGATACCAACTAAGAGATCCATACTCGAGTTTTGACTTTAAGTAACAGAAGTAAACAGCTTTTAATGCTTTAATGATTTGCAATTTCTAATTATAAAGCCAAGTTTCTTCATAGCTTCCTTTACCTTAAGATTAATGTGGCCTGCAAAAGATAGTTCAGAATTCAATATGACATCTGGATTTTTGGTGGAATATCTTGAGATTCCCATATCTCTGACTTAAGTCTGTGTAAACTACTTTTTAATAATAATAAAGAAATCTCAAAATGGTCTAAATTCAACAAAATTGTTTTTATTAAATAAAAAGAATTTTGCAGGATTTAGACCATTTTGTGTTTTCTTTAAGATAAAATACACCACATGTAATGACAACCCCCTTTATACCAGAAGGCTCTAGAAGAGCTCTAGAAGAGCCTTGTGCGGGAAGGGGCTACACATTTAAAGACAAGGAACATACATCCAATATCCGTGTATAATGGAAAAATCCCTCTCACAGTATTTTCCTTTGCCACGACCGGGAATCGAACCCGGGACTTTTGGGTGAGAGGCAGGTACGCTACCATCTCGACCATCAGTCATATTAGATCATCAGTCATATTAGATGAATAACAACCCACATTGGACCTCTTTGTTACTTTTTAATCTTATTTGAAAAGTTGTTTAGTACGCCCTGTATAAAGATGAATAAGTTAATTGCCCGTACATAAATATAGTTCAATAATAATGTTGATTAAACATTTTTTTATATTATATTCTGATTGTAAAAAGACCAACGCCTTAATAATAATGCAGCTTTTGTGCTCAAAGATCCGTCGTTATAAAGTGGGACGGCTAACTTTGATACGTTATAGTTTTTTTTTTTGCCTCAAGAAGATGTTTCGTTATATTTTTTTATTTCTTTACTTTTATTCCAACATTAAAGCGTACTTAAAATTTTACAAAAGCCCTTTAAAAGTTTTCTTCTTTAATAATAAGAAAGTTATGAACGGAAATTTTATAGCGTCCCACTTTGTGTATAAATGTTAAGTTTAAAATTTTACTACTTAATTTTTATTGTGACCTTTTCTGCATAAATGGGCATTTTTCTCTGAATAATTAAGTATTTACAGATAGTGTTAATTTTAATTAAATGGTTCTTTATTTCCGCTGTTTGAGAAACATTGAAAACCAAGTAACAGGGACAAAATTAGATATTCACATGACAAATCACTAATAAGAAATAAACATAATAAAGCAGAAAATTTTAAAACATCGATTTTTTAAATTAATTGCGTAAGAGGAACCTATAAGCAGAGTAAATGATAGTAGAAAAAATAAAAAAGCAACCCACTATTGAGTAAGTATTCTTCTCCTTATCTTACAATCCAGATACAAATTTAATTAATGTAACAATAGCAGATTCTTCGAGTTGTTTCAAATATTTATTATTTTCTTTTCCCCAAAATTGTGCCAAATAACATGAGCATGATTGTAAATTCAGCCCTACTTGGAAGATAAACACTGAGCATATAACTAGTAATCGAGTATTTTGATAATAATTTCACCAAGCAGTCTTTTGTAATAAAATGGGAATATCTTAATATTTGAATTTCTTGCTACATATATAGTATTCTTGACAGCTACGAAAATTTTCGATTTGCAATTGAAACCCAAGATGAACTGCCAAGTCCAGAATTATTAAAAGTTAAATTAATTGAGGAATTTGATGCCAGAATGGAAAAACAAAACAATGGAAGAGATTTTCAGAACGCATTTTTAACAAGTCAACGAAATAATAATTGGAATAATAATTATCGTAGCAGCCGACCAAAGTTTACCAGAGAAAAATTTGAACAAAAAGAAAATACTAGGAAACCATTCCGACACAACCGTAGCTATTGCGATATTAAGGGACATAAGGCAGCGTATTGTCGAAAGAAATTAGCTGACAAACGTCAAGGTGCATCAAAAGTTAACGAAGAAGCTCTGATAACTGAAGAAATGGAGACGATATCTATAGAACAAGTTTTAGCAGTAAATTTGAGACAGAGTTATGAATGGTGTTTCGATAGTGATGCAACATCACACATGTGCCGAGAACGGGACAAATGTTCGAATTTTAATGAAGTTAGAAGAAGAAAAGTCAGACTAGGTGATGAAACAACAGTTGATATAAAAGGTAAAGGATCTGTGAGGCTTACCGTACTTGATAAAAATGGTGAACAAGACTCGAGAATGTCCTATATGTACCTGAATTTAATAGCAACGTATTATCAGTATCAAATATAACCGCAAAAGGTCCTAAAAGTTATTTTTTGAGGTAGCACAGCACAAGCAAAGAATAAAATGGAGAAGTTATTCTCATAGCGAAGAAGAGAGATAATCTTTATTTTGTCAATGCTAAATCCAATTAAGGAAACAGTGTTACGACTTTCATAGCAGAAACTTGTGAAATAAACAAATGGCATCGACGCATTGGACATTTAAACGAACATGATCTGCAACAGCTTATGAAAAATAATATGGCTCTAAGAGTGAAACATGTATTGAAGGAAAACACAACTCCGTTTCCAAAAGAAGCATCTAATAAAGCTGATAAACTGTTAGGACAAATTCATTCTGATGTATGAGGGCCAATAAGAACTCAGTCTTTAGATGGAGCAGAATATTTTCTACCTTTATTGACGACAAGTCAAGGTATACACAGATTTATCTACTGAAACAAAGAAGTGAGGTAAAAGAAGCATTTTTCAAATTTAAAGCCTATGCTGAAAAAGAGACTGAATGTAAAATCAAAATATTAAGAACTGATAACGGTCTTGAATATTGCGGAACAGAATTTGATGATATTTTTTAAAGAGTAGGCATAAAACGTGAACGGGCAGTCGAGTATATCCCACAGCAAAATGGAGTTACAAAACGTATGAACAGAACATTAGTAGAAATGGCTCGCTATACGATGCTAAGGTCACGTGTATCACCAGAATTTTAGGCAGAAGCACGGCTACGCATATTAGAAACCGATGTCCTACAATAAGTCATCAAGGTATAATCCCGTATGAAACATAGAAAAAAAACCAAATGTTTCATATTTTAAACAATTTTTATTATTATTTTTTCGACAGAACTCCAAATGAAGAAAAATTCAACCCAAGATCAAAAGAATGTATATTCGTTGGATATGCTAATGAATCAAAAGCTTATAATAATAATAATAATAATAAAATGTCTTTATTCTTATTATAAATATGACACAAAATAGAAAATTGGAACGGGATGGCGGTATTCATATCCATATATGCTATAAGATATTAATTACAGATAAGAAATAAAAATAATAATAAATGCAGTGTAACAAATAATATAGTAACATTAGAAATTATACCATATATCACACACGAGTGTATAAATAAATAAATTAATTCTAATATAAAAAATATAAAAATATAATAAACAAAACTAAGATATAAATTATACCCTAGACGCAAATATATAATCTTTTATGCTATTTTTAAAGGAACTTGACATTCTCGGGTATCGCATTAAAAATTTTTACAGCATTGTAACTAAATGAACGCTGAAACTGGGCCGAACTATGCTTAGAAACACATAATAAATCGCGATGACGAGTTGAGCGCATGTGTAAATCACAATTTTTGACCAATTTGGTTGCTAGATATTCTGGTGTACTATATTTCAAAATTTTAAATATACTACACGACATATGTAAATTAAATCTTTCGTCAAGATTGAGCCATTTCGACGCCACAAAGCTGGCCGAAATGTGATCAAACTTACGCAGATTATAACCGAACCTCAAGCACTGATTTTCAATTTTTTGTAAACTCCCCTTGTCCCTGTTAACTAGTGCAGGCCAATATACAATATTCAAAGACGATAAAATAAGAGAATCACACAATTTTAACTTAACGTCGGAACTAAGAATACTTTATGAGTATAAAAGAGTTTAAGCTTACCAAATGACTTTTGGACTAAATAGTTCACATGTTTAGAAAATATGAGATTGCTATCAATCCATAGACCCAAATTTTTGCAACAATCACCAGGAACTAGAGTTTTACCATTTAATTTAATTTTAAACTCGGGATCATCCATAACCCTTACTCTTTTGCTACCAAATATCAACAATTCTGTTTTCGCCTCATTTAATATTAGACTATGCGCTGACGATACCTCAGAAATTATTTGTAAATCATCATTAATTTTTGACACAGCTGATAATAAATTTTATATATTGAAAGAAAAATAAACCTGGGTATCATCAGCTGCTTGGTGAGTCTGGCTGTATTTAAGATATTTATTGAAATCAGCTGTGTAAATAGAAAATAGCAAGGGTCCAAGAATGCTACCTTGTGGAACACCTCTAGACAACTTAATGAAATGAGAGCATTCATTATTTAAAATAACTCTTTGACGTCGAGCAGATAAATAATTTTCAAAAAAAAAAACAGTTGTATTGGAAAAACCAAAATACTTCAATTTAGTACAGAGAGCAGCATGATCCAAAGTATCGAACGCCTTACTAAAATATAACAGAATTAAACAAACATTAATATTAAGATCAATTTCTTTAAAAATAATAATAATAATAATAATAATAATAATAATGCGTCTTTATTTTTCATTATTAAAACAAATGTTACATTTATAACTATTAAAAAGGAGGTGGCGATATTCGTATAATACGCTCTTCCATATAACCACCCATAGAAAAAACAAAAATAAATACAAATATCAAATAAATAATAAATATTGCAAACAAAATAATTTAAAGAAATTAAGCATTACGTTTACTGAATATTAGATTCTTGATCTGCTTTCTAAATGTATATATATTAGTACAGGATCTGACATCAGGGGGAAGAGAGTTTTTTTTTTTTTTTTTTTTAATCACTTATTTAACGTCGGCCTATTTCCGCTACCAAGGCCAATCACCGACGCCAGGAGACGAGAAACCCCCAACCTGGAAATTTTGCCGAACCTCTTATCTTACTAAGAGTAGGGATTTTTTACTTGCCTAACATTTAATAGACAAGGGACCGACTGCTTTACATCCCCTCCGAAGGATGGTATATCCTCAATACACCTCTCGCCTACAGTTGTATTGCTTCTGTGATATAGCTGATATACAAGCCGCTAGAAGTAGGGAAGCGAGACCGCGTCTTTCCATGGATAGTCCCCATCCATGTACTACACGCGGTAAATGTTGCTTTACTCCTAATATCGCTATGAAGTGAGTGAAGTCAGTCCTCCGCTCGCTGCACAGGAAGAGAGTTAAATAAGTTTACAGCATTATAAGTAAATGAGCGTTGAAACTGAGCAGAGCTATGCTTGGGAACAGTGAAAAGATCACAGTGACGTGTATTACACTGATGAATATCACTATGTTTTTTCAGCTTATCGAGCAAGTAACTGGGAGATTTAAATTTGAGTATTTTAAAAATTTGACAGGCCATATGACAGTCGGTACGTTCAGAAATATTAAGCCATTTTGATTTCATGAAATGTTCAGTGATATGATCGAATTTACGCAAATTATAACAATATCTAATACAAGCATTTTGAATCCTCTGAAGGCGTTCTTTATCACGATTTAAAATGGCCGGCCAGTATACAGTGTCACAATAGGAAACAGCTGACAATATTAGCGAGTCTGTGAGTGTTAGTTTAACGTCTGTGCTGAGATAGTCCCTATGCATATATAACAATTTAAGTTTACTGAAAGATTTTTGTAATAAAATGTTGACATGTTTAGAAAATCTCAAGTCTGTATCTAACCAAACTCCGAGATTTTTGCAATATTCTGACGGTTTCAAGATATTAGAGTTTAAGACAATTTTAAAATTAGGATCATTAACAATTTGTTTTCTACTTTTTCCAAATACTAGTAATTCAGTTTTAGTTTCATTTAAAATCAAACCATGATCAGCAGAAAAACTGGTTATGTTATTTAAATCAGAGTTAATGTTCAATAAAGCCGTGTCCATCTCATTACAGAGAAGAGAATAGTACAATTGTGTATCATCTGCATATTGATGTGAAGAGCAGAATTGAAGGCATTTGTTAAAGTCAGCAGTATAAATACAAAAAAGAAGTGGCCCTAGAATGCTACCCTGTGGCACACCTTTTTTAATTTCTATTTTTTTAGAAATGTTTTCACTTAGCACAACTTTCTGGCATCTACCAGTAAGATAATTATTAAAAAAAGAAGCTGCCGTTGCACCAAGTTCAAAATATTTTAATTTTGCACACAGAGTACCATGATCCAGGGTATCAAATGCCTTACTATAATCCAACAGAATCAAACAACAGTTTTCATTATTATCACAAACTCTAAATATGTCATCAGTCACCTTCAAAATATCATCTGTTACTTTCAGAAGGGCAGTGCTAGTACTATATTGTGCTCTGAAACCAGATTGCGTGGGCGGCAAAATATTAAAATTATTAATATACACTGTTACTTGCTCCGAAACAACTTTTTCCAGAACTTTGGACAGGGTAGGTAAAATGCTAATAGGACGGAAATGACTAATAAGGGAAGGATTAGATACTTTTGGAACAGGGATAATATTAGCATCTTTCCAAACTGAGGGAAAGAAACCACTAGTAAGACATTTATTGATAAGGAAAACAAAATAATCACTTAAAAAGGGAGTCACAAGCAGAATCATTTTCAATTCAATTCCATCAGAACCTTTGGCGGTAGATTTTAACTTAGTTATTATTTTATCAATTACCTCAGAAGTGATCTCTGTGAAGGTAAATTCTGCATTAACTAACGGAAATTTATTATTTTCGTATTTGTTAGAAATTAAATTATTATTATCGTTTGTGGAATCCGAAATCTAAGAAAATTTTGAAAAGTAGAGATGTACGATTTATTGAACATTTTGAAATTCAAGAAACTCAAAAAGTGCTCCAAATAGAATAGATAATCTCAACTTGAATCAACAATATCAAGAACAGAAAGAAGCTGAATGTGAACAACCTAGCCAAGTTGACGAAGCAGAACATGATGAAGATGTAACTGTGAAACACACTGTTGTAAGTCCAAGACTTATTCGTGATAGCAAAGGAAGGAGACATCGAAAATTATTTAATACAGTTCCTACTATTCTTACATGAGAAAATAAAGAAACTGAAAAAAACCTGTTAACAAATGATACAGAAACTCCAACTACTGTTGAAGAAGCACTATCCGGAGCAAGTTCAGAAGACTTGACGGAAGCCATGAATACAGAATTCGAAGGTCTGATGGTAAATAAAACTTGGAAACTGGTAGAAAGACTGTCAGACAGAAAAGTTATTAAATGTCGGTGAGTTTTAAAAACCAAACACAATTCAGATGGAAAAATTGAGAGAAGAAAAGCAAGATTAGTGGCGAACAGATGTTCACTACAACCAGGAATCCATTATCATAAAACGTATGCTCCTGTTGCAAGAATGAGTACGATGCGACTTTTCGTTTCTCTTGCTGTAAAGAATTATTTAACAATATAGGTACCAAATGGATATAACGATGGCACACATTAATGGTGACTTAGAAGAAGAGATCTTTACGGAACAAGCTGAAGGATTCATAAAACTAGGAGGAGAACACTTTGTTTGCCATCTTAAGAAATCCTTGTATGGTTTAAAACAATCTGAGCGACAGTGGCACAAAAAGATTAATGCCATATTGCAGGCATTCGGCATGATTTGAGTTAATGCAGCTAAATGCTTTTATTATATAATATCTCAAGATACTTTAATGTTTTTAGCAATTTATGTAGATGATATTATCATCGCTGCAAAAGATAATAATATTTTTCATAACCTGGAAAAATACTTGATGTCAGAATATTAAAAGAAATCAAATATTGTCTAGGTATCGAATTTGGACAAGATCCGATAACCAAACATGTGAAAATATATCATTGGATATTCTGAAAAGATTTGGAATGGAAATTTGCAAATGTGTATCTACACCATTTGATGTTAGCATTAAATTAACAAAACATATGTGTCCATTAACAAAAGAAGAAATGAAAGAAATGGAAAAGTATCCATATCAGAATTTGATTGCATCTTTAATATATCTGGCTACATCTACCCGTCCACATATTGCATATACAGTAAGTACACTTAGTCATTTTAATATTAACCCTGGAAAAGCACATTGGTTATCAGTCAATAGGAACATTGCGAAATTTAAGAAGCACAATAAATGATGGATTGTTATTCAAGCAAACAAACAATCCGTTAATAGGACTAGTTGATGCAGATTGGGAAAATGATGATAGAATTTCATATATTGAATATTATTTCAAACTCACTAATGCAGCCATAATTTGGAAGTCACGATAGCAATGATCATTTGTACTCTCCAATACCCAAGCAGAATATATAGCATTAACAGAAGCTTCAAAAGAAATTTCTTAAAAGAAATAGATGTTTTGACGCAGAACTCTAATCCTATCGATATCTATAACGATAATATAAGTGATTAATTAAATATTTTTAAATTTATTATTTTCATCTACAATGGAGTAGTAGTCTATTATTGTCATAATTAATTGCATCAATTATCGTAAACGTATGTCTTCGTAATAAAATAGTATTTTTCACTATTAAATCAGTTCTACAAAAATATTTTCAACTAAATCTAATGTGACTCAAACATTTAGGTTGTAAGGCCAATAATAATAAAAAAAAACTAAATCTAAGTCATAAATATCGTACTAATTTTGAAGAACTCTGTATTATACACAGTGTTAAAAGGAAGCGTTGATTACATACAATTTTTCATCCTTAGACTGGAGTGGAACTATACAAGAGTGATAATTGTATTTACCCCATAAATAGTTTTCCCTGAAGTTGTACAAATAAGGGAAATGTAACAATTGCGCGATGAAATTCGGTATAAGGGTGTTTAATTAAATTACAGAAATGGTGAGGGATCATAATTCTATTATACTTGCATGGAAATGCCAACCATTACTTAGTTACTCGGATATTCTGCCTCACAGATATACATTCAAAGATCTTCTCTCTTACTCTGATGCAGATTACGTTGATTTTGTTGGAGAAATCTGCATAAATAGCGCAAATTCCATTGTACTTTGAACAACTACACATTCGAGCCAAGAAAATTTGCTTTTCGCCAACTTTTAACTACGCCATTTTCGTAATCTCAGTGGCATGTACGTCTACAAAATAAAGCACTCTGTTAATTTGTGTATATATGCACAGAAACATATACATATGCCAAATTGTGGTTTAATTACTGGAACAAGTCTAGTGGAAATAGGCCAGCGTGAAGAAGTATCAACTGGTACTAAGTAATTAATTTTCGTGTTTGTGCTGAATATAAAAGCTTCGTGTTTTTGTAAGAAGCCGGCGTGAAATTCATCATGTGGTCAGTTTAAACTATACATTTTTGTGAGTGATTATTGCGAAATTAAATGAAAGTAGATAATAGTTAGGGTTTGCGAACTTGGTGGAAATAGTGGTCAGATAAAAATTTCGAAAAAATTGTTACGACCTAGAATCGTAGTAATGAGGTCCAGGGTATTACTAATCCTTTTAGGGAACAATAAAAGTATGATTTAAAAAAAATAATATATAAAGTTTATTTACGGACAATAGTAATTACACAAAATGATTATAAAATCTTGGAATTTAAAATAATTTAGAACATGAATGAGTTGTCTAGGGTAGATTTTGAATACAATGTCTGGTAAAAATATATATAACAATAAAATAGATCAAGACAAATATCTTAACTGTAAGGAAGAAATTATTAGTAAATCTTACAAGCAATAATTACAAATGAAAAGCTGAAATATCAATTGCTTCGTTCCGCTTATACGGCCTTCAGGAAGAAACTAAAGTTCTCGTTCAATATAGTCTTCGTCTCAGGTTTTATGTTAATGCATCTGATGTTCACAATGAAATATAGATGATAAATGTGCTAGGCTGTGTTATTCAATATATCAATATCAATGTCCAGAAATCCAAATATATTCCAATAAATACTCAAAAATTCAATAAAAGCTGATGGTATTGCTCAGTTTTTCACCGTACCAAAATCGAAAATACATTACATGAAAAATTACTTTTAAGTTAACCTATAAAACACGTGGTTTTTTATAGACAAAAAAAACTGTTAAACTTATCCAGAATAGCCTGGACGATTAGTTTGCTATTAAATCCGATTAAATCGACAATAAATTTAATACCCAACATATTAAACTAAACCAAAATGTAAAATTGTGTTTTATTCCGGAAACTAGCCGAAAGCAATCCAAAAGTGCCTTTTTCACAAATTTCACACAGCAAAACTAACGGTTTATCAGTTGATACAACGCGTTTTATAAAATTTCTTAACCAAAAAAATTCATAGAACTGAGTTCTGATTCGTCAGTGTTACCAACTCACTATTTTACTCTAAAAATTTCCTATATTTCTTAGACCATTGAACATTTCGATACGATGGACTATTTATAAATAACTATGTTTTTTTCCAAACAATTTGTAGTTGCTAATATTTATCCAGCATACTTATTTATCAATGTTATTTTTAAATGAATAATAATTAAACCCTTTGGGTAAGCAGAGAACTGTATTATCGACGACTATCGACGGACTTCAGGTGGTTCAATGAATCAGCTGTGCGGGTACGTTCCGCACCTCAACTAGCGGTCAGTCTGAAAGAATTTTTTTTTTTTTTCAATTAGTTAGTATATAGTAAGTATAAATATTACAAGCCAAAATGTTTAAATATGACAACCAAGAAGAAAGCACTTTGTATAGCTGATGACAAAATTATTGTATGTACCAAACTAAAATTTTTTTTTCTTAAATTCGATAAAATCTGCTTTTTCTCGACAGGTCTAATTTAAACACCAAAAGGGTGATAATAAAAAAAATACAAATGACAAGGTTCTTTCACGCTAGGTTAGACGAGCATCAATTCAGACCAGATATCTGTCTCTAGCCAATGTAGTTTCGTGTGTCGGCGATATCTTACATGAATCTCATTCCGAACCTACATCAAAATGTAAATTCCTGCAAAAAATCCCTCCGTATCGGCTACATCACAATCATCCATCACTAACAATCACTTCCATTCATTTAGACAAAAAAACAACAATAAAATCCAATCATACAATCAACATCAATCCCAAAAATTCAGACTAGGTCGGTATTTTGGTCATCAGTAATGGGAGTTTCTAGATGGTCGGTCACTCGCATCATTACTGGAATTTAGGAAACTGATCTTCCGAAGAAAAATATTTAACAGCAAA
Source organism: Rhagium mordax (assembly GCA_963680705.1). Classification (NCBI taxonomy): domain Eukaryota; kingdom Metazoa; phylum Arthropoda; class Insecta; order Coleoptera; family Cerambycidae; genus Rhagium; species Rhagium mordax. The sequence continues at coordinate 25,135,085 of OY796665.1, forward strand.
TTTTTCTAACAACCCGAAATACCTAACTAATATTTAAATTAGTTTGGCAAATCACCAAAAATTTTAAAAATTTCCAAAATTTTCTGACCAAAAAAATCCACATTTTTCAAAATATCCCAAATTCCAAAATTTATTCTATTTCTAAGGTGTGATCAGGTTTCAAATCTTTTACATGATATCGACCTACTGACTTTTTGGCATCATTCTCTAACTCATACACGTTTAGACCAAACTTTTTCTTCACTCGATAGGGACCATTAAATTTAGGAGCCAACTTAGCGGAGAAATGTTTAGAAGCATCCGAAAAAGGAAAATTTTTTTTCCAAACATCGTCGTTTACTTGAAAACTAACTGGACGTCTTCTAAGATCATATCTCAACTTAGTACTTTCATAAGCTATTTGCAAACTTAATTTAATGTTTTTATGCAACTTAGCTAGTCCCTTACTTTTCAACTCATTTCAATTCTCTCTAAAGTATGGAGTAAACCGTGTTGTTTCATGCTTTGCAGTTCGTATTGCACATGCAAGATGTGGTAGGTTGTTACTCCAGTTCTTTTGTTGTTCATCAACATAAGGCGAAAGTACAGTTTTTAACACCCGATTTACCCTTTCTGTGGGATTATTTTGAGAATGATACAAAGCATTAAACAAAGGTTTGACTCCATAGGAATCCAAAAACTCCCTGAACTCTTTACTCCTTCCGTATTGAGTACCATTGTCTACAATCATGAACTCACAAACTCCAAATAATAAGAAAACATGTTCCTCGATGGCTTTTATGACATTTTTGGCAGTTGCAGATCTAAGCGGAACAAAAATAACAAACTTGCTGAAATAATCGGTAACAGTCAGAACATACTCAAAACCTGTACTACTACGCTGTAAAGGTCCAAAAAGATCACTACTTATTAATTGCCAACATCGAGTAACTTCTGGTCTATTACCCATTAATCCCGCAGGTATCTTTTGTGTGGGTTTTTGACTACAGCAAATTCGGCACCTCTTCACATATCGATACACATCTGCTTTTATACTTGGCCAGAAAAACTTTTGAATGAGACGATTATAACTTCTGTACACACACACCCATATGTGCTCCGTTTAAAATAGCGGCATGATATTTTCCAAAAGTTTCTGTCTCTCTGGCTTAGGTATTACTTCCTTCCATGTATCGACATCTGAGAAAAGATCTTTAAAACCACATTCAACACGTTTATACAATTTTCCATTCAACTCACGCCACTTAACATAATGCAATGGATCATTTCTTACCCAAGATAGCATTTTGTCATACCAAGGATCACCAGAATTAACTATAGGTTCGTTGTCTATATTAATAGAATTTATAGCAAAAGGTACTGCCCTCGACAGACAATCTAGCACTTAGTTATAACGACCCTTTCTGTGAATAACTTCAAAATCAAAACTTTGAAGTCGTAAGCACCACCTGCCGAGTCTACCTTTTAGATCTTTTAAATTATTTAGCAATTAATTCCCAAAAAAAGGAACCTTTTAATCTAAAAATAGTAACTATCGTAAGTATTTGAAATTTTTATATTTGATATTTTATTTTTATTTGGCTTTAGATATACAACTATTTTTCTACTCGCCCCTCTAGAGGTAGAAGTTCCGAGAAATTTTTTTTAGAATAATTCAAGAAATTACCTCACTCTCCCACGTAGGTTAGGAAATATTTTGCGTAATAATGAAACGTTAAATTGTAAAAAGCATTTGTAACTGTATGTGAATACCAATATTATTTTAATCAGGATTACTACTAAGTTGAGTGCTACAAAATCCCTAGGAACTAATTTTGAAATGTATTATGTGAATATGCTGATCTTACGTGACTTATTTTATTATCCTTACCTGATTGATACAATTCCGTGAGGCAGATTTAATACTGTTTCCTTTTAGATTAACTTTATATTAAATTTCACATTTCACATTGTTTAAATGTTTTCGTTTGTTCTGTCTAATTTAAATTCCATTAAGTTAATTACATGACTAATTTTAATTCTGCCATTATTTTGCTTGATACCTCACTCAATTTATACAACAAAACTGGAGTTAAAACCTTAATTTGTTTCTTGCTGTAAAAAGAAAAATGGTCAAAGGTGGGTTAACTTTTATCGATTTTATGGAAAGTAAAAAACTGTGCGGAACAATTTTCAAAGGAACAAAATCGATACGCTAAGAAAACTGAATACGGAATATTACAAGGTACAATATATACCGCAATGGCTTATTCTCAGTCCAAAGCTAGCAGTGGTGACATAACTATGTATTATGCTGATGATACAGCCATTATTTACTGTAGTAACAGTTGAGAATCTTTGAAGATACAAGTTGAGATAGATATGAAAATTATTTATAATTGGTTTAATCACAAACTACTGACAGTTAATTTTAACAAAACAAAACAAAGATGTGTCTAACTGGGAAAGTTTAAGTTCAAAAGTTTCCTTATCTCTGGTATTCTGTCATTTGATTAAATTATTTTGATAGGGTTGTCATACATATTTTTCAAAGAAATACCTATTGTTATTATTTTTATAATATCCAAAAAACGTGTTTCACCGTTGCAACGCATGCTACTTTATGAGTTTTACAAGACCTATGAGAAAGATTGCACTCAGCCATTATTAACCAAATTCTAAGACAAATGTTTTCGTTTTTTTTTAAACAGTCATAAATTGGGAAACGAATCTTTAAAAGCATCATTACAAAGCTTGCCACTCTGTTATATTTGTATATGAAAAATAGAAAAATCACGATGAAAGAATATTCACAATAATGAAAGTTTACCCCTCTAACGCCCATGTTTTCAGGCACTATAATATTACTTTTGCTGAAACGTGGAATATGTAGCGTGACTGCGTGTAGCAAGATTGTATCTACTCACTGAAATGAGCCCCATTATCTATACTGCTACTTAATGTTTTTGTTGCGATTAACGATATGAATATACTGATGTTTCATTTAGTACGTCTACTCTTCATCGTTTAATGTGTCGGTTTTGGTGTGGTAGCCGTCGCTATCAGGCACCAACCAAGCGATACCAAAACAGGAAACTGGTACTTTAGAGAATCGTTCATTAAAGTTAATCACTGCGTTTGATCAATAAAAAAATTGAAGTGGGGATTTTATGCTGGTATTGGGCCTCTCCTAAAATGTTATGTATGTACAATAATAGCTTATTATCAATTTGGGATGCAATTTACTTCGATAATTTTGATAAAGGGAAATATAACTTGTGTGAGATATACATGAATGAAAAATATTTAAGGATCAATTTCTTAGGTGATAATTAACATTCTTACATAGGGTGTTGAGTTTTTTGATGCTCACCATTGAGTACTTAACATTTTTTCTAATACTTAAATTTTTCGAGCTATTCTGCTCTTCCGGTACTTTTATAACACCCTGTATATTACAAGGGCTAACACACATATAATTTTTTACCCATAAAAGTTAACGAGTTATGATCAAAAGCAAAATGATTCATTGCGTGTGTTAATAATAATTAGATATAAACAATTGTTAATAGTAGATATCAAAACTAATTTTTTTATACTTTTAGCTTTTATTGATTTCTTATTGAAATCCATGTCAAATTTTGTGTATCTAAATCACATGTTTAATAGTTCTCGTCCTCAGAATTCAGCCGTGCTCAATTGCAGTTTTCTACTAGTTTATATGTATGCTTTTCACTTCGAAGAAGTTCGCAAAGTTCTAGGTGAAATTTTTTATATCCTCTCTCAACTAGATTTAGTATATTTAGCATAAAACTCCTCCTATATCTTGAATCATATCACGATACTGCAGCTATATTGTAAAAGTTTCTAGTGGCGAACAAAATTTAAACTTGAGATACTTTTATCTGAATTGATTCTTTCCAGAGATTTATCATTACAAGCTTTCCACACTAGCTTTGATCTCTGATTCGGAATAAAAGTTTAATAACTGTTTTGGAAAGCCCCACGCACCGTAATGTGGACAAAATCGATGATATAAATCATTTAGGTCAGTATTGAATCATGCACATTGCACATATTATGTCGAGCTAACTACAGATTTTCTAAATGTAGTAATAATTGTTGGTTAAACAGTAACTCCTATTTAACTGAATTTTGTTTATGAATTATGTACTAATATTTTTGGTTTTATTTTAATTTTGGGTATTAACGAAAAGTACACCAAAGGCCTGAGGGATGAGGAAACTAGAGCTCAAAGAAAATATTGTTTATATGGATTACATAGCTTTGTTGTTTAAAGTAGAACTAATGTATCAAAGTTTTGGTGCAACATATGAAAATGAACTTTTAAATTTTGAAGCTGTGGTATTGAATAATTAAAAATTATTATTGGCTCTTATATTAGCATCACGTCTCTGTGATTTTAGTATTAATAGTTGAAATAAATGTGGTGGACATTTAGACCGAACAAGTTTATATAAAAACACGCAATGTAAATACTTAAATCTGGTACTTATTTTAAATCCATTATTAAAGTAGAGCGTTACATGTTCTCTAAAAGGAATACAATATACCAACCTTATGGAAGCATTCCTATATTCTCTGAATTTTATGTTTGTTAAATTGTGTTAGGTGCTCGTAATATACGGCGGAGCAATCTTCTAATCCGGGATAAATTAAATTTTGTACAAGCTTTAACTTTGTTTCACTATTTAGTGAGTACTTAAGACCATTAAGCATTCTTAGCTTCATACAAGATACACTAGGTAATTAATTTATTTACATGCAATTCAAAATTGAGATTTTCATCTATTTATCCAAGACTTTTACCGATTTCACCCAGGGTAGATTTGTTTCATTGATTATTAAATTAACAACCGTAGAATTAATCCCATGTGGGTTGTTCATATTGAAGAAGAAAAACACAAAGGTCTTGTTCCCACAAAATTCTTTTTTATTGCAACCGGTTTCGTGATCCAAATCTTACATCACATCATCAGGCTGCAGGACTACAAATAGGAAAACTTATGTAAAAAACTATAACAAACCAAATATTACATTTAATATAATAAGTTAAGATTTTCATAAAATGTAGATAGTTAAATTTAATTAAACAAGTAAAACTATTTCAATAATATCAAATATTGTTTTTTATATATAAAAAATATGTTTGTAAATAAGATAAAAAAGATACTAAAGAGAATAAAATCACATGAAATTGTGAATATATAATAAGTTAAAATAGAAACAATATACTTACATTTCTATAAATACCAAAGGTTTGTCAAAATTAGCATTATTGAAAAATTTGTCCAATTTTTTAGAAAACTAATAAATTTTATGTAAAAATACATGTACTAGAATTTATTTATTGTAATTAATTAATTTTAAATTAATCAAAATTAAAAACACAAAAGACAATGTACGCGGACAACAGATTAAAATTTAAAAATAACGTCCTTAACAACGTACAATAGGAACTAAATGAAGCAAATGAATGGAATATAGAAATAAATTTTTTTAAAACAGTTGTAACGACCTCTATAGGTACATATAGAAACACAAGCATATATTATAGCAGAATAATAAAACGAAAACAACGTACAATCTCAATCGAAGTATGGAACCCTATTAATAGATGGCGCAAGTTATGCACAACAGAAAACTACAAATATGGAACAATATTGAAGTCATATGATATATAAGACAAAAAACAGATAGATATTTAAAATGGTTGACCAGCACATGAGAATCCAAAACGCTAATACAAATCCTAGAACAAAACTGAGAACGTAAGTGATGATTGAAAATTTAATTGTGAATTAAGTGAAACAGAATTAGGGTTTTTTATTTCTCTCAAAATTTCAAGACTTTCCAAATTGTTAAGCAAACTACCTCTTCCTGCTAAGTGTAAAATTTTTATATCATTGTTATAATTATGATTATTGTCTTTAAGGTGTTCGGCAAAATGGGAAAAACCAGAGGATGAATGTATACAACGTAAGTGCTCTTTAAGTCTCGTCTTAAAACACCTAAACGTACAACCTACATACGTAGCGTTGCAAGAATCACAAGACAACTTGTATACTCCACATCTATCCAATGGATCTACTTTGTCTTTGTTATTTGAAAGAAGTCTTTCTATAGAATTTGTTGATTTGAACGAAATATGAAATTTATCTTTGAAGCAGTTAGAAATTTTATATGAAACCGGACCAATGAAAGACAATGAACAGTCTTCCTTATCGTATGACTTCAATATTGCTCCATATTTGTAGTTTTCTGTTGTGCATAACTTGCGCCATCTATTAATAGGGTTCCATACTTCGATTGAGATTGTACGTTATTTTCGTTTTATTATTCGGCTATATATGCTTGTGTTTCTATATGTACCTATAGAGGTCGTTACAACTGTTTTCAAAAAATTTATTTCTATATTCCAGAACATTTGTTTCATTTAGTTCCTATTGTACGTTGTTAAGGACGTTATTTTTAAATTTTAATCTGTTGTCCGCGTACATTGTCTGTGTTTTTAATTTTGATTAATTTAAAATTAATTAATTACAATAAATAAATTCTAGTACATGTATTTTTACATAAAATTTATTACTTTTCTAAAAAAATTGGACAAATTTTTCAATAATGCTAATTTTGACAAACCTTTGGTATTTATAGAAATGTAAGTATATTGTTTCTATTTTAACTTATTATATATTCACAATTTCATGTGATTTTATTCTCTTTAGTATCTTTTGTTAATAACTTTTTTATCTTATTTACAAACATATTTTTTATATATAAAAAACAATATTTGATATTATCGTAATAGTTTTACTTGTTTAATTAAATTTAACTATCTACATTTTATGAAAATCTTAACTTATTATATTAAATGTAATATTTGGTTTGTTATAGTTTTTTACATAAGTTTTCTTATTTGTAGTCTTGTGGCCTGATGATGTGATGTAAGATTTAGATCACGAAACCTGTTGCAATAAAAAAGAATTTTGTGGGAACAAGACCTTTGTGTTTTTCTTCTTCAATAAATTAACTATGTTTAGATTTACGTTAATTCTATTTTGCTGATTATCAATACAAATTGCTACAGTTTAATTAGGATTAAGGTTGAGTCCATAATTTTTACACAAATCGCAATCTGACAATTTTTCAATATTTCATCTTTTTCTCTTCTTTCATCCATTACTTCTTTAACATTTTTGTAATATTTGCATTATAAGGTTGCACATGGTTACACAGCTATCAAAAAATGTACTTGCGTTTCATATTTTTGTGATGAAATACATTTTAGTAACCGTCTAGATTGATAACTACTGTTTGAATTATTTTTCATGCAGCCCTGTATAAATTTTGCAAAATAGTCCAGAATGTGACGTTGCATTCAAAAAGGCAAACATGCAAGGTTATCAATTTAAAAATAAAGAATTGTAATAATTTTTCGTGAAATCCTAAGAGAAAAATATGGCGAAAAGACCCCAAAAGCTGAAAATTAATTCCAGTTCCCCATAGCCAAATGTCATTTCAACATCTTCAATAATGCGAAAGTTACACTCGATATATATATTCTTCAGAGTTCATATACGAAACTAATTTAAGTATTCTATTTGTTTAAAAGAAATTTACCCATTTAATATATAAAACGAAATATAGCGTTTCTTTCCGAACCCTCACTGTAAACGAGTCTACTGAACCAATCAATATAACGCTTTTTCAGAAAGAACCTTTCTCTAAATTACTTTTAAATTGTTTTGTTCTTATAGGACCGAGTTATGGAAATATTCCAATCATTTCATCAAATAACTTCCTATTGGCTATGGCTAGGCAGGATTTAGTTGATTTTGTCGAGGCTAATGATTCTGTATATTAAATGATTTTTAATACACATTTTGTGCTTTATGCTAGGCACGTGATTTTATATTGCGTGATGCAAAAACATATTTGTCTCTAAATCCGACTAGTTTCGAACAGTGCTGATACACGGAGATTTCCTCAATATTGTAGTATAGAAAATTTGCAAACTTCAATAACTGAAATTACGTTAAAAATATTTTTGAATTTGAAGTGCAAACTTATAAATATCTAGTAGTATTTATTGTACCAGTTCTCACATGTCATATTTTTTTAAATGTTATATCTTAGATATGTGCATGGTCATTTCATTTATTTGGATCATATTATAGCTTTTCAGCAACCAAAATTGACACAGAATTACTTAAAATTATTACCAGATTCAATGTATTGCAATTGTATTCCAAATCTTTCAACATGGGTTAAGACTTGTTATATAGCATAGGAACTACTTATTATCAAATATTAAAATATGCTTAAATTTGTACGTGTTTTACGTGTCCAGCTAACTAACCGTTCCAATATTACCGGATTTAAAAATTTCTGAAATGAAATTGATACAAAATGAAAAATTGGTACACTAGCAATATGTTTTAATATCTCTAAACTTAAATCAATCTAATATGACATAATATCATAAATTTACATTAGTCGTTCCTGATTCACCCTTCAACGTAAATCATTTTTCCTAATATTGCTCCCCGTTCAGAAAGTTTCCTTAACTATTTCAATAAGACAATAAACTTAAAGCATAAATTGTACGCTAACAAGTTATGGAATGAAGTCATCATGTGCAACAAATCAACACCAGTTGCAAGTTTTTAGCAAACGGAATAGTAGATTAATCGGGGCAGTGCATTAAAATGCAACTAGAACGAGCAGAATTTGCCCGGGTATAATTCCGGGAGATACATCTGATAATGCTGCAGATATTTGAATATCAACGGAGCTTTGTCGGACGATATTATTTGAGTAATACAACAAACATTTTTATTATGGGAATACATAAGAATGCAATAGTTAAATTCTCTACAAATAATAATGAAAATATAAGTACGATAAGTTATTTAAAAAATAATAATAAAAAATGGTCTTTATTTACCAATAAACAACAAAATTACAAAATTAGAGTCCTTATAACAAACCAGTTTTATATGCCTATTTATTGGAAGGAGCGAAATTCAGCAAACCCTGTTCTCCCATTTAACTCCCTGTCCTACCTAACCTAACCTAACCTAACCTAACATAAAACTAAAAACTAAATGGTTAGGTTAGTACCATGCAAGTTATTATAATTGTGTAAACCTACTCAATTTAGTTAATTCAACTAGTAATTTCAATATTATTGATGAGCTTTTTCATAATTTAATAGTATATTACGTAATGAGAGTTGTAAATAGCATATTACGCACGAATGGAAAAATTCTTACGGCAGGGATAGCATTATAAATTTTTGTTACAGTGTTCGTAAAAGATCTTTCATAAATTGTAGTTCTGTGAGCTGGTGGGGTAATCGAAGATTTCCTTCCAATGTTAATATTATGAATATCTGTTCTAAATTTTATTTTATTGTATAAATAAGGTGGCGTCTATACGTTATAAGCCTATAAAAAAAGACAGTAATAGTCGCCTATTACTCATTACTAATTGATTGCATATTTCCAATAATAATTTATTATTATCCAAAAGATCATATTGGTAGGAGTAGACACAGAAGCAGTTTATAAAATAAGAAAGCAGAACATCAATTTTGAAAATAATCATCAACCGAATAAAAACATTTAACTCTTACAGTTTTTTTCATGTATATTTTGGGCTTCCTTCATATTACATTTCAATTTGTATGCAAAGGTCTAAATAATTGCTTAAATAATGGTCTTGGTAAAACAAAAATTTATTTAATTTGTATCTTCTTAGATCACTTATCAGATTCTGTTTCCTATTTTTTTCTTTTTTATTGGAAGAGGCATAATCTTTCATACCCTATAGAATAGTGTTGAATTGCTACAGACTAAAACGACTCCCCCTTATCTCGCTTCTCCCACCGGAATCCGGTCTCGCATTATTTCAGTGGGGGAGCCGCCCTTGCACTTGCTTTATCAGTTTTCTACTTCTTTACTTTCAATTATTTTTCGGATTGTTGTGTATGTTTGCTTCCATGATTCTTCACATGCAATCAAGCTTGCCATCATATTTGGCGCGTTGAAGGTTAATCCTGTTTGCAGGATGTAGTTTGTTCTGACCTCTTCCCACCTAGAACAGGTGAACATGGTATGTTCCACGTCGCCGATTTCTTAGCAGTAATTACATCTGTCTGACTCTGCACTTCTTCGATCCTGCAGATACGTCTTAAAGAATCCATAGCCCGAAACGTCTTGAGGCAGATAATAGTCTACTTCTTCATAAGGTCGATACTTATGTCTGGTACCAGTCTGTTCCTCCATCGTCCATACATTGCGTTTTCCCATTTCTTTTGCCATCTTATAGTGACGTTTTCTCTTGCTGTTCTGGTCTTCTCTTCATTGTATTTTTCGGTCCTTTCTTGTATTGCAAGTTCTATGGGTGGAACACCCGCTATGACTCCCACTGCCTCCGTTGAAAAGGTTCGATATGCGCTGCATATTCTAATTGGCATCAGCCTTTGAAGCCTTTTCAACTTTTGGATTAGATTTTTGTTTTCTGTTGCTGTGTGGCAGGCAAGTATTTGCGAGTGAATCACGCTTGCCATTATCCTTCTTTTCGATGCTCTTGGTTCGCCTATGCTAGGCATATGGTTTGTTAAAGTTTTTTCAACTTTTTCTGATTAACGTGCTCTGCGAAGGTTAGTTTAGTATCTGCCACATTTGTAGATATTTTATCGCTTTGCTAGGATTGACAGTGGTGCCTTGAATGGTGAAACAGATCGGCGCTATTTTTCTTTTTGTGGTAAGAAGAACGACCTCCGATTTCTTTGGTGCAAGCTTCAGTCGCCTTACCTTTAGTCAGTATACAGCTCGCAGGAGAGCTGTTTCCTATTAGATCAGAAAGTTTAAACCATTGTATTATTTCAATGTTTGAGTTAGCTGTAGTTCTCCATAACTAAATCCGTATGTCCATATTGGTTTTATTATTGCTTTTCCCCCCAATTTTGGATTTGATATATAGATTTTTTTTAGCCAAGAGACTATAAAAAATGATGTAAAGACAAACAAAAAACAGAGAGTAAAACAAAGATTAGGATAGAGTCGGTATAGTATCGGCCCAAGTATACTACCTTGCGGTGCACCCAATTTTATAGGGAATAATTCGCTGGTACCTGAGTGAACAGGCATAGGTAAAAAAAATGATTTTAAGAAAACGTGAATTGAAATTTGACGCTGTTCTCTAAATCTGGAAGTCGAATAAATTTGATTAATGTTGAGCGGTCATATAGTTCCTTTAGTGTTCATTCATATAGTCTAATTCAAAAAAAATGTAAACGAATTGTAATTTAGCACTAAAGAAATTATGACTTATGCCACATAATTAGAAAGAAAAACTGATTTAAACCTTATAATGCAATAGAACTAACAGACCATCTTTGAAAACATAATAAGCTTTATTACCATATTAAAATCCAACTTCTTAAATTAATAATTAAGAAACAGAAGAAAACTACTGAACGGGCAGCCACCTGGAGAAAAATTATTCGTCATCGCTGGCATCATCTGGATCTGGAACACATCAGGTATTTCATCATCCGTTTTAAGATTTCTGTAGAAATCCCACAAAGTTTCTGAAACGTAGGGTAACAAGTCCATAACATTGCTTTTCTTGAGAGACGAAATAGGAACTGGACATGGTCATAACTTACTTAGTGATTCAGGACCAAACTGTTTCATTTTCCTTCTGAAAGTAACATTTTTAAAATCTTCGTAGTTATCCAGCGATGTTTTGAATTGTAATATTTCAATGCTATTTTTAATATATCTAAACATTTAACATTTTGCCAATATGGTTTCCATCAACGCATTTTCTATTTACAAGTGGACCTTTAAAAAGACCTGAGAAGGCATATAAGCCTTGCCTATTCATTTCTCTCACTACAAACGGCTTCTTCCTTTCTACTTGTCTAACAAGCTGCACTCAGGCTTGAGGATGTTTGATAGAGTATCCAAATTATTTTTTTAATAAGGTTGTGGCCAAGTGTCATATGGGTGTACCCAAGTACTAAGAATTTATGGTCAATGGTTTCTAGGGCTGAAGAATCTCGTAAAACTTTCATACACATTTGGCCATGTTACTATTTTTATTCTGGCCTCCGCACGTATCAGAATATATTGTAATACGTGTGAACGACTTATACAAATCATTTATGAGATATCTGTATCATACCCAGAGTCGAACAGTTAAAATTTGGTATACTCTTAGTTGGACGACATAATTTTTTTTGTTTTATTTAAATCATGTAAAGTTAAAAAGATGAAGTAATTTAAAAAGATTTAAATAAATATTGAAACAAAATTAAACCTTTAGCTTTATGCAAACTTGTCATCAGCTATCAGTTGGAAGTTTATATTCTAGTTTTAAATTTTTAATGTATTTTAATAACTTTGCTGCATCAATATACACTTTCGAATGTCACACTCTGTGCAGCTTTGTATTTTGTGTTGTAACCAAATTAAAAGCTATTTCAAAATTACTGCATTTAGTAGATCTGGAATTGTTTGGTTCAGAAACCACAAAATAAACTTCACAAAGGCACTCCAGTTGCATTTGCGGTAATTATTACAAGTTTTCTAGTTAAAGCAATGCAATTCAATTAAGAAGTTAAACTGTTACTAAAAACTTCTAATGTTCTCTAATAGCTCGCAGACCTCAGAACACAATATTTCTATTTTAACGTTATTATTACCGCAATAAATAATTTGCATCTTTATAATTAAGTTTAAAAAACTCGATAACTTTGATGAAATCAACAGAGGACGAGTTCGGGAAAAATTTCTAACTTCATAACCAGAGTAACGTTGAAAATACTAAACCAGTTAGTGTACTACATATTAAGGGGTTCGGTAACTATTTTATGTTAATATACATGTCAGAGACGTACATAATATATATATTATTTCAATTTATTAACGTATTTTACTTACGTGAATGTAAATTCCAGAACTATGTGCCCGTAAAGGATGAGTGGTCATTAGAAATATTTCCTACATCTACCAACTAAGTTTCTAAATTCTGAGACATTACGATCATATTTTATTCTATATCAAGAAGATGATTGCGTTGGCAAGTGGCTTCTGGCGGTTAAGAAGGTTAGCTTTAGGCTGTCTACAAAATTGTACTTCTAACTCTAAAGTACATCTGCTTTGTCGGTGAATAAGTGGAGCTTTCCACAATTTTTCTTAACTAATGTAAACATTATCTTTGAATAATTAAATCAATTATAATATGTAAGCGTACAGGCAGGGACCATAGGAATTTTTGGTATTTCGAAGTTATTGTCTGGTGTAAAATGTCTTGCACCAACAGTTCCTTATGGCTTATAGTAGGTACTCGCTCTGGAAGCTGTTATGAAAATTTACCATTGTTTACATGTCGAGCAGTTTATAATGTCCACGGAAACAACACATTAGGAACTGTTTGCCTGTGTTATTTTCTTATGATTATATTACTGAATAATAATATGTGTTATTTATTGGATTTAGCTCTCAGAAAGCAGCAAAATATATCTATTATTTACCAGTTATTGCTATAATATTAATGGTACTCCATTATTTTAAGGTTTTATAAGAAAGCTAAAAAAATATTTCTAACATAAATCACCTTCAATGACTAAACCATTAATTTTCCAAAAACAAAAAATGAAATGTAACATTAGACAAAATGATAAATGTGAAAAAATACTAAAAATACATCGTTTTGTGGGAGAATTGCCTGTATCAATATAATTAGTTTATTCTAATGGAATATTAATGTTTTACTAATGGAATGTGTCTTAGATTTTCGTTTTTATACCATATACTGTATGAAAAATGGTGTATACTAAAAATACAATCAACAATGTGACTCAGTAATTTCTTGTTTATAAAATTAAAATCTTCAAATGAGTGATTAACAAACCTCAGTGGCCTCCGTTACTTGCTTTACTGAACATGACTTAAAACAATAATTGTCTGGGAATGTTTGTTTGCCACAAATTAAACTTTTTGAACCGGTAGCAAACCAAAACTTGATATCATCGACAAGTTTATCACAAAGAAAACTATCGATAGATCGATGAGGTTCAGGAAATGTACAATTTCGTTAAGAACTATTTTTCGCCCAATTTAGTAATATTAGACTATTCATATCTATATTTTCTATTAACTCCACATCATCTGCCATGGGAGTCTTTTACGGTAGAAGAGGAGTATTTCTGATTCAGTGGAGTGTAGCAAGAATGATTCTAATAGTAGAACAAAAGAGTTAAGGACACACATAATAGATCCTTATGCCTTTTCACACCCCAAGTAATTGATTCGTAAGAACAACGGTATTGATAATATCACTTTTCCACCCCCAGATAGGGTAGAATCAGCCCCCAAGGGCTCTTACGCGGCTCTCACTGGAATCCCCTACTTCTTTCCATCATGTGAAAGTCGTAAAATGGAGTGTTTTTTTGCCGTTTGCGGGGGTAGAAGTGGATAAAAAATTCTCTATCCACGAAATTCTTGATCAGCATCCTTCAAAACGGGGGTAGAAATATCTTCCGTTGCATTCAGAAATATTTCTGTACTGTTCCGACTTATTGACTCCATTACTACTGATGATCTGGCGTTGGTTATAGTAGAAATATTGAAAGCAGTGTTAATTGAAACTGCAAATTACAAGCTATGAAAATAAAGAAATGGGTGGAACAGAAAGGTTTGAAGCTTTATAGAAAACTGAAATAGTGGTATTGAAAGGAAAGGAGGGAAAGGAAACCCTTAGTAATATTACAAGGGACAGATATTGCTTCCAAAGAAAACATATAATATAAAAATAACTTTTGACAGCAACATGAAAATGACAGATCACGGAAAACAGCTTGCGAGAATGGCTGACATGGCAGCAAATGCTTGAGGACGTAATATGTTTAATATTTGAGAACTTGGAAATGACATTAGAAGGATATTGTGGACGGTTTTATACTCAATAATCTTATACAGCGTCACTGAAGAAAAGCCCTAAAATTTAAAACAATATTGGAGTCATACCAATCAATCTTCTGGTGAAATAATGACAGACTGTATACAAAGGAAAAATAAAGGGAATAACGTACTCTAGAGTATGACCAAAGTGGCAGAAGAGGAAAAACACACGTAGATATCATAAACAGTAATATCAGTAATACCATGGACAAATCACTATCACGGAGCAACCAAATATTCCCTTGTAAAAAGTTCCACGAGGAATAAATTCCATATGTATTGTAATATTATTCAACATGCAATATAAATAGATAAAGTTAAAATTAAAATATTCACAAAAACATGCATTTAATAAAATAAAAATAAATTCTACATGCAAAACAAGCTTTCAATAAATAAATATACAACTACAAAGAAATAAAATCCATTCTAAAATACATAAAAAAATAGCAAATAAAAACTAAAACAGAACTAAAAGATATTCAGATTCAAAATAACATGCAATCGTAGAAAGTAGAAGGTTTTATTTGTAATAAAAAGGTACACCACAAATGAAAAATGCTTACAAATTATCACTCAAATTGCAAATATCACTACTGGCACAAAGTTGATAAAACCCAGACAAAGGAGACACAGGATATCCAGAAAGAATTCTTGTAAACTCAGCTAACGTAGAATCTTCTCCGAAGGTGAACGGTGACCACCTAAAAAATTCAAATAAATTACATCACATACAAAACTAAGGTTAAAAGGTTAATAATTGTTAATAAATAAAAAAGGAAAATGTTAATGATTATAGAAAAAGGTCAAAATAGTGAGAAATCATAAAGAAACAGATAAGAGATGTCACTAGGTGGATAGAAAAATTGAAGAAAGTCGGTTATTTATATAATTTAAGGAAATTTTGTTATAGATTAAGTTAGATTAAGGCATAACGATAAAACATAGTGAATGTGAACGCTTAAAACACAGTGCAACGCGAGTGAAAGAAAATGTGCAAGAGTGACTACGCAGCAACGGAAAGTCGAAAAATATGTCAACGCAATAAAAGCAAATGCAAGTTAATGGAACCAGAATGAATTTAAATACATGAAACCAGCTCCAAACAGCCAGCAAATAAGCAGTACTATGAGAATATTAAAAAAATACTTACTGAAATTCATATCAAATGTCACAGCATGCCATGACATAGGAATGTTCTGGAATATTTTCCACCAGGCAACCAAAGAAATAAATGAAAGTTGTTGACTCCAGCATTAGAAAGCAACCGCACGTTAAAACGTCAGTCCTAAAATAAATTTGAAAATATTTAAAAATAAATATAAATTTCGTGCATGAACACTACAGATAAACAAGTAAGTCAGTATTATAGATTTTAACTATAAAATTCACGTACCTGTGGGCTGCAAATACATCCAAAGTAAGGATAAAAGTCCAGCAGTTTCTGGCACCATTTGCAAGCAAATTTAAAGTCACAGCAACCTACGGTGGGAGCAGAAATTTGTAACTTCACAAAATTTGCAGAACAAGCGTCCATTATTTCAATTTGACAGAAGAGTAAACAATTCGTGGCAAAACCACTAACTAATTCAGTGATCGTAAAAAATTCAAATAAACATTATTAAATTTAATCAGAACTCACGCGAATTTGAACAATTTAGATTTAAGATATTTGTAAAAGTTAATAACAATTTGTCATTACTAGTTTAAGTTATCGCAGGTAGTTAAGAAACCCTTGTTATTTATCAAATAAATCGAACTGAAAGTCTATAAGCAGAGCGACATCTTTTATTCAAAAGCAGTATTAAGATTTATTACAGTAAACTAACTTCACAGCATAATATTGAGCAAGGTCAAGTAGAACCAAAGATCTCACAAACAGTAGATTGACAATAAGATACAAAATTTTCAATATTAAATTTTATTAAATCATTACAATTCAAAAACAAAAAAGTAATTCAAAGTAAGTATCCCAAGTCTCGAACGAATCCAAGCCTAGAAATAAAATAGACAAGGAGTAAAAAGGCTCCAAATAAGCATTTTTCAATTGTAAAGTACAGAGTGTTATTTATTTATGAAGCAGATGCTGTAAAAAGCAGGTAAGAATTAACAAAATATCTCAAATGTGTATGAATGCAAAATAAAAGCATAATTTCTATGATAAATCAATAAAGCATTCCAAAACGTAAATAGAAAAAATTTAAAATTAAATATCATTACATTTATACATCACGAAAACTTCAAATCAAACATATCATTACATTATTTGGCGCCCAACGTGGGGCATCATTACATTATTTGGCGTCCAACGTAAAAGGCTCGATTTGGGACACTGTAAAACATTAAACAAAATAAATAAATAGTGTATATGGAACTAAGATCAGGGAAAAAAATGACAGACACACATGAACAAACACAGAGCACCTCAACACAACAAGCTGGGGATAGCAC
Organism: Rhagium mordax; assembly: GCA_963680705.1. Classification (NCBI taxonomy): domain Eukaryota; kingdom Metazoa; phylum Arthropoda; class Insecta; order Coleoptera; family Cerambycidae; genus Rhagium; species Rhagium mordax. Next base: position 25,152,514 of record OY796665.1, read on the forward strand.
AGAAACGACAACACCCCCAGACACAAACATGCTTGCAAGACTCATGGAGATGATGACGGATATGAACAAAAACATGCAAGAAAACACACAAGAACTGAATCGAAAACTGGATGGCAACACACAAGAACTGAATCGAAAACTAGATGACAACACACAAGAAATGAATCGAAACACACAAGAACTGAATCGAAAACTGGATGACAACACACAGGAAATGAATCGAAACACACAGGAAATGAATCGAAACACACAAGAACTGAATCGGAAACTGGATGACAATGCTGAAGAGATAAAGGGGAGAATGGAAGCTCTAGAGAACAAGTTAGACAGAATGCAGAGTGAGATAAGAGGAGAAGTAAACAAACAAATACAAGAGGCGAGCAGAGAAATAAGAAGAGAAGTACAACAAGACATGGAGGCATTGGTAGATGAAGGATTTACAGAAATAACGAAGCAATTGGAGGAGAAAAATAAAACTTTAGAGCAATGTTTGAATGAACAAGACAAGAAAATCACACAAAACACACAGAAAATCAACAATATCTCAGGTACCACATGTACACATGCACAGACATACGTTAACACTGAGAATTATTTCTATGGAGACACCAAATTCCATCCAAAAATATTTTTAACAAGACTCAAACAGCAAATTGGAGGGTTACAAAACACAGTGGACATAAAAATTGCCATACAAAATGCAATACGAGGGGAAGCGGAGCTCTGGTATCAGATGATTGAAGAAAGATACGAAACGCTGGAAGAATTTGAAACTCTATTCTTGAAACAATACTGGAGTGAGTATACGCAGCAGAAGATACGACACAATCTTTTCAATGGTCGCTATTTCGAAAACACCAGTCTATCAAGAGAAAAATATGTGTTAAGGAAAGTCTACAACATACGATATCTGGAACCGAAATTTACTGAGCAGGAAATGGTAATGTACTTAGCCAGACATTTCAGCGAGGACGTTCACAAAGTGATAATAACGCAACGCATCAATACAATGGATGGATTGCTGGAATATTTAAGAACAATCGATGACTACACCAAGAACAATAGACAGAGAGACGACCAGCAAAATCAGAGGGACCAGAAAAACACGAGATACGAAAACAGGTACAAGAACCAAGGACAAAATTGGAAATACCAGAACAACGACAACAGAGCACACCAGAATGGACAGAACAATGACAAAGGCCAAAATTGGGAAGACAAACGAGGAAGAAATGGAACAGAAGAAACCAAGAAAAACTATGATGGCCAAAACAAGAATTACAGCAACAATGGGAACTGGAAAAATAGAAATGGTCAAACGTATGAGAAAAGACAGAATTGGGACGACAGACAAGGACGAAACGAACAAACACAGGCACAAATCACTAACATCAACACAAGCAAAGAAAACACAAATCAAACACACACTAAACAGGACTGGAACGAAATACAGACGACAGCACAAGTACACACAAACACACAGAACCAGGATTTTTGAGTAAGGAAATTTTAAACACCACATACCAACACATGCGTGAATACATTGACACTGGCAACGAAAAAGGACAAACGGAAAATATAAAAATTAACAATTTACCATTAATAGAAATTAATATAGAAAATATTAAAATAAATGCTTTAATAGATACGGGGGCAGAACTAAGCCTAATAAATGAAAATGTAATAAATCAAAATTTAAACAAATTTAAAAATAACATAATAAGAATTTCTAAGGTTACTCTGGTTAATGCAAGCGGGAAAAAATTCGCAGAATGCAATAAAGTACTAAATACTACGTTTACGGTGCAAAACATAAATTTTCAAGCTGAATTTGTAATAATGAATAACATGAAATTTGACATTATCCTAGGTGAGGACATTTTGACGAAACTAAGTGCAAAAATAGATATGGGGGGGAGAAAATTACATATTGAAGGTAAAACGATACCTATAATAAAAGTAAATAAACTACAAAATAAAGAAATAAAGGGGAAACAAGAAAAAATAAATACAATGGAACGAACCATGTATAAAATAAATAACTATGATTCACTTGAAAAGTTAAACTTAAACTGTCCTACTGAATATAATAACTTAATTCAAAATCTTATACAGAATTACAATTCACTAGTAAACTATGTACCAAGAATAGCAACAGGCTATATTCATCATTTAAAGGTAGACGAAACCAAACCATTCAAATGCAAAACGTATCCTATACCATATCACTACAGAAATCAAGTAAATTTGGAACTGAAAAATATGTTAGAGGCAAATATAATAGAATCATCTAAAACTAATTACATAAATCCACTTGTTATTGTAAAGAAAAGAGATACAACTATTAGGTTATGTTTAGACGCAAGGAAATTGAACGAGATAACAAAATCACAGTTCGATTCTCCTCAAAATATAGACACATTATTATCTACGATAGGGAAAAAGGAAATATTTACAAAGCTCGACCTGAAAAATTCTTTTTGGCTAATACCACTCGCAAGGGAATCGCGGAAGTACACGGGTTTCATGGTGGATGGTCATGTGTATCAGTTTAAAGTTGTACCGTTCGGACTCCAGTCAGCTACATCATCATTAGTTAGGGCGATGCAACATATCCTAGATAAATATGAAAAATTTTGTTTTCACTACGTTGATGATATCCTGGTATTCTCAGAGAATGCAGAGGAACATTTCGATCACCTAAACATAATCATGAATGCATTAGACTCAGCAGGTTTAAAATTAAATATCCAAAAATGTCAATTTTACCAAGATAGTGTACAATACTTAGGCTATAGAGTAGGAAAAGAAGGGATCAGTATAGATAAAGAGAGATTGGATGAAATAAAGAATTATCCGAGGCCGAAAAATCTGAAAATGTTAAGGGGATTCTTGGGCATGTTGAACTATTATAAAAAGTTTATTCCGCGAATATCAGAAATGGAAATACCTCTAATTGAACTCCTTAGAAAAGAGATAAAATGGATTTGGGACACGCGTAGGCAAACTGCATTCGAAAATTTAAAGAAAAGCTTTCATGAAAATCTACTTTTGTACAGTCCAGACTTTTCACTACCATTTATCTTAAGAACAGACGCATCAGATCACTCAATTGCTGCAGAACTGACTCAATTACAGGCAGGAACGGAAATACCTATTTGTTTCATATCTAGAATTCTAAAATCACACGAAAGACGGTATGCAGTATGCGAGAAAGAAATGGCTGCAATAGTATTTGCCATAACAAAGTTGAAATTTTATCTAACATCAGCCAAATTTACGCTCGAAACAGATCACTCAGCGTTAGCTTCCTTAATGAACAATCGGTTTGCGAACAGTAGAATTTATAGGTGGACATTACTTATACAGGAATTTTCTTTTAACATTAAGCATCGACCTGGAAAGGAAAATGTGACGGCAGATGCACTGACACGTAACAAAACACCAGACACAGAAAACCCACATCAATTCACAGTAGCACTAAACAGATTCACCACAACTCAAGGACTATACACAGAAAACAACGTCATACAGAGTCAGACCAAACTAACACACATACGAGAAATACTACATAGAAAACACATACATCGAGGTTACACTCTAAAAGATGATTTCATTATCAAGTTAATACGGGACGACGAACTCTACGTTTTAGACTCAGACTTGACAAAGACGATTGTATCAAACATTCATACTAAATTTGGACATATTGGGGTAAGAAAAACTTGGTTAATATTTAGAGAGACATTTTATGCACAAAAAGACTTACAAATAATAAAAGACATCATAAAAGACTGTCACACTTGCTGCTTAGGGAAAAATAAAAATCATAAAAACAAAAATCAGGTGGGAAGCATCATCACAAGTCAACCACTGGAAATAGTAGCAATAGATTATGTCAGTAATTTAATCACAACTCAAAAAGGTTATAAAAACATGTTAATAATAATAGACTGTTTTTCCAAATATGTTAAAATATACCCCACGAGAAGATGTAACACCAAGACAACCATAGCTTTATTAGAAAAATATTGTAAAACGATAGGCAAACCACAGAAACTTTTAACTGACAACGCTACATACTTCAACAATGAGAAATTCATACAACATTGGACACAACGAGAAGTTGACATCATTTTTACTAGCATTCGACATCCACAGGCGAACCCAGCCGAAAGATACATACAGGAGCTATTAAGATTCTTAAGATTAACAACACAGGACAAGCACACAGATTGGATACAACACATACAGGCAGTAGAAGACTTTATAAATCACACACCAAGCACAATCACACAAACCACACCAATAACAGCAATGTTAGGAGAAGAACCAAACAGACCTTGGACAAGTGACAAAGAACTTAACTTAGAAAGCATACATGAGAAAGTCAGAAAACGCATAAAAGATAATGCAGAACGTTACTGTAAAAGGGAAAATAGAAAAATAAAACGGGAAACAAAATTTAAAGTAAATGATCTAGTAGTAGTAAAAAGACTGCGATTATCAGACAGAAAAAGGGGAATATGTGCAAAACTGTTATATCCGTATGAAGGACCATATACCATAAGCAAAGTTATTAATCAGAGAACCTACGAATTAAAATACTTAAACAGTGAATTGATCAGAGGTAAATTTCATATAGAGTTATTGTATCCATACACATTAAAAGATTTAACTCAAATACCAGAAACAATTGATGAAGAATAATATTACGTCTTACAGGATGAATAAAATTTTCCCTAATTGCAAAATATTATTAATCAGAGGGGGAAATGTAATATTATTCAACATGCAATATAAATAGATAAAGTTAAAATTAAAATATTCACAAAAACATGCATTTAATAAAATAAAAATAAATTCTACATGCAAAACAAGCTTTCAATAAATAAATATACAACTACAAAGAAATAAAATCCATTCTAAAATACATAAAAAAATAGCAAATAAAAACTAAAACAGAACTAAAAGATATTCAGATTCAAAATAACATGCAATCGTAGAAAGTAGAAGGTTTTATTTGTAATAAAAAGGTACACCACAAATGAAAAATGCTTACAAATTATCACTCAAATTGCAAATATCACTACTGGCACAAAGTTGATAAAACCCAGACAAAGGAGACACAGGATATCCAGAAAGAATTCTTGTAAACTCAGCTAACGTAGAATCTTCTCCGAAGGTGAACGGTGACCACCTAAAAAATTCAAATAAATTACATCACATACAAAACTAAGGTTAAAAGGTTAATAATTGTTAATAAATAAAAAAGGAAAATGTTAATGATTATAGAAAAAGGTCAAAATAGTGAGAAATCATAAAGAAACAGATAAGAGATGTCACTAGGTGGATAGAAAAATTGAAGAAAGTCGGTTATTTATATAATTTAAGGAAATTTTGTTATAGATTAAGTTAGATTAAGGCATAACGATAAAACATAGTGAATGTGAACGCTTAAAACACAGTGCAACGCGAGTGAAAGAAAATGTGCAAGAGTGACTACGCAGCAACGGAAAGTCGAAAAATATGTCAACGCAATAAAAGCAAATGCAAGTTAATGGAACCAGAATGAATTTAAATACATGAAACCAGCTCCAAACAGCCAGCAAATAAGCAGTACTATGAGAATATTAAAAAAATACTTACTGAAATTCATATCAAATGTCACAGCATGCCATGACATAGGAATGTTCTGGAATATTTTCCACCAGGCAACCAAAGAAATAAATGAAAGTTGTTGACTCCAGCATTAGAAAGCAACCGCACGTTAAAACGTCAGTCCTAAAATAAATTTGAAAATATTTAAAAATAAATATAAATTTCGTGCATGAACACTACAGATAAACAAGTAAGTCAGTATTATAGATTTTAACTATAAAATTCACGTACCTGTGGGCTGCAAATACATCCAAAGTAAGGATAAAAGTCCAGCAGTTTCTGGCACCATTTGCAAGCAAATTTAAAGTCACAGCAACCTACGGTGGGAGCAGAAATTTGTAACTTCACAAAATTTGCAGAACAAGCGTCCATTATTTCAATTTGACAGAAGAGTAAACAATTCGTGGCAAAACCACTAACTAATTCAGTGATCGTAAAAAATTCAAATAAACATTATTAAATTTAATCAGAACTCACGCGAATTTGAACAATTTAGATTTAAGATATTTGTAAAAGTTAATAACAATTTGTCATTACTAGATGCTGTAAAAAGCAGGTAAGAATTAACAAAATATCTCAAATGTGTATGAATGCAAAATAAAAGCATAATTTCTATGATAAATCAATAAAGCATTCCAAAACGTAAATAGAAAAAATTTAAAATTAAATATCATTACATTTATACATCACGAAAACTTCAAATCAAACATATCATTACATTATTTGGCGCCCAACGTGGGGCATCATTACAGTATATATATAAAGCCTTCATAAGCCATTTAAGCCCATTGCTTAGTGAAGTCTTTCCATTTCTGCCTGTCCTTTGCTAACGTCCTCCAGTTCATGCATTGTTTTTCTTGTATATCCCTGTCTTTTCCTTCTGATATTTTTCAGCCTACGTATTTTGCACTTCTGTCATCTTCCATTCTTTAGAGATTACCTAGCCACTGTAGTCGACGGGCTTTGATGAATCTTGTTATGTATGGTTCTGATATAAATAATACATTTCTCCGTTGATTCTTCGTTTCCAAACGTCTTCAACTTTCTTTAAACCGAATATAGTCTTCGTAGAATCTTCCGTTTCCGCGCCTCTAACATTAATTGCACTGTTTCAATTATTTTCCATGTCTCACTGCCGTATGTCAGCGTTTGTCTTAAGATAGTCTTGTATATCCTCATTTTTGCTTTTCGCGATACTTCCTCCTGACATCAAGATTCTGTTGATTTCTCCTACACATCTATTACTTTTTGCTCTCCTCAAGTTAATTTTTATTTATTTTCTGCACCTGTTTTTTATTACGTACATGTAGTGCTGGTGCATTTTTCACCTTCTGTATTCTTACACTTTCTTGTCCTCTACAAAGACATTCACACCACTAACCAGCTGCATTCTTTAAAAACTGTGGTCTGTTCTCCGTGAGAATGGCATGATAAATTTGGTATGGAACCAAACAGAAATCTATCTGAAAATAAACAATTGAATTATTGGTAATAAAGTAGTTATTGTGACTTTCAATTGGGGAGAAGAAATAAAACTGAATTATCTGCAGTGTCGTCTTATAATATGTTAAATAATTATGTCTATTCTAAAATTCTTTTACTCTTGCACCTTGCACGGATACTATTGAACCTAATGCATAAAAAATGAAACACCCTTTCACATAAATAATGCTGAACCTGTTCGTCAGAAATGTTAGTTTAATTAAATATTTTGCAAAGAAAATTAGTACAGTGTAAGTCACGTAAAAGGTCCACCCCATTTATTTGGGTAATTTTGAATATATTTTTGGTTTTCGGGACTCTATCCTATATGAATTTTAACGTAGATTACGATTCTGATAAAAGATTTTTAATTCAACCAAACATATACAGGAATTTTAAAAATACGTGTTTTTTTTAAATGACACACCCTATATATTTCTATACATTTATATGCAGCTATTCGAGGGGATTTCAAAAATATATAATACCTTTATGTTTGTATCATAAATAACGAAGTTATGATGAAAATAATAAAAAAAAGTTTAAATATTAACCACACCACACATTAATTGTCTACCTTCCTTATTTAATTATTTACAACAATATGTAGCATTTTGAAGACGGTTGAGAATAAAATTGTCATTAAAAAAACTTGTCACTGTTTCACAATGACAATAGGATCATAAGGATCAATTATTTCTTACTCTAATACGAGTATGAATTAACTACTAGGCTTTGAAAATTTAAAAACAATTGCCAGTTGTCACGTTAAAATTAATTGTTTGACATTTGTTATTGGTGTGTATTTTGCTATTTTATTTGTTGTTGTCTAATTACCTAATTTCTGTGGTGTGTTTTGTGTTTTTCTTTTGTAAAGAAAACGTATTTTTCATTATTACTGTGATGCAATATCCACTTAAACAACGTCGAGACATTTTAGAAATGTTTTTATTATGCAAGAAAAACGCTTCTAAGGCTAAACGAGAATACACAAGAAAATACCCTGACCGTGTCAGTCCTAGTCGTAAATGTTTTAAAAAAATTTATGGACAATTTTACAATAATGGAGATTTAAAAAATAAGAAAAGAAATAAACGAAAACTGGTCACAAACGTAGAAGCTGAATTGAATATTCTACTTTTTCTTGTAGAAAATCCTAGACGTTCAACATATGACGCAGCTGATTACTTTGATATATCACAAAGCAGTGTCGAACGTATTTTGAGACGAAATAAAATGAAACCATACCACATTCAACCTGTTCAGCTACTTAACCAAAATAATTTTGATGACAGACTTATCTTTTGTGAAGAAATATTAAGAAGGCAAGTCGACGATCCAAATTTCTCCGACAATATTTTCTGGACTGACGAATCTTCTTTCTCAACAGCTGGTGTATATAACCGAAAAAATGAACACGTGTGGTCCTCAGAAAATCGACATAGCATCGGAAAAATAAAAAAACAAGGGAGGAAGACAGTCAATGTGTGGTGTGGCTTTTATAGGAGGAAAATTATTGGGCCAATATTTATCAACGGAATATTAACTGGAGAAAAATATTTAAACATAAACATGCTTCAAAATGACATCGAGGAACATCTGGATAACATTCCCATTTTATATCATAATAATCTAGTCTGGCAGCAGGACGGGGCTCCCATTCATAATGTTGCAAACGTGACAAATTTTCTAAATAATTCATACGAATTATGGATTGGTGCCCGCGGTCCCATTCACTGGCCAGCAAAAAGTCCGGACTTAAATCCGTTGGATTATTTTGTATGGGGTGCTGTAAAAGACCAAGTGTATAAAAATATGGAAATAAATAGTGAAGAGGATTTAAAATTAAAGATTAGAGAAGCGATATCCTTATTAAACACTCACAATTTACAAAGTGTCCACAATAATTTTATAAAAAGATGTCGAATTTGCACTGAAAAACGAGGAGGGTATATAGAAAATGGTATATAGCTAGGTTAAATTGATGTTTTATATTTTTTTGTTTGTTACCTATTTATGTTAAAAATTAAAAAAAAAAATAATTTAGTGTACTATCATTATTATTTTTATCACAACTTCGATATTTATGATACAAACATACCGGTATTATATATTTTTGAAATCCTCTCGAATAGCCGCATCGAAATGTGTAGAAATATACAGGGCGTGCCATTTAAGATAAACAAGTATTTTTAAACACCTTGTATATGTTAGGTTGAATAAAAAATGTTTGATCAGAATCGTAATCTACGTTAAAAATCATGTAGAATAGAGTCCCGAAAACCAAAAATATATTCAAAATTACCCAAATAAATGGGGTGGACCTTTTACGTGACTTACCCTGTACATTAACTGAAAACAAAATACTTATTACACTACTATCCAAAATCAACAGCAATTAATTAATTAAATATAACGAATCCGGAAATTTAATGATTAAAAACAATTTTCAATCATAATCGTTCATAATTAATAAAGCGTCCAAAATGTATCTTTCACATCGATATTCAGAGGACCAAATCCTCTCTTGTTATTAAATCCTAAATGACTGAACCTTTGAAATGAAATCCAAGCTTTTCAACAAACAGGAGAATAGCTAAGAGCTGTTGTAACCAGAGAAGGGTGCATTGGCGTACGTGAGGGGTATGCTCTTGACTTCAAGTACCGAGCAAGTGCTTTAAAACTATTCTATAGACATATAATATACGAAATAAAATATTATATTGCCGTTTTTATTATTTATACAACTGTGTTTTAGATATTTTACTTTAATTTTAATTATTATTTATTGAACAAGCAAATAATAATTTCTGAAATATATAGAGTTCCTGCCATTAATAATTTTTGATGATATAAAAATGTACCTGCTTTATGATGATCACTTGGAAAATAAAGTACGATGCACCATTTACTGTTTATTGGATCCAGCATAGATGGACTTGTGAACACCATTCTGCACAAAATAATGGCTTTTGGTCATCATCTTGTCATCCCATTCAACGACTATTCGGAACATAATCACAGATTAGAAGGTCACTAAACTAGAATTATACAGGGATATTATGAGTAGAATAACTCTATCTTTAGCGATGAATCCAAATGTTAGTATATAAATAATTCCGCAGGTAAAAAAGGTGCCAGTGTTGGTTTACATTTACCAAAACGAGACCTAAAGCACCTGATGGTGGTGATGTAATTTAATTATTCATTCATATGAATTTGGTACAATTTATGGTATCATCTGGTATGATGGCAATTCCTTACACTATCTCTTTATAAAATAATGTCCAGAGGGATCTTAAATTAAACTGGTTAATTTTAGATGACAAGAGATTCCAAACGTTACTTGGCCCCTTGGATTTATTCAGAGTGCATGCTGATCATGAGAAGACGAAGTCTGATATTTTAGAGGAACTCCATTACAATCTGTCAATTAATACACCTAGACAAATCAGGGAGTGCAAAATTCCACAACAATTAGTTTTCCATAAGTCGCTGGCCTACTAAATCAACATCAACGTTATCAACAATTAAGAGGATATCGTTAAAAAAATTTGGGGTTGTGTATCAATATTATTTGTTGCTCAAAATTAGACAAACACATTTCAAGGCATCACTTACTTGATCTGAAGAAAACAGTTAGATCACCAGATCCAATGCCACTTCTTTGATTGAGAGATTGTCCAATAATACCAAGATATTTTTATAGCAACATTAAAAATATGGCGTAACTAAAGTCTGTGGTCTCAACCCCAAACACCAAAGTTGAAGAGTGTGCAGGAGATGTTACCAAATAAACAAATAAACAAATAAATAAAACAGCAAAAAGTGACTTATTTACACGTTGCACGTTAGACCATTCATTCAGTGCATTCACAGAACGCCACTGTCTTGAGACAAATCCCACTCATTATTCCTTTGTGAAGCTATTACTCCTTCTGTCTTTTCAGCTAGACAGATGCTGGGAGTAATGTAAATGCTCCCCTTTTTGTATATTTGGGACCGTACATTAAACGTCATGTATCGTAAAATATTTACTGCAGACGGAAATAACAAACATATTTATGACGGATACTAATGTAATGACATTTCGCATAAAAGAGATTTCTGTGCGTTACTCTTTTCCCTGTCATATAAAATGTTTTGGGGAGGAACAGAAAAGGATATTCAGATTAAGTGAAGTTAATCGTAAGATATGTCTTGAATATTATATATTATATGATATTAAATCAAATACAATACATTGAAATTGCTTGATATGAATATTTCCTTAGAATAAATTGCAAATTCTAAGTGAAATATCTCCAGGTGTTAGAGAGAGGAATATCGTTTGTTGACTCAGGTTACCTTCTAACGCAATTTTTATTAAGCTAATAATTCATCTCAATATTATCGATGAAGTTTCCGTGGTTCAATTTAATCAAGCTATTAAGTTCAAATAATTTAATCAAACAAGAAAGAGTTGGCCCCCATTTGGCAATTCACAAGAGTCGGTCTATTATGGAATTTTTTACGTTATTACATTTTATCATGGAGTTGATTGTCTTTAACGAATACTATTATTTTCACCTGGAGGAAAATATCAACAAACAATGTTGTCGACACTGGTCTGCACACAGCTCTTAAGGAAAACAAATTAATATTTAAATTAATATTTCTGCGAAATCCATGTTTATTGAGAATTTTATACTTGTTTTATTCAACAAATCAAAAATGGTTAAACATAGGAATGCACAATGCACATGGTGCTCCATATTACTTAATTTTGGGTGTTACTCTTATCTAGACCAGTTGCAGGGAAACCGACCAAGGTATCTACAGCTCAATTTTTGTGAAACGTCGAAGGTAACATTTCTTTACGTTTATCACAAAGGGACCCACAAAGAATGACGCATTCCAGATGATTAACGACAGCCAGTCGGATACTTGTGTCAACAAATAATCCATCGGAAAATTCAAAAGTTTTACCCGAATACATCATTAGAGTTTACGCCCTGACATGGTTTGCGATTAAGACGAGATCCAATATGTCAACATGGCAGTAATTATTTTTTGGACACCATTAAAAAATCTCGAGTTTTACCAGAAGAGGTAAAGGAAATATAGATCCTGTCTTACAAGGAAACGGCGATTTTGGCCACTTTGAAAATATTACTAGCGATGTTGACTGATACTAGGAAACCAGTAAGAGAGTTAGGTCTTAGCAGACTGTTAAAATGAAGACACTCACAAGAGGAATATTCAAAAGTTGGACAGTTTAAAAATCCCGTCAATAATTTTGATGATGAAGATTATATTATCGACTTAATCGACTGGTAATGAATTAACTGAACCACCTCTAACAGTTTCTATTTCTAATAATGAGCTTTACCAAACGATTCAAGACGTTCCGGTTGTAATCGATATTAAAAATATCCTTGTCACTCCCAAAGAGTACAACGATGCATCAAAATAGTAACACAAGCATCAGCGGCAGTATGTGGTATATAGTGACACAAAAGATGGATTTATTAGATCACCAATCGCTTCTATAGTAGACTTACCGAAATTTGAAACAAATAGTCAATATCTTCAAGTTTTTCAAGGCATAAAGCAACAGTTTAATAGGGAGGGAAGGCGGTGGCACTCGATATGCAGTCACCCCCACGTGATGAGTTCTAGGTTATTTCCATAAAGGAAACAATAATTTGAGTTCCTTATGGAAATAGGCGAAGATCTGCATTAAAATTTGACGAATTTCGAATTACTTTTTTTTTAAATTCGTGACAAATTAGCAGCCCAAGATGACGTCACTGCTAAATCAAATTCTGAACAATAATTTACACAACTATTCCCTATATAGACTAATGAATCGGAATTTTTTAAAAAATGCCCATTTTCACACCACCCTGTGTATATACAAGAATTGTTTCTTGATTTTACATAACATCCTTTAACGAGGTGAGAAAATTTTATTCAAAAATACATTTAAAAATAATTTTCGGCATAGTGCTTGCTACCTCATTGAATTGGTTGGGAGAGTATGAAAGAGGGAGGCTGCTGGGTAGGGTCACAAAAAAAGTACTGATGTTCATGGGATACCCCTTAAAAGAAACATTTGACCTTGCAGAATCATCTTAGCTCGTCTTGTATATTCGAAAATAATTTCTGGTTATAGTCTCGTTTTACCTAGTTTTCAATTCAAATTTCTAGCTATTATGGAGCTCGAAATATCGAAGTCTGACTATTGCTGCAACTGCTTGTAGGGAAAGAAGATATCATTATTGTTCGAGCTTTAAGCATTAAATAACCCAATTACATATCTCAGACACAGTATTCCGACATTTATAAACTGCTGTTACCATCATTAGATAAGATAACAAAACTGCATGAAACGTCTAGTAGTTAATTATAGTTTCACCACGCATCAAAGTGAATGCTAGATATCAAGTAGGTATTGACAGTAAACAAAGCTTGACGTTAACATAGGTACTTTGTTTTTTTTTTACCTACAAAATCAAAAATTGCTTGTTCGTACGTTCAAGTGGAACACATTTGCGTTATGAGACCTGGCGTCCTTCTCTATAGCCGGGCTCAGACGACTGGTGTACTTGGCCAATATTTGTTAATGGCGTATACTTGCCATGTCGTCTGAGTGGTTTGCTTGTACAATTATTTGTCATTGGTGAGTATTGGTCAGTTTCCCATCGTCTGTCGGTAAAAATGGCACACGTCAAAGGGATCACAATTATTGGTACACTTGACAAGTGCATACTTGTCTATACTTGTGGTTGCGCTCACACGAGTTGTACATATAATTGTACCTTGCTTCGCTACTATTCATTTTGTATAAGCGGATGGAAGAGTTTCCTTGTTTTAAAAATGCTTTTTTGATTATTATTTAAATACCAAAATCAAAAATCAAAACGAACCAGTCATATGGTGTGCAAAACATTTTAAAATAAAAACCGTAATGCAATTAACTATGGCTTGGAAAAAATTAGTATTGTGTTCCATAAAAGAACTTAAAAAGAAAAAGCAATCTTTGATGTCAACATTTCGTCCTCTGATGAGTAAAGTAGTAAAATGAAGTAGTTACCACAAAAGCTGCACACGCGACGACATTTTCAAGACGACCGATTTCCATGAGGGTCAACAATCTTCTTTCATTCCACCAACATTGTACCAATTTGCTGGTGTATTTAAAAAAATATGTACACGTCGTGTGAGCGCCGTTGCTTGTTAATGGCCTAAATGAGCTGATACACTTGTCAAGTATACCAATATTGGTGTATTTGTCAAGTACACCAGTCGTCCGAGTCCGGCTTTATACATGTTTATTTATTACTATCACCAGTTGGAGTTTACTCGATGGTTAATTCATTTAATTTTTCCTATAAAATAGACAGCCACAAATAGTTACGCTGCATGTTGTTGACATCGATAATAATATAAAAATATGACATATGCATACAAAGTTCATGATAAAGGATAAGACTACCTACAAGTTTTAATATAAGCAAGTGTATACGTCAATTAGTTATTAGCTAGCTATTATTCAAGATAACGAATATATTATCATCGCGTGTACCTCTATGTAATTACATTAAAATTTTTAACGCTTATACGACAGTTTGAATTAAGTGATACCAGTTCTAATATGCATTACATTGTGGCCTTTTACCTTGCAGACATAACAGGCAATGCTTTTATAAATCTCTGGATATAGATTTGAAAATGCATGCGACAAGACAGCGATAACGTACACAATATGTGAACGTTATCATTAATTTGGGCGGCTCATTCGCAGGTTCTTCTACATAATGAGTCGCAAGAACATTTAACCGCGAACGAAACACTCTCGGATTTTTATTCCATTCAGGGAATGTTTGCATATAATAATAGGCAATAATTATAGTGAAAACAATAATTCCAAATGTCGACGTTGTAACGAAGTGATTTTTCCAATCAAGGAATGTTCATTCTTGCTTTAAATATTACCGTCACTTGGGTACACCCTGCCGCTGTTTTTAGTAAGTAAGTCCTGTTCTAGTTAAGTTAGTACTGAGTTGTTAAAAGGTCCGCTGGTAAACAAGCAGTCAAGTAATTAATTGATTAATTTTCGACAATCCCTCGTATAAGTAAAATCCGAGAATTATTATAAATAATGGCCGAGTCGGAAAAAAAAATCATTCGTTACTAAAAATGTTAATCCTTGCCCGTTTTAATCCGTTTCTTTTTGCAATATAGTATAGAAATTGCAACTAACTCATTTCCGGTTATATACGTTCTGAGTTGATGCGCCTAATTGCATAATCCGCTGGACCTCTGCAAGTTACGCCGGGTTGTGCATCCGAATCCTTCGTTTCAAGTCGGTGACCGCCCCTCTATCACGCGACCTAGATACGTCATAAAGGTTACAAAAGGAGAAAGTCGGCAGCAGTTCAGGTTCATTCCGAAATAGTCCGCAAGATCAGATCCGATTTACCGTCAGCAATTGAAGATCAAACTGAAGCCGTAAAATCTTTCCGTACCGCCGCTCCGAGTTTGTAATAGTAAATTTCTTTGAATATAATATTGGTAAGAATTCGACGTAACCTGCTACATTCTGCAGGTACTGCCTTCAGTTAAGTATAGATATTGAGAGATCTTATTGACTGATGGTCGAGATGGTAGCGTACCTGCCTCTCACCCAAAAGTCCCGGGTTCGATTCCCGGTCGTGGCAATGGAAAATACTGTGAGAGGGATTTTTCCATTATACACGGATATTGGATGTGTGTCCCTTGTCTTTAAATGTGTAGCCCCCTCCCGCACAAGGCTCTTCTAGAGCCTTCTGGGATAAAGGGGGTCGTAATTACATGTGGTGTATTTATTTATATTTATTTATTGTCCGTGAGTATCGCCGTATTTTACTACCAAAGTAAACTAGAGCTCATTAGTAATACCTCCGTTGGTCTTTTGTTTGCTAAAATATGCAAAGGCTGCTGAGATCTGTTCACTTGGGCCATCTCAAAAGCCTCCTTGCATAATAGGTTACCGGCAAACCTACGTGAAGCCAAATAGTCATTATATGCATCAACTGCGTGGATCTGTTCACTTGGGCCATCCGTACAGGTGATCTGCATAGAGTTGACTCGAAAAACTTACGTTACTCAACATAATCATTAACAAATAGCTCTACGTTTGTGGCAGTAGTTTGCCGTGTGTTGCCCGCCGTTTATAATATTTCCTAGTGGAAAGGTCCATTTGCTTGTCGCACACAATAATTTATTAATTCAACGTCTCCGAAAATTCCGCCGGAAAATCGCGTAAAGATTCTTGATTACCAGCTTGACTTGTTTTTAATCATTCTAAAATAGTTTTATACACACTCGACTGTACAGTCGTGGAGGTAGTAGAATTAATTATTCTGTTTCTAAATATTTCTGAATAAATATGTTATTTTAAAGAGGTCAAATTCTCGAGTTATTATTTCTGTCATTTATTTCTGATTAACCCGTTTGAGCAGCATGATCGAAATCCATTAGATAGATCTCCAGCTCCGATCCCTGGCAATTCCGTGTCTCCGCTGTTTCGCTATTCAGGGTTGTTCTCCCAATAGGAGAGCCAAACAAGTGTAGTTCTTTGCACTTAAAAATTAAAGGACTGGCGCCCGAGATTTCCGTATAAAAAGATTACGTAAGTATATTGACAAAAAGCACCGTAACAAATAGGCACCATCAGAACGTTTCGTCTTTATTTTAAGGACTTTGAAGTTGGAACAAAAAAGGCTCTACCTTGGTCTATTTATCTACTTTTATCTTTCGTCGACATTTTAAACATTGATTACCACTTTTTTAACAAGAAATGGCACTAAATGGAATATATTTTCATTACATGGCACCTCATGCAGGACGAACCAATTACACCATATGGCTGCCGCAATATGAGGAGCTTGGAAATATCTATTCACTTCACCCTTAAAGATCTGATATACATGGAAAGCGTGATTGGGCTATGAACTTTAGAGCCCTAGAAGGCAGAATGTTTATAAAGTGACAATATTCAACCAACAGTGGTTTTGAAGTTGCCCTTCGAAAACTATATCGACGTGTTTTTGCTCAAAATCATGTCTACTTCAGACAAATTATTGATCTAGTTTTTTATTCTTCTTTACATACAGATTTATATGTACCGTGTAACAGGCAATATTTTATGAATTTTAAACGAAATTTGCTGTTTCACATTATCGTTAACCTTTATTTTTCTTAACTAAAACTTTAAGAAACATGTAAATCAATAAGACTTATTTACTAAGAATTCTCAGCAGTGTAGTGGCGGCATTTTAACACAAACAAACTGAAAGAAAAGTTAAATGATGTGTACTTTAAGCGCTTAGTTGTTTCATTTAAAGTTTTGGCATCATTTCTGAGCAAGCAGAAAATAAGTTCAATAAAAATATATCTTCATTAACGAACAAGTTTGGCAACTCTTTTGAACTGCGATTTTCCGACATTAGTGTTCATAGCTAAGACAATAGTATATCCGTGACTTGTTTCCGAATGCAATCTAGTCGACCAGACAGTAACTGAGACTCAATTTCCGTTCAGTTGATTTACGGAATCGATTTGGAATTTATTTATAATATAGGTATATTTATATATTCTATGAACAAATCTGGTTAAGTTACTTGAAACCAATAGTATTAAGGTTGCGATTTACTCCTCTGATATTAACCGCGATTTCTTTAGGAGTAAATTTTGCAGAAACTAATACACGGATTTTGAAAATTAATGTATCTAATTTTGCAGAAAAAAGTGTAAATGGCCGTGAGGTATTGAAATTACCATTCTTATCTATAATTGAGAAGGAAAAAATAAGACTGTACATATTGGCAATACGTAGGCAACTCATTCAATCGCTTGTATTTACAATTTTGTATTTTTTTTGTAAAAAGAAATTAGCTTACGGCCGTGTACAAAGTGTTACTTAAAAGGTCACCAAATATTGTCGCTCAAATTAACGTATCTTTCGTGAAATTGACCCTCAAAGGAGAATTTTCACATTTTTAGGTCAAGTAGTCATTTGCATTGCTGAAATAGCGCCCGAAACTAGGCAAATTGCAGAACAATATTATTGCATTACAACGTGGTCTATCACTCTGGAGATGTCAGCATGTAGTAGTAGTACTTTATTAGTCCAAAAGAGCACAAATACAGGCTATAAGCATTGAATAAAGGAATATATTCCTTTATTCAATGCTATAAGACAAGTCATACAACAAACATAGTGGTATAATACACAATATTATAAACACGTTACGTGCCGGCATCTGACGGCGAGTAGCGTGAACCCTCAAAACAAAACAAAAATTTGTTATCTGCATTGTCTTCCAGGCCGGAGCAGCCAGTGATTGTCTACCCGCGTTAGGCAACCATACAAAGCATATTAGACTATTAAATACTAGCCTTAATATATTAATTCAATGTAGTTAATAAAGTTATTCTCGGTAAAGAAACTACCTTCATGATATGACTTAATGTTTAAAGCAAGGAGTGAAAAATAATGCAAATTCAAGTTCAGTATAGGGAGAACCCTAAGGCTATCGCTGTGTCTATATTTTATTCGAATTATGTTACAATTAGTAAACATCGAATAATATAATATTTCATGATCTAAACCATCTTATTTATACCGATATCTCCTCAATCACAAATTATACTTTTCGTTACCAAAAAAATGTACCTTGAATAATAATAGAGATAACTAAAAATGTCTGAAACCGTTTCGATAATATTACCCAGGACTCTGAAATATTCTATCAAAATTGATAAAACATTATTATCAGATTTTTGACGAAGTGCCGAATAAAAGTAGATTGGTGAAAATATAAAAGCTTTTAATTAATTTGTGTCAATTAATTTACATTTCATTATAAAATTTCTTCAATTTGAATTCTAAAAGGGTGCACTGGGAGCATTGTGTATCGAAGAAAAAATTGCTATAGGCAATCGTATTAAAATGCTGTAACCTAAAATGTAAAAAATTCGCCAATGCTTCTATAAAGAATGATATCTCTACAAATAACAAAGATATTAAAAAATCTTCGAGTCAGTTAGAGAATTATGAAATTTAACATAAATGTAAGGGCATGGATAATCGCCCTGTAGATAATAGAGACACCCACAATTTAAGAATCTATTTACAGTAGACGAAAGTCAATGAATTTTGCGAACGATCACAAAAAGCCGTATTAAGATTAATCATCTAATTCCATAATTATTGAGGTTCAAACATTGCTCATATTTTTCCAATATCCCCTTCAATTGTGCACCAGTTTATTTAAAAACCCAGAATATCTTATAGTTTTTGAAAAAACAAAATCTAAACGTACATGACCTTTATCAACTGAACAAAAATATTCAAAAAATTAAAAATGCATAGTGGGTAAGGGATTTATATTACAATTAGGTATAAAAAAGCTTACTGAAATATGGTTATTTTTTCTCATTAACACGTTTTTCTCTATTTATTTCTACTGTTGTTTTCCTTTTCTGTTCTGTTCTTATCTTTTTCTGATAAAAATTTCTGTATTTTTCATTGACATACTTTATCTGTTCTTTTAGGTTTGCTATTTTTTCTGCTGATAGTGCATTCTTCTTATTCACTATCAATTCAAGATTATATTCTTCTTTCTCTAGTTTTCCACGACCTTTTTAAAAACATCGACTTTAAGAAATGGAGTATATTCATCTAATGTGTTTTTGTATTAATTTATAGAAATAACTGTCATATTCTTCCACTCTTACCCACTTTATACCGTCTCTAAAATTTACTATCTCTTGTCTTGCTTTTTATCCATGCTTGCGGACGTCTTTGTCTTCCTTAACTGCATGGATCTTTGATATTTCACTATGATTTTTATAGGTTTCTTGAGAGTTTTCAGTGCTAGAATTCAAATTTACGTCAGAAAAGTTCATATCCTCTGCAGTTACGGGCGGAGCAAGTACCTCATCATTTTCTGAGTCTTAACTTTGAGAACTGTTGTCTTCTGAGCTGTTTTCTGAACTGTGCGGAAAGTATTGGTCAGAAGAACCGTCCGATTAAAAATCTATAAAAAACATGCAACATTAGATTTTACCTCTATTTATCTAATGATTCTCACAAAAATGTCTTCAAAATGACAAAAAAATATTGAGTCTAACTATATTACTACATTATTTTAATAAATTAAATGTAAAATATTATTTAGATGTATGTGGCAAGAGTCATTGTTTTGTCCGAGCAGAACAATGAAATCAATAATTATTATTAAGACCACAGGCACCCATCGTTCATTTAGTTAGTGAATGTATTTTACATGCGAAACTTACTTATATAAATTTGTAACATTTGTTAGCGGTGTGCAAACCTTATCTTGTTCTTTGTCTTCATTGTCGGTATCTATAAAAGTTATGTGGCTATGACATACTCAGTAATCTCATAGAAATGTGTCTTGGTTAGGTCATTACCCACATTATGAGAACTGATATGTTTGGGAGGTCTTGAATTGAACTGGATGTTTCTTCATCAGCATTTGCTAAAATTAAATGAAATAAACAGAGGAACTAAAACGTGTATCTACGAAAAGTCAACTCTAGAAGATGAACATTTTGTATGTTCTTACTTTTATTACCATTTTCTATTTTCCTGTCAAGATGTAACAAAAGCCTGCTTCTTGCTGATATGGTAATATGTTAAATGATAAGATATTGTCTTATCGTTTATAACAAATCACTTTACCAATTTGGATTTATTTTTAAAAGTAGACATTTTAAATAAAAAAGTATGAAAACAACTGTGTATGTGATGAAAACTACATTAAATTGTAAACATAAACTTACTTTAAGGGTTCATGTGACAGATGAGCTAAAATATTTTTGATTCTTGTCACGGATGAAGGATAAAGGATTTATGCATAAAATCCAAATGAACTGAAGTTTTGAGTACACCTTTATATTTTCATTTTTGTGTTTCACAATGTTTACCTTTAAATGCTGTAAACGTAAGCCATTTCTACATTATGTTTGTGTAAATTGTTATAATGTTTACCATAAATCTTGTGTACCGAAATTTAGAAAGTGGAAAAAAATAAAATTGTATGCTGTGAAGATAACGCCTCCAATACTGTATGTGACGAAGGAAATAAAGAACTTCTTGAAAAAACTAAACACGATTTGACAGAGGACGGTAAATTAAAAAAACAATTTCATTCAAAAATTAAAGAATGAAAATAAAATGTTCTTAGAAGAGGCAATGATAAGGGAAGAAGAATTGAACGACTTAATATCCAAACAAAAAAATACCATCGATGAATTAAATATGTTAATAAAGCAGCTCAAAAGAAACAAAACAAAAAAGCAAGTAAAAACTGCCCCCACACAAACTAATAAAATAGGATTGAAAAAACCCACAACATCTGAACGATCTAAAATAAACTTAGTAATACACAGTGAGCAAAATAAAAATTTAGCACTTCAAAACGTTGACTTAACATTTAATGATCCCACTGGATAAGCATACATTCATAATACTTAAATTGATAGTAGACCCACAGATAAAATCGAGGATATATTCAAGAGGAAAAAAAGAATTTTACTTTTGTCTGACGAGCATAACATAATCTGGCAAATGAAAAGACTAGTTGACCTAAGTGTGTATGAATTAGTATCGATTAGAAAACCAGGAGATCTCCTCAATACAGTAATAGAAAACATTGAAATTCTATCAAAGAATTTTACCTTAGCAGATTTTGTAATTGTCACAGGTCTGGTGGATCTAACGATATCGACCTAATAAAAACACGCCTTATGTGTACAAACACAAACATTTTATTCATGTCTATTCCTTACAGTATAACAGCAACATTTCAAAAAATAAACATATTTACAAATATAATACAAAACTAAACGATTTCCTGGATAAAACGCACTGAAGGTCTGTTTCAATATGTAGAAGTGAACAATTCAAAATCCAAATATTTTAATCCTAAATTAGTGGCTTCAAATATTAAAAATATTTTACTATACAATAATATACAAAGTGCCTAAACAAGACTCTGAAATTCATTAACGTTAGTAGCAATAACATCATCACAGGGCATAACGAAAATGAAAATACCGCATTCAATGAACCAGTGAATGATCTGCTTGCGAGTGTCGTACTTAATGATTCATTCTTAGAACCTATCAATAATGTGCCGTTAAGTGTCGAACTTGAGGAATCGAATTTTTTGATGTACCGGACAACTGACAATCCCGTATGTGGAAATATCTTAGAATCTAGACCTAAAATTAAAAAAAATTGCAAAATAGAATTGATGACCTTCAGATTATAAATTTGAGTACACGCAGCATCAGAAAAAAGGGAAATTTACTGTTTTTTACATACCCTAAATTATATTGGTATGTCTAACTGAAACGTGGTTCTCCGCTAATGAAGCTATGACGTACAAAATCGCCAGATATCATGTTGCTAGCTATTATTGTAGAGAAAAAACAAGAGGAGGCCGTGTTGCCATCTTAGTTAGAGAGGATCTATCTTTTAGTGCCAAGGACATCACAAATATTGGCCTCACTGAACAACTTTTTGAAGTGACCTCTGTAGTGGTTAGTGTTAATAATATTAATGTAAATTTTAATTGTTTATATAGATCACCTGATGCAAATTTTGAAACCTTTATTACTTCACTAGAAAAGTTATTAACATATATTTCAAGAATTAAGGGTCCTAAATTTATTTGTGGGGATTTTAATTGCACCTTTCTTATAAATAATCCAAGTACATGTGACCTATTAAATTAATTATCATCTTTTGGATAGAATAAATGTTTTACCGAATACTCTCGTATTCAGGAAGATTCAACGACTTTGATTGATAATGTTTTTTCTGACATTGATACTGATTTGATCTCAAGAACAAGAACAATCGACAATATAATTTCTAATCATAATGCCCAATTATTATCATTTATTTTAACTCAAACAGAAAGTATCATTGGTGATAGTAGGAAAGGAGACTTTTCAGATGAAAATAAAAACTATTTTAAATTCTGATTGGCAAAAGAAATGTGGCAGGAGGTTTTGTAGTTTATTCAATTTAGCTTTCGCTGTTAAATTAAAAAGAAACCGTAAAATTACAAAAAGAAACCCTGGATCACCAGAAACATTTTTGAAGAAGGTATTTTTATTAGAGACATTTATAAACAAATAAAATTAACAGATACTCTTGACCTTAAGTTAAGATATAATATATTAAAAATTAATCACCAAGAAAATATAAAATATTCAAGAAAGGCTTATTTAAGTCTTGTTAACTTCGCGAATGTCACGTACCGTGGATACTTCCGACTTAGGAGCTCCATACATTGCCAGAAAAATGCGTACTCCATTCTGCAAAATGGTCGCTACTGGACAATTTTCCTGCTTAAAAACTTACGCTGATTGCTGCAAGTCTGGGCGTTTCACGAACATTTTAAGAATTTAAATTTTTCCTTTGTTAAAGAATGCGGATGTTGTGTCGCACCCAGTGATGGTATGTAGAAACAATAGATGCTATTTACAAATGGGAAATTTATCTATGCTAGAACACTATATCTTTGATTCTATTTTTCCTCTACCTGGTTTGAGGAAGAGAACCTGCTGGTTAGAAGAAGCACGTCCTATTAGGAGAACTAAAAGATCTCCATCTTCTCTGACGATAGTGCTATTGAAAACTTCAATAGAAAATATTCAAGGTGAAGAATATAATGAGATTGTTCTTGTTGATCTCATCACAGAAAATATTTCTACTAATTTCTGTGACCTGTGAGCTTGAATAACTGAAAACACAAGCGCGATATCGATGGGGACTTTTAAAACGTTGCTTCTAAGGTCAAAATAAAGGTGTTGTTATTGATAATAAGCCATTTTATTTCGTTAAAATTTGTAGCCAGAGAACGTGCGTTTAAGTGTCCTAATTAATTACAAATACATAATTGTTTCTGTGCATATACATTTTAATTCTTGTTATAATACACTATTAAGAGCCACATACTAAATAACTATTAAATCTTATCACGATTTAAAAAAATGTTTACAATAAGGACACAACAACTGGAAGGACCCTTTACCTACATACCTTAGAATGCTTTAGATCTAGGGACACATTTTGATAAAGTTTCCAATACACAACTCATTTTTTTCTATAGATTTTTATCAATTCACTCGAGTTTGCCACCCTTTCAACTTTCCTTCCTCTTAGTCACGCTTCCATATCACTTTCCCTTATCCAGTTCTACCACATCATTTTAGCATAACTTTGGCAACCTTCAAAGGTACAGGCTTTTTAAAGAGGCCAATATTCGAGTTTATCAAATACTTTCTCATGTCATATATATCCTGTAAATATTGTGAATGTGAATATATAGTATCAAGTCAATATGTTAGATATTACTAAGTACCAGGGCAGTTTTATAACGTTCCATCCTTCATAATCGCTGTTTTGAAGCTTTGTGTTTTTAAGTAAATTTTGATTTTATAATTAGATCTTTAATGGGACTAAATATTGTTTGCGCTATTATTTTGTTTTTATATTCCATGATTCATACTGTCAATCTATATCTTTAAAAGTTAACGAGTTTTAAAACAAATAGTATACCTATGAGAAATTGAAAATCAACATTTCCTGTCGAAATACATCAATATCCATGCATCGAATGCTCGCGTGAACGATATATACCCGCCTTTTGATTGTATGAAGCGTTAACATTATTCTCAGTCGCTGCGCAACAACCCTTTTATCTAAAAACACACATTATCCTACGGGGGATACATTTCTTTAGAATTTAAAATTAAACTGTAATAGAGTACGTTTTGCGAGGTTCACTTCACTTCCGAATGGTAATCTAGTGCATGAACACATTTTAACGTGTAAAATAACACCAACATGCTCAAAGAGATTTCTCATTACGTATACTATGACAATATCAGATAATTCCGTTAGCCCCATTTCCTGGAGGATTCTCTTCTGTGCGCTGCCTATGTATAGCACCAAGTAAACATTTGCTATTTTTACAGCACACTCAGTGATTCGAGAGCTGAATATCTTTAGCTTTTTGTTGTTTTTTGGAGGGAAAGCCATATTTGAGCCGGATCCAGTTTGAAAAACGTCAGTAATAGGAAACTGCAATGTTAGTGCAGTTTTATCAACTTCAAAAAGTAGACGACACGGTGAAAGCTCAATGAGGGATTCTTTACATAATATAATAATAATAATGAATAAAAATATTTGCACACATATTACAAAGACCAATTTTTCCAGCAACTAGGCCGAGAGCATGGTAGAGATATAACATGGTATGTCACGGCGCACATTTTGACTACCGCTAGGACTACGTCATCAAGTAGAAATCTTGGCGCGAATTTTAAATATAAAGTAGAATAATTGGATAGATTTTGCTATTTCTAAATAACATCTAATCTTGAAATTAAGTACCTACAAATTGAAAATCAACGATGCTTATTATCGGAATGTTTACCTGCACTTTTAATTAGAATGTATTTGACATAATATGAAATAAACTTTGAAATTATAATCATGATTTTTAATAAATAAAAGTTGTAACATTTCACATTTGTAGACTTTAATTGAAAATAATTTATTCTTTCATTGAATATAGAATGTTAGATAATGTTTACATAATTGTTCATAATATTCGATGAAAGAATATATAGTTTAAAGTAATGAGGGATATTCAACAAAGTTGAAATCTACTTACTATTAAAAAGGACATGGAAAAACATAATAATAACTACATAATAAAGCATAACATAAGTATTTTTTGAATCCTGTAAACTTTGTGATCTTGTTTGTTTTTCTAGAGTTATCTTGTATTTTTCTGTTGATTTCTCGTAGACGAATTTAAGTAAGTTCTTGTCCAAACGAGACAAATTGAATAGCATAGCTGGCAAGCATCTTTTGCTATATTGTCAAAGATTTGATCCTCTTCAATTTCTCGCCGTGGTTAAAGGAGTCCTCCATGACCTTTGAGCATTTTTCAATTAAAACTGATACCACCAGACTAAATTAATAAATTCAAATAACCAAAACTTAACATTCTTAAATGTTGTGTAGCAGATTTGACAATTTGTTATTTGACAGTTGACAGTTCCCACTTTGCAGAAAACAGATAGCTATTTAGTGGCACTCAACAAGTTTTTCTACTTGCGCAGTACAGTACGAAAATCGAGCCGAGATAAAACTAACCATATTTTATCTCAACCATGGGCCGAGAGCATATTGTGTTATAGACAGTTCAAAATAATAATTTTTTTCGTTTAACCTTAAATAACTAAATTCTGTAAACAACTACAGTTTAGCTGAGTAGATAATAATTAAGATATTTGTATGGTTTAAACAATTTTATTCGAGCAGCTAGATATTATACGGAAAACGGGAAGAAAGTAACCATTGTGAAATTAGTTTGTGTGTTGTTCGTAGCAAACTATAAGATTTGGAAATTATTCCAGTCATTATTTAGGATCTCTTGTAAATTTGCACTTAGTCGATTCCAGATTGTTAGATTTAGATAAGT
The DNA here is from genome assembly GCA_963680705.1 of Rhagium mordax. Lineage (NCBI taxonomy): Eukaryota > Metazoa > Arthropoda > Insecta > Coleoptera > Cerambycidae > Rhagium > Rhagium mordax. The sequence goes on from OY796665.1 coordinate 25,179,228, forward strand.
CTAGATATTTATTTGGAAAACAGAATTGACGTACTTCGTGAGAAGGATTAAATTGCGTACACAAGACATTTCGGCCATATTTATTTTTTTGGAAAGAAATCCCATCAGAACGAGATAAACAATTACTAGTTATTATTCTAAATTTAGGCTTCAAGTCACTTCGTTTTTATTTACTACGAGGGAAATAATTTTCCTTTAGAGTTTTATCCCCAATTTTTATTTTTAATATTCATTGAACTTAATTCTGGGAATCACGCCAAATTCTAAAAAATAAATAGAAATAAGAAAATTGCCAAAATATGTCAAGATAAAAGTGTAGTATCAAAGGCAAACCTCAACAGTTTGCCCCAGAAAACCACTGTATATAGTTCTAAATGAATATAAATACAATACATTTAGAACTATATACAGTGGTTTTCTGGGGCAAACTGTTGAGGTTTGCCTTTGATACTACACTTTTATCTTGACATATTTTGGCAATTTTCTTATTTCTATTTATTTTTTAGAATTTGGCGTGATGGCCAGAATTACAAATAAACTACAAACAATATTTTATTTTTAAGTTTTACTGCCAATTTATACAATTAAGTTTTTTTTACCATTATTTTTTTTGCATCACGTTTTGTTCCAGTACATTTTATTTCCCTCATACGCTTTCTTTATTGCTAGGAATTTTATTAGAAAAGTATTTAATTTTGGAAAGATGTATATTTTTGTTTGGAGGATTCTCGATAAATTATTTGAAATTTATATTATTTAATTTTTTGTAATGAAAAATGATATTAAAAAGTTGTAAGTGTTTAAATCTTTATCTTAAATAGGAACAAAGGATTATTTTGAACTCCAATTTACAATTTTCGATAAGTTGGAATTAATTGACTTGGTTTTACTGTATCTTAGAAGTATAAAATTCTCGTTACATGCACTGAGTATCCTGTCCGGAAATCTTCTGTTTTCGAAGTGATTCGTAATAGTAATCATTTGAAATACCTGCCAATTTGTGGTATTGTAGTAGTCGATAGTATCCTCCATTACTTTGGAAAGTATCGTGAATAAGGCAATAATTGGATGTTTCTTTCATAGCCATGGGTTTTACACGAGCAACTTTCTGGTTGAAAGCAAAGATCTAAGCTTTACTCTAACATACTTTTTTTAGGCAATAGCTGGGATGAAAACAAGACTTGTCGATTTATTAGTATAATACAGTATAAGAACATTATCTCAAGCTGGAGTAACAAAAAAGTTTATCAGTCTTGCCTTTTAAAATCAAAGTTGCTAGACCGATTTCTATGGAATGTAGTTGATTGGATTAAGACCCAAGACCCATAAATATAATATATTTGTACCTATGTTTTGATATTAATATGGCTTATAAACAAAGCTAAAAAGCTCGCTTCTGTTCAACTCATCCAATCCCCATTGTCATTGAATTGTACCAAACTATTACATTTTTTTCTTGTGCATCAGCTTTTAATTTTTCGGAATAACGTTTAAGTAAAATGTGTGTACCAGACAAATTTACCTGAGAGTATATTAACGGCCTTGTTTTTAAGCAATCTTGTGGTTGTCTTAGGCCTCTGTGTTTCTGGATCCTAACTTAGATGAACATCCGCCCTTCGATAAATCTGAACCCTAATAAATTATATTTCCATGATGTCAAGATAGTTTTCAATTATGTTCTCTAAGTATTAACGGTAATTTTCAATTGAATTATACAATATACAGCCTGTCTAAATTTCCCTTTCTCAGTCATTTATCATACCTATATTTGCAATTTAACGGTTTGTACGTACTTGTGCGATTAATTGATTAATATATAATTGGATTTCCTCCCTGTTTATTGCCTGACAAGAGTGTGGATTGGCCAACTTATTTGTTAGACACTTCCATAATTGACTAATTAAATTTTATGTTGAATTTTACGAAGCTATTTGAAATACGCTTGGATAAAAGTTTTTAATTGAATTACTTATACCTGATGTGTATTTGAATAATAGCCAATCTTCTACATGGAAGTAATTATTTGGATAATTTATCTGGAGCAATGAAAATTTTTAACTGGAGCATTGAGTTTCAAGGTTTGACGGCACGAGGAAGATAAGATTTTTATATTAAATATATTTCAAAAGGTACTTATTAAGAAAAGAAAGAAAATTAAACAATGCCACAAAGGTTATTTCTATCATATTTTATTTATTTTCCTTTTGTACCATTATTCTAAGAAGATATTTCTGTAGCAATTACAGATCATTTAAGTGACCTTAGGCTTCTCTTTGACCATAATTGGGTCTTGCGATGGTTTAGAAATGTCGGTTTGAGGGCATTTATAATCGGTCGCTACAGGAAACTAGTCTCTTGTAATGCTTAGACTCCGACCATAATTCAATACCAGATGCCACATCTGGAATCGGGCACTGAGCGGAGAACGCGCCCACCATTTCTTTTGCATATAGGATATTAATAGGTCACTGGACAAAATAATACAAATACGTCATATAAATACACAAACAAAGTAGACCTCAAGGAGAATCATTTTGAACCTCCACCCACGACATAGAAGTGGCTTTGCCGGTACTGGAGCAACACACAGAGGAGCAACCTTGCTGGGACTCGACATTGCAACAGGACAAACCGCCTCACTTGTCCGAAGGCTTATCTGAACTGCGACGACTCCCGCGGATTTACATGCGTCTCCGTAGCAGAGTTTGCGGTACGCTGTATGAAGCCACGGCACCCAGCGTCGCGATTAATTCTTAGACGGAGGGGCCAGTGAAGCTAGAAGAGAAAGACCGTCGAACTTCACGATGGTACCTCGGCTAGGTGAGAATGTCACGTATTACGCTTTACCCAATATTTAACTTTCAGAACTAGAAATAACGAATTACGACCTTAGAAATCGGAGCAGAACACACGTCGCTGTCGCTGTGGTACTATATTAGATTCACTTGTCATAATATTGTAAATAGCCATTGTGTTACCATGGTATCTGAGTAACCAACTTATAAAGAGTTTTTATTACCGACTGGATGCAACAATGATTGACGTCATTTGAAATAGTGTATTTATCTCTTGGGTATTTCTTTGTTTCGGTGTCGCTGGACGATACGAGTTTTACAAGCATGAAGCACTCTTTTGAAACATGCCATCTGGATTGTTACCAATCGACCCTATGGAGTGTGGGGTAATCATGAGCGTCCTTTGATGATAATTCGCTTTCAAGCCGTAATATATTATGGCTACAGTAACTGCTATAACTTTCATTATGTGTCGTTGTGTTTACATACAAAAATCTAAATCTACGACTAGGGGGTAGTTGCTTCTGTGTATTTCAGCGTTCTGAATATGCCAGCATAAAACAAAAAAAAACTAATAAAAGAAACAAATAAGGGGGTAGTTGCCTCCGCTATGGCAAGGTTTTGTCGTAAGCACATTGTTCAACGTATTTTATTTAACATAACGATTTCATAGTATATGAGACTGTCGGCGATAATGGCCCGCCAATTACTAAACGAGATTTATGTTACCTATTAGTTGTTTGGAGACACTGGGCACACTACCCGCGTCAAGATAGTTCAAATTTTGGGTAAACCTAGACAAAAATAATATAAAGCTAATTTTTGGTACAGATCATAATTGAGGGCTAAATAGTAATATACTAAAAGTCCTGGAGAATCATCCTTCCGCAACCCCCTTTTTTCGCCCCCCAATCCCCCCCTTTTAATATTTTGGTGATTTTCTCGAAAACTATCCACTTTAAGGAAAAATGTCAAGTGAGCATTTTTAAAGCTGACAAAATTTCCCTTCCAACGACGTATTGCGAGCCCATATAGTACCACGTGGTACACACCAGTGGCGTATCAAAAGAAAGTCTGCCCCGAAATTAATTGAAATTTCTTGAAGGACACGTCGAATTTACTGATTTTAACCAAAAGCTATAAGCTTGGCGAAAAATATCGTTACCAATTTTTGGGTGATAAAATTGCAAATCCATTGATATATAGAACGACCCCCAGAACCAAAAATATCGAAACTGCTGTTTAATTTAAACGTACATAACGTAAACATAAAATAAACAATTGAATTTAACATAACGTAAACATAAAATAAACAACGTAAACATAAATGTAAACTATAAAATACTATTTACACAGTCAAGCACAAACACCTCAGTAGTTTAAAACTTCGCCCTTTTGGAAGGTCCGGGTCTCGCATCCAGTCTGGATTAGTGGGAGAGGGTGGGGGAGGAGAAACGAGGGTTTCTGGAGGTGGAGGCGAGTCCTCATATGTTGTTGGGTCATCCACATCCTCGTCCTCCTCGTCCAGGACGATAGGGGTGGCGTTGCTGCAACTTCGCCCTTGGTAAAAGGATAGGATAGAGCACTTGAGCCCTGCCTTTCCGCAAGTGCACGGCCCTAAGCACCCTTTCTTGCATTTGCAAGCCACCATAAGCAGGGTTTGAGGAGCGGGCTCTGCGCACATTGTGACTGGCATGAGACCTTGTTCGCTGGTAGCCCATCCCCAGTCACACGGGTTTTTGTCGACCCCCAACCATATTTGCACCTGGTGATAGGTCCTCCAAGAATGATATTTTGCAGCCTCTGTGGTGGGGGGGAGGCGGCCAATTTTACAAATGCTGAGTATCGCAGGGTGTTCAGCGTTCCCTCGTCTTCTCCGTAGAGGTTCATCAAGATTTTCTCGCCAGCATTTCCTACTTCTTCCTGGTTGGAGTTTGAATCAAGGAAAATGTTGGCGAGGTCTATCCAGTGGGTTTTCTTTTGAAGATTTCATCTTGCCTTGCCAGAAAAGGGTAGAGGTGGTGTCACACCCACTGATGGCATGCAGGAACAAAACTGTCTGTGGTACTTGCGTTTCTCCACATGTGAAGGAATTTGCTGGATATTGGGCGCACTCTGACCCAACTCTGCCGCCTTTCTGAAAGTACACGTTCGTATGTAGAGAGCTTAAGCCGTTGAGAAGGACCAGTAGGTCGACGTCCTCTCCAATGATGAAAAATTGGTCGAACGATGAGTTCTTGGAGAGGGTAGTCCTCACTATATCAGCATCGCCATCTTCTTGAGTTTGATGTACCTCGATACCATGCCTCTCAAATTCAGTACGCATCATGGTGATCAGTCGGCGTTTGTTAGATTCATTTGAGAGCAGTTTTGCTTGGGACACTTGATGGGTGTTGATTCATCAAACAAAATGTCACTGCAGGAGAGAGAAGCAGAGCGTCGCAGGCGTTCAGCTGATTTAGTGCTCCTCATAGCTGCATCTTGTGGGTATCGATCAAAAACCACAGCTACGTTTTTACCAAAGCGGTTGACAACGTAGCTGACGTATCCCGCCACAATGGCTCTGACGGAATCATATATATGTATTGCAATATTATTCACTAACGTACCATATAAAATGACTTAATTAGAAATACCATGTAAATAGCAAAGTTAAAATGAAAATAAAATTCTTAAAACATAAATAAATAAAAATTTTACCATCCTGTACAAGAATACTTACAGTAAAGTCAAAAAGGATATTATAAAATAACTCTAGATCATCCTCGAACAGGAGAAAGTTAGCCACCATAAAGTAAAGTCATCATGGACACAAAGCAGCAAAAACCTCCAACGCTGGAACGTTGTATATCCTAAAAAAGTAAAATATCAGTAAAATTTACAAAGTATCACCACAAATAACAAACAGAGGATAGAAAACTACAAGATAATCATGAAATATGCTAGTTTAGACTGAAAAATTGTATAATATGTCAACAGAAGCACAAAAAAACTTTGACTTGTCACATGTGTAATTTAAGTTTAAGGAATAAATTTTAAGAAAACTGTGTAAATGGATAATAAGTAACTAAAATAGACTTGATATAGTGAAAATTCAGTTCATAAAATTAAGTGCATAAATGAAAGAAAATTAAATTAAAAAATTGTGACGGTGGAACGGTAGACCAAAAATCATCCTAACGTAATACCATGAAATGGACATCCAAACGTAGCTAATAAATTAAAGAACAGGAAAACAAGCAAGAAACCTGAAAAAGAATCAAGATAAAAGGGAAATTTCAAAAATAAACCGAAAAAGACAATACAGAAAATGACAGTTGGCTATGAGTTGACATAAATATTGCAAATTTACAAGAAAAATTAACTTACCTGGCAACGAACAAACGCAGGAGAGTTGTTGATTCCATAATTCGAGGCATCCTCACGCCAGTTCGGCTCCTGAAAAATTTAAATAAATCAACAGAAAATCGATGAAAATTTGAAGACAAAAATATTTAGAATTGTGCAGAGGTTAAGTTACACCAAATATCACAGAGACCAAGCCATAGGAGAGGCATGAAGTAAGAAAACCACGAAAAAACCGGAAAAAACTCAGGTACTTACCATAAGCTATCTTAAATTAAAAGCTGGAGTTTGTCACAGCCGGCTACCAGTAATTTATGTGTGTAAACATAAAAAAGCACTCAGTTCAACGATCAAATTTCTTGTACTGTCAAAATTAAAAAAGACATTGCGAATCCCACGGGAATTTCGGTATTAAACCAAACGTTAACGAACTTTTTAAATTTTAAGATCAGATTTAGTACTGATTTCAAACTGTTTATATGAAAAGTTTTGATTAACAAGTTTAAAAAGTAATTTAAGAAATTGTTAAGAGTAATTAATCAAATATTGTTAAATGTGCTTTATTCTAATAAATTAAATATTTGTGCTGACATCTGTTATAATCTCATGAGAACTAAAGTAGCATAATTCAAAGAATCTTGACTATAAAATCCTTAAAGGGCCGCAACCATAAGTACAGCCTAAAAGACATGAGTAATTAGAGTAATTAGACAACCAGTAAGACATAAATTTCTTGAAATCATATATTTGCAAATTGACAAAGTTTAAGAGTAATAATATAACTCAAATATAAAATAAATCACTAGAAAAGCCAAGGGAGGTAAGTTTTTCCTGTTCAAACTTCATCTAGAGTCCTAAAAAAGAGAAACAGGGTTTAAAACCAAGAACCCAAGTAAGCATTCTTGTAAAAATATAACAAACACATGGTATTTCATCTCATCTCATCAAGATATCATCAAGGCAAGACAAAGGCAGAGTTGTGAGTGTGAATATCTGTGAAATTGTGTGTTTAAAAGTAAACAACAAATAAAATTACAATATAAAAGTGCTAAGGACCGCTTGTAGTATGAATAGAGAAAAAAGGTCAGTGGATTAAATTAATATTATCCAAGTAAATCGATATTGATATTGATATTGATGTTCCCACGTACCAGTAAATAGACGATACGGTTTAAAATCGAATAGTGTTGAACTGATAAGATAAACTTGTGATTTTCTTACGCTTACAGTTCGACTACATTAAGCCTATCATTGACCACACTTATTACTTATTTTTAAGATTTGTTTAATAATTTCTTTGCAAACGTTAAGATATGGATGATGACAATGACAAATTACAATTTACCAATAATCAGTTCAAAATACTCTTAGATGCAATTAACCAAGCCAGACACGAAACGAATGAATTAAAGGCAGAGATAAAGGCTGAAAACGCTGAATTAAGAAAAGAAATAAAAACTGAAAAAGAGGAAATTAAAAGAGAAATTAGAGCTGAAAATCAGCGAATCTTGGAAAAACTAGAAAAGCAAAATAAGGATATAGATGAATTAACTCAGAAGTACAATAAATTGGAATCTCATTGCTTAAATCTTGAAAGGCAGAACAGAAAAAACAACGTTGTCATTTTTGGTTTAGAAGTTACACCTGGTTGCAATTTACTGGATTTTATCATCAACCAAGTTAAATCATTACTGGATATTAATTTAGTAGAAAACGACATAAACAATTTATATGTGTTAAAAACCGAAAAAGGAACACCAGTTAAGGTTGAATTTACTACTTACCTAAAGAAATTATTATTATTGAAATCTGTTTATAAACTAAAGGGCAAGAAAATATTTATAGCTCAGGATAGGGAAACCCATAAAGTCATACAGGAACATTATAAGTTAGCTAAGTCCAAGAATATTGGCGCTAAAATTAAAAACAACACATTAATCATAAATGGGGAAGTCTACACCATCGATCAACTGAGAAAAATAAACTTATCACCCAACAGTGAAAACAACGAGGAAGATATTCTAAATATTAGTGAATCTCCACAAAAAGCGAATAGTGTACCAACGACTCCAGTATATAGTAACAGCGCCTTCTTTGACTTTTCTCAAGGTAAAAGTCTTTCTGAAAGAGAAAACGTTACAGTGCAGTCACCGAGGCAGTCACCCAGTGCACAGCCCTTAAAAAAGAAGAAAATTATCGACACCAGACCAGCTGCTACTGCAAATTCAAAGACACCAACTGCTTCTACTACACAAAAAAATAACATTCCACAAATGCGCTTAACCAGGCAACACTCTGTAAAGGAAAAAAAATAAATCATATTTTTGTCTAATATTTTATGCACAATAGTTATACATTCACTTCTACCGTATATAGTTTTAATTATTTTCATTAATAAATTTTTACCTTATCAAATTCTATATTTTAGTAAAAAAAAAAAATTTTATTTTTATTTTATTTTTTTTTTTTTTTTTTATTTTAACTAATATTTACTTTTGTGTACCGAAATTTAAATTCTATCAATCAATTAATCTTTCTTAAATAATATTTTTTGCTTTTTACAAATAAATTAATATGAAGTTTGGTCATCTGAATGTTAGATCAATATTAACTGAGTTTGATAATCTTTGTGAATTTGTAGATAGTGAAAAATTTGAGGTCTTTGCTATCTCGGAAACGTGGCTGAATGTAAATATCCAGTCGGAGTTGGTTTCAATTCCCCAATATCATTTTATTAGAGCCGACAGGGATGGAAGGGGTGGGGGTGTTGCATTTTACATAAAAAAATCCTTACAATATAAAGTAATTTTACAAAAAGTTGATGCACACGTAGAACAGTTATGGATCTCGACAGTAATTCTAGGGAAAAGGTATGTCCACCCTCCGCTAATATCTTACAGTTTTTTAATGAACTGGAGAAATCCATGTCTTATGTACTGCCTTATTCTGATATATTACTAATCTCAGATGATTTAAACATTAATTTATTATCTTCAAATCAGAGCGTTTACCAGTTTAATAATTTTTTGGAGTCTTATGATCTTACTCAATTAGTCAATGAACCTACGCGAGTTACACCTACCTCGCAGACCTTAATAGACGTTCTAATTACCTCGGATACCGAATGCATCTCTGAAGCAAGAGTCATAAATGTACATGTCATATCTGATCATTGCTCTACAATTTGTAATTTCAATAAAATTAAAGTTAAAAATAACATAAAATTTGTCACTTTTAGAGATTTTCGCAACTTTGATGAACACATTTTCTTTGAAAACTTTCACACAGTAAATTGGAATCAGATTTATAACTTTAATGATGTCAATTCTATGATTGATTTTTTGAATACAAATCTTATAAAAATTTTTGAAAGCAATGCCCTTTTGCGCACTGTGAGGACCACTAAACCACCAGCACCATGGCTTACTTATAATATTAAGAAAATGATGAAATTGCGGGATAAAGCGTATACTCGATATAAAAATACCAAAATAAACGCTCATTGGGAATATTACAAGACGCTGCGTAATTACACAAAACAAGCTATTAAGCGTGAAAAAAGAGCTTTTATTGATACCGTTTTAAGACAAAATAATACTAAGGCCACATGGAACACTCTTCGCAATCTAAACATTTTAAAATCTTCTAATAACTCTGAGTTGCCTCCAACTGTAACTAATCTTAACGAACTTAATAAATATTTTACAGAGACCCCGCAATTTGTTAAAACTCCGTTGCAGTTAAGGATTCTTCATAAATATAGTAATTGCAAACTTAATCCGAATATTATCTTTAAGTTCACCCCAGTCGATCGACATGAAGTTATAAAATGCTTTAATACATTGAAAAGTAACGCGGTAGGCTCTGATTTGGTATCTCTGAGAATGTTCAAAATCGTTTTTCCTTTCCTAATTGATCATTTAACGTATATTATTAATACTTGTCTAGAAACTTTCACTTTTCCGGATGCATGGAAATTAGCAAATGTTATTCCTCTTGGAAAGATATAAAATCCAGTTAACATGTCCCATTTAAGACCAATTAGTTTATTGCCCATGTTATCTAAAATCTTAGAAAAAATTATGCATACTCAAATTAGTAAATACGCGTTTTTGAAAACAACATAATTCCAGATGTTCAGTCAGGATTTAGAGAAGGTTACAGTACCACTACTGCACTTACAAAGTTTGTAGATGATTTACTAAGAGCTACCGATGAGAGTAAAATTAGCTGTCTGATTTTATTGGACTACAGTAAGGCGTTTGATACTATGGATCCCGTTGTATTTTTTAATAAACTTGAATACTATGGATTTGATGAAGGATCTATTAAATTACTACAAAGTTACCTTATTGAAAGATTTCAGAGGGTTTCATATAATTCAGAGTATTCTGCTCCATTATTATTACAACAAGGTGTACCTCAGGGATCCATACTCGGACCCTTACTGTTCTCCATATACATTTCAGACTTTTACTCGGTGATGAAAAATTGTGAAATTCATCATTACGCTGATGACACTCAAATCTATTTCGCGTTTGAATTAGGTCAATACAATACAGCATCACTAATAAATAGAGACTTGCAATACCTAGTGGATATATCAGCTGCTCACAATTTGAATCTGAATGCAAGTAAATCATCTGCAATTTTTTTCGGCCCAAAAGGAAAAAGAGAATCTGCATCAGCCGCCATTAATATACATATTAATGGAGAAACTCTACCCGTAAAGACCGAGGTTAAAACTTAGGACTATGGTTAGACTCTGACTTAAGGTTCGTTAAACACGTAAACCAGTTATGCCAAGTTTCATACAATATTCTTAGACAACTTTATCCCCAAAGAGACATTATGAGTTCAACCCTAAAATTACAATTGTGTGAATCTTTAATTATCTCTAGGCTGTCTTATTGTGATAGTGTTTATGGACCTGCTCTGCTAACATTCGACAGTAGCAGATTACAAATGGTCCAGAATTCTTGTTTTAGATTTGCATTTGGTATACGTAAATATGAGCGAATAAATTATAAAATTGATGAAATGGAAAGGTTAAAACTGGAAGACCTACGTAAACTCCATCTCATTAACATGACCCATAAAATTCTGTTTACAAAGAAACCGCAATACCTTCATAGAAAATTGTTGAGATTTGAGACTGTTAGTAACATTTCTACCCGAAACTCCAAACTGCTAGTAATACCGAAACATAAAACTGCAGCATTTAAACGTTCTTATTCTTACAATGCCTGTATATTATTTAATAACCTTCCCCCAGAATTTTTTAACTATTCACTGCAGAACTTTAAAAGAAAATTAAAATCTTATTGGTTGTCACAGAAACGTAATACGAATATTTAAATTTGGTCATGGATAAAGGAAAATGAATATGGTTATTGTCTACGTAATTATGTACTTGTTTGGTTATATTGTGTTTTTCTATTGTCTTTTTCTATTTAATTTTTTGTTTTGTTAATTGTTAGTTATTTAATTTACTGGTTAAGCTGAAAAACGCCCATTTTGGGTGAGACTTCGCCAAATTCATCCCATTGTATTTTTTTGTGATATATTTATTTATATACTTATTTATATATTTGTATTTACTTTTTGGATGAATAAAGACGTATTATTATCATTTTTTTTTTTTTTTTTTTTTTTTTTTTTTTTTCGGTTTTCCGAACCAAGTACTGGACAGTCTCTCCGTGGCCTCCGACACCACACAGAGAGAGCGCCAGCGAATAATCTACAGCAACTCCCCACATCCCGCAGGGTTAGTCACTGTAGATTCCAGACTCGTGTGCCCTAAGTAGACGAAGGGATCCCAGGATGACCGCTTTCTGCATTTGACCAGCCAACCATTCTGCCGATGTTTGGCAGGCAGGCATGGTCTTCAATGCGGAGAGCAGCGTGGGCTTCATACCTCCGAGTACACCGATTATCAGGACGACCATCTTGACAGAGTAGCCTGGGTATAGCACTTGGAGCTCGTACCGGAGATCTCTGTATTTAGTCCGTTTCTCCTCCTCCTTCAAGGCGATGTTTGTCTCAGCAGGTGCTGAGAACTCGATGACATACATCACCTTGGTCTGATGGTCGAGGAGGACTATGTCAGGCTTATTGGCTTGAATTCGCCTGACGGTCGGGAACGAGTAGTTCCAGTAAATCCGGCATTTCTCGTTCTCGACAACGGACTCGATATCTCCGGAGATATAAGGCAGCACTGGTGTTTGGTCTATCTTGTACGAGTGCCGAAGATGGTAGTATAGCACTCGTAAAGCCGCGTTATGTCGTTGGATGTAGACCGAAGTCGCATAAATCGGACATGCAGATAATAGATGCATGAGCGACTCCGGCGCCTGACGGCAGGTCCTGCAGTTGATATCAGGAACCACTACACCCATCACGCGACTCCGATAGACCAATGTGTTTATAACACCATCTTGGCAGGCCATTATGAATCCCTCGGTCTCCGACTTCAGCCCCGCTGACCTTAAGAATGCGAAGGTCAGCTCTGTCGATAAACCCAGTGCTTCTATGTTGTTATAGAAAACACCGTGCAAGGGTTTATCGACGTGCTGCCTGAACAGATTCCTCTGTTCGGCAGCTTTAATTTGGGCTATCAGACGATTCGGCGGAAGCTCAGTAACTGATTCTGCATCAGTACCTCGCCTGCCTCCTCGCCTGTAGTCGAACACGAGACCGAGTTCATCTGCGGCCCTCTGTGCTGCCTTAAATAATAAAGCGCCAACTCCCACGGTTTCATGATGTCTCACTAACCGTAGGAGTGGATCCGAGCTCCTTAGGATGTTACATGCCATACCCAGTGCTACTCTGCCATGCGTACACTCCAGACTCAAGAGTCCTCGGCCCCCCCGTTGACGTGGGAGGTACACACGAGGAACGGACGACCTAGGATGAATACTCCTATGAATATTCATCATCTTGCGGGTATCCCTGTCCAATTGGCGCAGCTCATCTACTCGCCATTTAACTACTCCTAAGGAGTAGAGCAGAATCGGAACGGCAAGCATATTAGTGGCAGACACCTTGTTCTTCCCCGACAGTTCTGATGACCAGATCTTTCGGAGTCGGTGTCTGTACTTGCCACGGAGAGAATCCTTTATTTGGTTCACATCCTGGATGTGGCGTTGTTCCACACCCAGGTATGTGTAGGTCTCTCCGGCATCCAAATGTCGTAGGATGCTTCCGTCTGCGAGCTGCGCATCTTCGTGGAATTCCCCGCATCGTCCTCTCTTGAGGTGGACGACTGCGCATTTGTCCAACCCAAACTCCATTCCAATTGCCCGCGTGTATTCCTCGACCACCCTGAGAGCATTTTGAAGTTCTCGCTCTCCGGAGGTATAGAGTTTAAGGTCATCCATATAAAATAGATGGGTGACCTTATGCCTCCGGTTGCTGGGTGGCCCACACTGATACCCGCGGGTTTGGCGGAGTCCAACAGATAGCGGCAGCAGTGAGATGCAGAAGAGGAGCGGACTCAAAGAGTCACCCTGAAACACTCCTCTCTTAAATGTCACCAACTCTGTCGAAACTCGCTCGGCACCGGATGTTATGGTGAAGCGAGTTCTCCAAAGCGGCAACAGTTGTTCGATGCATCTCACTAGTGGTGCTGGTACCGCAAGACATCCGAGCAAGTGTAACAAAAGCTCGTGGGATGTTGTATCAAATGCCTTGCGATAATCAATCCAGGCCATTGACAGATTCCGCTTGTACTGCACAGAATCCTGTGTAATACAGCGGTCTATCAGCAGGTTTTCCTTGCAACCTGCCAGGCCCTTCTTGGCACCACGCTGTTCGTTTATCTGTTGGTAGACCGGATCAACAGACCTCAACATCCTGGTATACAAGATACGAGTAAATAACTTGTAGCAGGAGTTGAGGCAGGTAATCGGCCTATAATTTTTTGGGTCAGACAGATCCCCCTTTTTGGGGATTAGCACAGTTCGCCCCTCGACAAACCAGTCCGGAATTTGCTGCCCCTCGTTCAACCATGAGTTGAAAACTCGGGCCAGATGGCGGTGGGTGGAAGGAAACTTCTTCCACCATCAGTTGTTTATACCATCTGGACCCGGGGCAGCGAAGTTCTTGGTTCCAACAAGTGCTTGTTGAACCTCTTCCGTACTGATTGCCGGGCACACTTCGTCTGGCTCTTCTAAGACTCTACGACAGAGAGCTTCGAAGTGTGCTATAGCTGGAGTGTCATTATCGAATGGACTCGCGACTTCGTAGATTCCTTTCCAGAAGGCTTCGACATTATCAACAGTTGGCGGATTTTCGACAACACGCTGTGGCTCTTGGAACAGGCGAGACGGGTTTGTTTGAAACAATTTGTTTTGTTCCAAACTCCGCATTCGCCTGACCAAAGTTTTCTTAATAGCCATAAGCGCTCGAATCCTATCTAGACAGTGCTGCTTGATGGTCTGCAGCACTGTGCGATTTAGAGTGTGGTGTTGGCGTCTCAGTCCGGCTGCCACTCGCCGGACCTTCGGTGTAAATGGTCTACCTGCGACTATATAATCCACCACACTCTGGATTCGAGAAGCGTGTTGCCTTGCTGATCGAATTTTTGCTTCGATCTTCTGTATTCGCCGCTTAGCTTTCTCGACCCTATCAACTGCGCTTGCCAGACGCTGTTGTGGGACGAGTTGCTTGGCGGCAGCGTACACCGCGCTGTTGATCTGCCAGATGTTGGCATCTTCTGGAAGCTCCTCACTAATCAACGAGTCCATTCGTGCCAGGTCTTGTGGCTTTGGGTTAACCCTGGTGTTAAGGTTAACCCTCGTCCTTAAAGCGACGTCGGCGTATTCAGGAGGATGTTCCTCGTCAGCTGGTATTTGCCGCGGTGGAAGTGCGGCAGGCACTTCCTCACGCTGACGAGGTGCCCTTACGTAACCTGTTCGGCGCAGGAAGGATACTTGATCTCTCAGATGTTGCTGAGAGAAGGCGCGATACTCCGGATGCATAACGCACCACAACCGGTGTAATCGCGCCATGTACCCCCTGCGCCCAGGTTCGCTGCTCTCGTAGCAGGTCAGCAGGTCATCCCTTAATCCCTCCGTCCACCTAAAGCGTCCATGTACGTTTGCAAAGTCGTCATCGTTAAGACGGTCCGGTATGGCCCCTCCCATCTGTCTTTGACCCCCATCCGAATGGGGTCGATTGTGAGGGGCCTGTCCTCCGTTTTGGTCGAGAACCAGAGGAGATGAGTCCCCAGGATGGTTAGCCCTGAGGACCCACGGCCGACATTTGTCAGAGAGGGTTACCCCTCCCTGTCCGGGGTGCACCGCGAGGAGGTTGCCGGTCCGAATTTTGCACCCCTTATTATTATTATTATTATTATTATTATTTTTTTTTTTTTTTTTTTTTTTTTTTTTTTTTTTTTTTTTTTTTTTCGGTTTCCCGAACCTAATGCTGGACAATCTCCCTGTGGCCTCCGACACCACACAGAGAGAGCGCCAGCGAATAATCTACAGCAACTCCCCACATCCCGCAGGGTTAGTCACTGTAGATTCCAGACTCGTGTGCCCTAAGTAGACGGAGGGATCCCAGGATGACCGCTTTCTGCATTTGACCAGCCAACCATTCTGCCGATGTTTGGCAGGCAGGCATGGTCTTTAATGCGGAGAGCAGCGTGGGCTTCATACCTCCGAGTACACCGATTATCAGGACGACCATCTTGACAGAGTAGCCTGGGTATAGCACTTGGAGCTCGTACCGGAGATCTCTGTATTTAGTCCGTTTCTCCTCCTCCTTCAAGGCGATGTTTGTCTCAGCAGGTGCTGAGAACTCGATGACATACATCACCTTGGTCTGATGGTCGAGGAGGACTATGTCAGGCTTATTGGCTTGAATTCGCCTGACGGTCGGGAACGAGTAGTTCCAGTAAATCCGGCATTTCTCGTTCTCGACAACGGACTCGATATCTCCGGGGATATAAGGCAGCACTGGTGTTTGGTCTATCTTGTACGAGTGCCGAAGATGGTAGTATAGCACTCGTAAAGCCGCGTTATGTCGTTGGATGTAGGCCGAAGTCGCATAAATCGGACATGCAGATAATAGATGCATGAGCGACTCCGGCGCCTGACGGCAGGTCCTGCAGTTGATATCAGGAACCTCTACACCCATCACGCGACTCCGATAGACCAATGTATTAATAACACCATCTTGGCAGGCCACAATGAATCCCTCGGTCTCCGACTTCAACCCCGCTGACCTTAAGAATGCGAAGGTCAGCTCTGTCGATAAACCCAGTGCTTCTATGTTGTTAAAGAAAACACCGTGCAGGGGCTTATCGACGTGCTGCCTGAACAGATTCCTCTGTTCGGCAGCCTTAATTTGGGCTGTCAGACGATTCGGCGGAAGCTCAGTAACTGATTCTGCATCAGCACCTCGCCTGCCTCCTCGCCTGTAGTCGAACACGAGACCGAGTTCATCTGCGGCCCTCTGTGCTGCCTTAAACAATAAAGCGCCAACTCCCACGGTTTCATGATCTCTCACTAACCGTAGGAGCGGATCCGAGCTCCTTAGGATATTACATGCCATACTTAGTGCTACTCTGCCATGCATACACTCCAGACTCAAGAGTCCTCGGCCCCCCCGTTGACGTGGGAGGTACACACGAGGAACGGACGATTTAGGATGAATACTCCTATGGATATTCATCATTTTGCGGGTATCCCTGTCCAATTGGCGCAGCTCATCTACTCGCCATTTAACTACTCCAAAGGAGTAGAGCAGAATCGGAACGGCAAGCATATTAGTGGCAGACACCTTGTTCTTCCCCGAAAGTTCAGAAGACCAAATCTTTCGGAGTCGGTGTCTGTACTTGCCACGGAGAGAATCCTTTATTTGGTTCACATCCTGGATGTGACGTTGTTCCACACCCAGGTATGTGTAGGTCTCTCCGGCATCCAAATGTCGTAGGATGCTTCCGTCTGCGAACTGCGCATCTTCGTGGAAATCCCCGCATCGTCCTCTCTTGAGGTGGACGACTGCGCATTTGTCCAACCCAAACTCCATTCCAATTGCCCGCGTGTATTCCTCGACCACCCTGAGAGCATTTTGAAGTTCTCGCTCTCCGGAGGTATAGAGTTTAAGGTCATCCATATAAAATAGATGGGTGACCTTATGCCTCCGGTTGCTGGGTGGCCCACACTGATACCCGCGGGTTTGGCGGAGTCCAACAGATAGCGGCAGCAGTGAGATGCAGAAGAGGAGCGGACTCAAAGAGTCACCCTGAAACACTCCTCTCTTAAATGTCACCAACTCTGTCGAAACTCGCTCGGCACCGGATGTTATGGTGAAGCGAGTTCTCCAAAGCGGCAACAGTTGTTCAATGCATCTCACTAGTGGTGCTGGTACCGCAAGACATCCGAGCAAGTGTAACAAAAGCTCGTGGGATGTTGTATCAAATGCCTTGCGATAATCAATCCAGGCCATTGACAGATTCCGCTTGTACTGCACAGAATCCTGTGTAATACAGCGGTCTATCAGCAGGTTTTCCTTGCAACCTGCCAGGCCCTTCTTGGCACCACGCTGTTCGTTTATCTGTTGGTAGACCGGATCAACAGACCTCAACATCCTGGTATACAAGATACGAGTAAATAACTTGTAGCAGGAGTTGAGGCAGGTAATCGGCCTATAATTTTTTGGGTCAGACAGATCCCCCTTTTTGGGGATTAGCACAGTTCGCCCCTCGACAAACCAGTCCGGAATTTGCTGCCCCTCGTTCAACCATGAGTTGAAAACTCGGGCCAGATGGCGGTGGGTGGAAGGAAACTTCTTCCACCACCAGTTGTTTATACCATCTGGACCCGGGGCAGCGAAGTTCTTGGTTCCAACAAGTGCTTGTTGAACCTCTTCCGTACTGATTGCCGGGCACACTTCGTCTGGCTCTTCTAAGACTCTACGACAGAGAGCCTCGAAGTGTGCTATAGCTTAAGTGTCATTATCGAATGGACTCGCGACTTCGTAGATTCCTTTCCAGAAGGCTTCGACATTATCAACAGTTGGCGGATTTGCGACAACACGCTGTGGCTCTTGGAACAGGCGAGACGGGTTTGTTTGAAACAATTTGTTTTGTTCCAAACTCCGCATTCGCCTGACCAAAGTTTTCTTAATAGCCATAAGCGCTCGAATCCTATCTAGACAGTGCTGCTTGATGGTCTGCAGCACTGTGCGATTTAGAGTGTGGTGTTGGCGTCTCAGTCCGGCTGCCACTCGCCGGACCTTCGGTGTAAATGGTCTACCTGCGACTATATAATCCACCACACTCTGGATTCGAGAAGCGTGTTGCCTTGCTGATCGAATTTTAGCTTCGATCTTCTGTACGCGCCGCTTAGCTTTCCCGACCCTATCAACTGCGCTTGCCAGGCGCTGTTGTGGAACGAGTTGCTTGGCGGCAGCGTACACCGCGCTGTTGATCTGCCAGATGTTGGCATCTTCTGGAAGCTCCTCACTAATCAACGAATCCATTCGTGCCAGGTCTTGTGGCTTTGGGTTAACCCTGGTGTTAAGGTTAACCCTCGTCCTTAAAGCGATATCGGTGTACTCAGGAGGATGTTCCTCGTCAGCTGGTATTTGCCGCGGTGGAAGTGCGGCAGGCACTTCCTCACGCTGACGAGGTGCCCTTACGTAACCTGTTCTGCGCAGGAAGGATACTTGATCTCTCAGATGTTGTTGAGAGAAGGCGCGATACTCCGGGTGCATATCGCACCACAACCGGTGTAATCGCGCCATGTATCCCCTGCGCCCAGGTTCGCTGCTCTCGTAGCAGGTCAGCAGGTCATCCCTTAATCCCTCCGTCCACCTAAAGCGTCCATGTACGTTTGCGAAGTCGTCATCGTTAAGACCGTCCGGTATGGCCCCTCTCATCTGTCTTTGACCCCCATCCGAATGGGGTCGATTGTGAGGGGCCTGTCCTCCGTTTTGGTCGAGAACCAGAGGAGATGAGTCCCCAGGATGGTTAGCCCTGAGGACCCACGGCCGACATTTGTCAGAGAGGGTTACCCCTCCCTGTTATTATTATTATTATTATTATTATTATTATTATTATTATTTTTTTTTTTTTTTTTTTTTTTTTTTTTTTTTTTTTTTTTTTTTTTTTTTTTTCCGTTTCCGGAAGAAATTGCTGGACAGTCTCCCTGTGGCCTCCGACACCACACAGAGAGAGCGCCAGCGAATAATCTGCAGCAACTCCCCACATCCCGCAGGGTTAGTCACTGTAGATTCCAGACTCATGTGCCCTAAGTAGACGAAGGGATCCCAGGATGACCGCTTTCTGCATTTGACCAGCCAACCATTCTGCCGATGTTTGGCAGACAGGCATGGTCTTCAATGCGGAGAGCAGCGTGGGCTTCATACCTCCGAGTACACCGATTATCAGGACGACCATTTTGACAGAGTAGCCTGGGTATAGCACTTGGAGCTCGTACCGGAGATCTCTGTATTTAGTCCGTTTCTCCTCCTCCTTCAAGGCGATGTTTGTCTCAGCAGGTGCTATTATTATTATTATTATTATTATTATTATTATTATTATTATTATTATTATTTGTAATTAAAATCAATCAATTAGTATTATAAAGTGCTATAAGGTGTCTGAAAGATTTGCAGTATAAGTAGATTAAAGTGTGGTAAGTAAAATTAAAGAATTTTCCAAAAGTTAATCAAAAATTAAAATATTCTAAATAAAAACTATTTACATTACATAAAAAGGCATAAATAAATAGGCGATCCCACCTGAGAATATGAGCAAACATGCAAAATAAAAACGTGCAATAATAAAATTTGAAACAAAGCATTCTAAAATAAAATAAAAATAATTTTTTTAAACCCACAACCGAAATACTCAAATTAGATAACAAAAATAAATAATAACATAATAAAGGCATCACCAACGTGGAAACAAAAAATAATATCATAATAGTATAATTCAACATATTTCATTGTAAATAAAATAAAATAATGAATTTTCGGTATTTGTTTAGTATATTAAGAAAATGATGAAATTGCGGGATAAAGCGTATACTCGATATAAAAATACCAAAATAAACGCTCATTGGGAATATTACAAGACGCTGCGTAATTACACAAAACATGCTATTAAGCGTGAAAAAAGAGTTTTTATTGATACCGTTTTAAGACAAAATAATACTAAGGCCACATGGAACACTCTTCGCAATCTAAACATTTTAAAATCTTCTAATAACTCTGAGTTGCCTCCAACTGTAACTAATCTTAACGAACTTAATAAATATTTTACAGAGACCCCGCAATTTGTTAAAACTCCGTTGCAGTTAAGGATTCTTCAGAAATATAGTAATTGCAAACTTAATCCGAATATTATCTTAAGTTCACCCCAGTCGATCGACATGAAGTTATAAAATGCTTTAATACATTGAAAAGTAACGCGGTAGGCTCTGAAATATTCAAATTAGATAACAAAAATAAATAATAACATAATAAAGGCATCACCAACGTGGAAACAAAAAATAATATCATAATAGTATAATTCAACATATTTCATTGTAAATAAAATAAAATAATGAATTTTCGGTATTTGTTTAATATTTGTTTAGTGTATGTTTATTTGAAGCCATGTGTTACATGTAAAGTGTCAGAATTTCGCAGTTTTTCGAGCACCACGGGAGTCGCATAGGGTTTTCAGGGTTGCAAACTTGGGTATAAACTACTCTCAGGGGTCCTAATAATATATAAAACAATCGTAGATACATGCGCGTTTGCGATGTTTGCCTTTTCTTGTATCGATATTGACTGGCCTAATATTGGTAGTAAAAATTAATTTGCTCTAGATTTACGTAAAGCTGAGAAGTCTCGGATAAACTTTTAATTTTTTTTTTGGCTGAAGTAATTACGATGAACTTCTAAAAGATTCGCAAGTAGACCACCTTTTAATAGTCGTTTTAGAGAAAAATATGTTCCTTCCAAAAAAATGATGCTTAGATAAAAAAACTGAGAATAAATAGCAAAAAGTATATTTTTTAAAAGTAACCCTTCATTTGATACGCCACTGGTGGGTGCCATGTGCTACTGAATATGGATTGCGATACGTCATTGGAAGGGGATTTTTATCAGCTTCAAAAATGCTCACTTGACATTTTTACGTAAAGTTGATGGTTTTCGAGAAAATCACCAAAATATTAAAAGGGGTGGGTTTGGGGGGCGATAAAAGGGGGTTGCGGAAGGAGGATTCTCCAGGACTTTTAGTATGTTGCAATTTAGCCCTCAGGCATGATCTCTACCAAAAATCAGCTTTATATTATTTTTGTCTAGGTCAATGACTCGGGTACACTGTGAAATACCAGGAGAGGTTTGTATTTGCAAGTTGCAAAGCCTTGCCCTCGCACGTCTGCCCAGGCTATTTTATTACTTTTATTTGTGACAGTTGTAAAAGATAAAATAAATCTGTGCAACCATTTTGAGAATATTAATTCACTAATAATTTTTCTTTCAAGGGGTAAATTAATGTAAACTTTTATATTAGTAGACGGGTCAATTTAGTAAAAAAAGCCCCCTAACCTAGGACAAATTCCAACAAAAGATCTGTGAACGGTTTTTGTCATTGTTAGGTGTACTGATCGACAGAAAAAAAGTCTACCGAAATCTGATAACCGGAAGTGGGTTATTTTCAAGATGGCCGCCGCCAACCATGAAAATAGGCAAAACTCCTGTAACTTTGTTATTTTTAAGCGTAAAAAAATTATTTTTCTATCAAACTTACGGTTTTTATGGTCAAGGAATTCATTTCAACCAATAAATTTGGTCCACGGGGTCAAAAATGGGGGCCATTTTGGATCTGATAGATGTTTTTTGTATGATGACGTTTCTTGTAATTTGTCGTTACAACCAAAAATTTGATGTTATTTATTGTTTTCTTTTGTTGCAGGTTTGAAACATGAGTGCTAATTCAAGTTTTACTCAGAATAATTGTCCTATCTGCAAAGACAGTTTGACAGACGGAGCAGTGATTCAAGTTCAGCAGAAGGGTGCTGATATCATAAATTCAGGAAGTGTTCTGAGAGGTGACAGCGTTGTTGTCACTGCTGGCTGTAATGTACACGTGCAATGTCGGAAATGTTATGTAAATAAAAAAGACATTCAATTAAAGATACGTGATACCAGTAAACTCGAACCGAGGAAAAGTCAACGTGTGGCTGCCGCGCCTTTCAGGAGTAAACGTGATTGCCTTTTCTGTGGGACACTTGTTTCCCTTGAAGGTTCTGACTACAGCTACGTAAGGACAATCGCATTTGTCAGGACCATCAAGGAATGCTGTGAAATTCGTTTAGATGACTGGTCATTGAAAGTAAAAGGGAGGATTGAGTACTATGGCGGAGATCTGTTCTTCATCATTCATTTCAAGATAACCACACATTCTTAATAAAGCTTGTTCTTGGGCAGCATCTTTAGGACGCCCACATTTTCTACGCTTTTCCTCAGAACAAGATGAATCATCCCGAAATTGACGTGGCAAATCATATCTGGTGCGAAAATTCACACTACATACATGATGATGATATATGCAGTCAGCTGCATGAAGATCTCCGCCATGGTACTCAATCCTCCCCTTTACTTTCAATGACCAGTCATCTGAACGACTTTCACAGCATTCCTTGATGGTCCTGGCAAATGTGATTATCCTTACGTAGCTGTAGTCAGAACCTTCAAGGGAATCAAGTGTCCCACAGAAAAGGCAATCACGTTTACTCCTGAAAGGCGCGGCAGACACACGTTGACTTTTCCTCGGTTCGAGTTTACTGGTATCACGTTTCTTCAATTGAATGCCTTTTTTTATTTACAGAACGTTTCCGACATTGCACGTGTACGTTACAGCCAGCAGTGACAACAACAACTTGCTGAATTTATGCCATCAGCACCCTTCTGCTGAACTTGAATCACTGCTCCGTCTGTCAAACTGTCTTTGCAGATAGGACAATTATTCTGAGTAAAACTTGAATTAGCACTCATGTTTCAAACCTGCAACAAAAGAAAACAATAAATAACATCAAATTTTTGGTTGTAAACGACAAATTACAAAAAACGTCATCATACAAAAAACATCCATCAGATCCAAAATGGCCCCCGTTTTTGACCCCGTGGACCAAATTTATTGGTTGAAATGAATACCTTGACCATAAAAACCGTAAGTTTGATAGAAAAATAATTTTTCTACGCTTAAAAATAACAAAGTTACAGGAGTTTTGCCGATTTTCATGATTAGCGGCGGCCATCTTGAAAATAACCCACTTCTGGTTATCAGATTTCGGTAGACTTTTTTTCTGTCGATTAGTACACCTAGTAATGACAAAAACCGTTCACAAACCTTTTGTTGGAATTTGTCCTACGTCTGATGGTATATTGACCCGTCTATAGATTTAAGTGTACCAGTGCATAAATCTAAGTAGTTAAATAATATAGAACTTTATAAAAAGAATTCAAGTAAAAGCTACAAACATAACGTATTTTGAATCCTACCACTTTAAAACTAGACGATCACATTAAAAGGCCAAATTTGTATTTCTCTGTCTCCGGAAAGAGATTAATAAACATGTGAGGGGGGTATGGGGCGTCACAGATTATAATATAAAAAGGGGTCAGTAATATATTTTGTAACAGCTTTTATGTGATCTACTTCTGTAGATTTATTATTTTTTAGTTTGCAAATTAGTTTTAACCCAGATTTTATCTGTTGGAATCTTGGAGGTAAAAAGTTTTGGCCTTTTTTCATAATATATTATTATTTAATATCTCTCCCATTTCTGTAAACGCCTTTACAAATGCATTTGCCATGTGCTGGGTTTCAGTTATTGTATCTCCATCTTTATTTTTTGCTGACTCGATGCGACTGTCAATTTTGATTTACTGTGTGTTATTTTCCGTATTATTTTCCAAAGACTTTCTGAATAAACTGAATATGCGCTGGAATATTTGATTTATTTTTATACGTTTTATAATAATTTTTCATCTGAATATTTTAAGAATCTTTTACAGATTCTTGTACATAAGATATTGTATATTATACTTTATTAAACCGAGTAGTTCTGTAACGAGGTGATTTTTCCAATCATGGAATGTTCATTTTTGCTTTAAATATTACCGTCACTTGGGTACACCCTGCCGCTGTTTTTAGTAAGTAAGTCCTGTTTTAATTAAGTTATTAATGAGTTGTTAAAAAGTCCGCTGGTAAACAAGCAATCAAGTAATTAATTGATTAATTTTCGACAATCCCCCGTATAAGTAAAATTCGAGAATTGTTATAAATAATGGCCGAGTCGGAAATAAAAATCATTCGTTACTAAAAATGTTAATCCGTGTCCGTTTTAATCCGTTTCTTTTTGCAACATAGTATAGAAATTGCAAGTAACTCATTTCCGGTTATTGACGTTCTGAATTGATGCTCCTAATTGCATAATCCGCGGGACCTCTGCAAGTTACTCCGGGTTGTGCATCCGAATCCTTCGTTTCAAGTCAGTGACCGCCCCTCTATCACGCGACCTAGATACGTCATAAAGGTTACAAACGGGAGAGGAGCGCTCATTCCGCTCTCATTCCGAGAAAGTCGGCAGCAGTTCAGGTTCATTCCGAAATAGTCCGCAAGATCAGATCCGATCTACCTCCAGCAATGCCAGATCAATCCGAAGCCGTCAACAGTTTCGCGCCGCCGCTCCGAGTTGAATAGTAAATTTAGTTTGATCGAAAATTATTTGAAAATAATTTTGGTAAGAATACGCCGTAGTCCACTGCAATTTGCAGGTACTGCCTTCAGTTAAGTATAGATATTCAAAGGTCTTTTTGTCCGTACGTATCGTTGTAGTACACTACCCAATCAAACCAGAGCTCATTAGTAATACCTCCGTTGGTCTTTTGTTTGCTAAAATATACATCGGCTGCTGAGATCTGTTCGCTAGGGCCATCTTAAAAGCCACCATACATAATGGGTTACCGGAAAACCTACGTTAAACCAAATAGTCATTATATGCATCAACTGGTTGGATTTGTTCGCTAGGGCCATCCATACAGGTGATCTGCATAGAGTTGACTCGGAAAACTTACGTTCATCAACATAATCATTAACAATTAGCTCTACGTTTGTGGCAGTAGTTTGCCGTGTGTTTAAATATTCCGTATAGCCTACAATATCTATAATAGCTAACCGATCGCCCGCCGTGCATAATACATCCTAGTGGAAAGGTCCGTTTGCTTGTCGTACATAGTAATTCATTAATCCCAAGTATCCGAAAATTTCGCCGTAAAATCGCGTAAAGACTCTTGATTGCCAGCTTGACTTGTTTTTAATAGTTCTAAACAGTTTTATACATACTCGACTGTACAGTCGTGGAGGTTTTAGAGTAAATTAATCTGTTTCCAAATATTGCTGAATAAATACGTTATTTTAAAGAGGTAAAATTCACGAGTTATTATTTCTGTCATTTATTTCTGATTAACCCGTTTGAGCAGTATGGTCGAAATCCATTAGATAGACCTCCAGCTCCGACCTCTGGCTATTCCGTGTCTCCGCTGTTTCGCTATTCAGGGTTGTTCTCCCAATAGGGGAGCCAAAAAAGTGTAGTTCTTTGCACTTAAAAATTAAAGGACGGGCGCCCGATATTTCCGTTTAAAAAGATTACGTAAGTATATTGAAAGAAAACGTCGTTATAAATAGGCACCATTACAGTTCTCACATTATTCTTTTGAAAGCAGTACAAGAATGTATGACAAAACTAAGATATTTGTTGTTGCTGCAACTATGTTATTTTCTTAATATATCGTGTCCCATATGCTAAGGAATTTTCAGTGATTTTTAAAATTAACTATTTTAAGATAGTCTTCCTTCTCCTCCGATAATCTGTAATATTAGAATTTATGGTTAGGACATTTTTTCTTGGAAATCCTTTTTAATTATTATTTAGATTATAGAAAAATACGATATATACAGGAATAGAAATAAAAAAATAAAATTTTCTCTGTCCTAGTCTTAGAAACAATTTTAAATTGTAGATAACCTGCTTCATGTAACATTTGGTATTCTTTTACATAGTCATAATTTTGTAATAATTTAAACCG
Source organism: Rhagium mordax (assembly GCA_963680705.1). Classification (NCBI taxonomy): domain Eukaryota; kingdom Metazoa; phylum Arthropoda; class Insecta; order Coleoptera; family Cerambycidae; genus Rhagium; species Rhagium mordax. The sequence continues at coordinate 25,205,468 of OY796665.1, forward strand.
TTATAAAGCAACCCAATTTTTCCATTAATCTGTAGGTGAAAGCGAGGAAATATTTACTGTAACACTGCAAAATATATGACTCATGTATAAATATATGTACTGTTATGTAAATGTGATACATTTATTACCGAGATGGTTATATTGAGGGAGTTTTAGTATAGGCGTATAATAATTTTCATTAATATTTGACATACTTTACCACCTTGAGGATTTGTTTTATTGCCTACCGAAAAAATGTAATCAAACTTTTCGTTGTTAAAATGTAAACTCGACGATGAGATTTAAAATTTTTATGCAAATAAACCGGTTGCCTTTTTAATGGTGATTTTTATACTGTATAGAAAGTAAATTCGTGCTCTCTTATGTACTTTACAGACTTTAAAAACATTTGTATAATACAATATACAATATGTGTACATTGTTTCTCCTTATCATGGAGATTTATTGTTATCTTTGTCGTTACAGATACAAAGTCGGTCACAAGGAACGTTTTAGAAAATCTTAACAGTAATTTTATCCCGTTTGCAGAACTGACTGATTTTTAATTGTTTCGAGATTGGCACAAAAGTAAACCCTGATTTTTGTTTCTATTTTTTTTTTTTTTTCATAGAAACTTTATACTCTACTTAATGGTGGTCGAATTAAAATTACGTTTTGTGTCAATGTAAAAAATAAATTAACTTTTAAGACTTGTTGATTGTTAATAAATGAAACAAGTTTCTGGAATAGCTTTAAATTTAAGGTAAATAATAAAATATTCGATATCACGTGATGTGATTTTCATGACTTGTTTAAAATGTTGGAATACTTTGCCTTTAGCTAGATTAATAGATATTTTCGACCATCTCGTTAATTTGTGTAAATTTTCCGTAGAAAAATAATAAATTTCTTTCTTTAAAAATTCCAAAAGAAGCTCATGAGAGGAATATTCGAGTAGGTCAGGTAGTTGGTCCCTGATTTTTAACAATTCGATGTCTGCATTGTTTTCCTTAATATTAGTATGTACTTAAATACTTAATTCTACAATCCTATTCTGATAATTTAAAAAGTAACTTAACTCGATGCAGTAAAATTCTTTGTTAATATCATAAAATATTTCTGTATGATATTCATCCACTTGGATACAGTTAATATTGTCATGTATTTTAAACTAAAACCCCACTAATAAATTAATAATATTAAAAAAAATAAATTCAGTTCAAACCAGAGTAAAATGAAATGTTCCTCCTGATAAAACTAGAACGAGAAACTTACGTATAGTATACTCATGAGATAAATACAAGTTCAAAAAAAGGATATAATATCGTAGAACCATCTGATAAATCAGCTGTAGAACACCTGTGGAGGCAAGGGAGGTCAACGAGCCTTATGTAAACAAAGGGTCAGCTACGCTAAAACAAACCAAAAGTAAACAAATTAGAGGCGTAAGTGAAATAGATACTTTGTGCTAAGAAACATTTAAAATAATCAATAACAGAACAGCTGTCAGTTACATGCTTTAAACCGAGGTTGAACGATTGTCAACTACAGTTAAACAAAGGTGGACTTTATTTATATAAATTTTTATTAAATTTGTAAATAATTAGCATAAGACAAACCTGTAAAACCTCCAGTCTAGTCAAATGACCAGACACAATGTAAATTAGATCCTAAGAAGTGAGTGCAGTGATCATCGATACGGTTCTGTGATTCCTCGTACGAGTCAACGGCAGATCTAAAATTTATCTCACGTAATATCAACACATAGTATCCACGGATTCATATTCAAATAAGGAAGATAAAAATACCATGATTTCATAGAAAAATTATATAATAAAGGGGAAAAAAGGCGAAAATACCAACCTTCATGACAGTTGAAAATCTAGAAATCCATGGTTTGACAAAGTTTCTGCATGCTCCTTAGAAACGAAACAAAAGTTGAGTTGTTATTGTGTCGTAAAAGAAGCAAACCCACGTCCAGATCGCTCCTGAAATAAATAGAGAAAATTATTATATAAATTTGAAAATTTTATTCCCAAGACTTTCAAATGATCAGTCAAGGTCAAATACGATAAGGTACCAGAAAAACAGCGTTAACTTACCAGGAATATAGATAAAATTTATCCTAAATTATAAGCAGCCACCTGATTGGTCGAAATCCGAATGGGGATCCAAGGCCTATTTAGTTTATGCAAAACCAGTAAATGGGGCACTAAATTGTAGAACAGCCAGCTACCATATCTGGACCACAAACCACAAGTGTCAAAACTTAAAACAGGTCTGCCAATTCAAGTGTAAATAACGGGACACGGTAACTTTAGTGTGTCGAGAGTACTCTGAACCGAAATTTGAAACCTTAACTTTATTAAATTCTTTATTATCCATAAGGACACTGTCCTATATTTGTTGTAGATTAAATTAGTTTAAGTTTGAGTCCCTACTCAAACTTAAACTATGTCCCTACATAGTTTAAGAAACATTTTTGCTCTTAATTATCTCATAAATATAATAAACCCTACTTGTTGAGTTCCATTTATGTTTAATTCAAGTAACTAAAGCATTAACGTTCATCTCAGCTGAATATTTAAATTACAGCAGAAACAGTGACATCTAGCTGTCTAATGACAAAACAATATTTATCCTGATAAAGATCTCTATCTTTTCTAAGTCCTTAATAATTAAATAACAAATAAAACTTGCATGAAATATAAATAATCTTTATTCAAAACTAGTACAACAGCAGATTTATAGGCAAGATATTTCTTCGATGGTAGAAGGGAACCCCCAAAGGCCCTGAAAGGTAAAAGAGTAATTATAGCTAACCTATAGTAAGTTTCACGTTAAATAATCTTAAAATCATACGCACTGTCGCTTATTGTTCAAAACGTAGGAAAATCCAGCCCAGTGGCGGACTGATCGTATGCTATAAAGTCGTTAATTCAAAAAACTATATACAACTACTTTAGAAAAATAAATTTAAATTTAGAAACTAAACAACTTAATTACTAGTGCATGCATAAAAATATATATGAGTATAAAACTTAAATATCTAAACGGGTAAATATAAAAAAACAAAATCTTAAATTTAAAAAAAATTCAATTAAAACAAAAATAACATAAATAAAAATTATTAAATCCCCAAAGTCCTCCATATCATAACAATATATTATCAGAGCGTGTATAAGTAACTCCAATGATATCAAAATATTAACCAAGATGTCGGAGGTAGTAAAGTATTCACATTAACGTTTCAATTTATTCTATACCTCAAATTGAATCATTTTCAATTGGGCTATCACATTATCCACGCAACATTAAATAACAATAATTAATTATTCAATGAATTCCCATAGGATATCAAATACCCATTAATCCCATATAATTAATGCCCAGTAATAGATATAGATAATTACTACGATATAATATTTCACGTGTCATTGAAATGGATACTTACAAGTGGCGTAAATTTTTAATGACTCATTAATTCGTTGATTCTGAATTGTACATTTAGAGGGTTAATAGGGTATTTGGGAGCAATTCACCCGGTAAATTATACACAATAAAAATATTTAGGTGTTTCGGGATTTCAATCGACGATTTTGAAATGAAATGGAATACTTCTTATATTTGATAATTTGTAATGTTTAATTATTTGCATCCATCGCTTTAGGGGTATCGCGAAAAAATAAAATTTTTAGATATTTTAGGATTATACTTCAGATGATGCATGTTACGAGAATTGTTTTTTTATTTCTGTTATTTTAATTTTTCCTGGTTGTAACAAATCAGTTTTTTTCTTGAAGAAATGTCAAGCGTCTCATTACATAACGTCTTCGATAATTAAATGAACATTTCAAGCGTATTGCTTTCACTCAAATGCACGCTTGCATCTGACACCAACCGTAATAGTATTTTATTGTTAGAATAATCATCAGTTAGAGATTGAAAAAAGGAAATTTTAATTACGTTGAAAATATCATATTACGAATAATTTAACTTTGTTTTAAAAAGTTTTTTAATGGGAAGAATAAAGCTTAAAGTTATTTGTTCAACATTTCTCTTCCAATGGCTGATTTTGCACTTTATCCCTAATTTGAAATTCTATAAATAGTCATAATCATAAATAAAGAAATTCTTATGAAACTTTGTTAATTACTTTTCTCCCGTTCCTCTTATTTACTTTTAATTTCGCAACTTCACATTTATTACGTACAGTACAGACTCGCAGGGCCATAATTAGAAGAAGGAATTTTAGGCTCGCTCGGTAAATAAATGAACTAAATTTATCTTATAACATAAAGAGATTATCACAGAAACAAATCTCTTTTGTATTTAATTCCGAATACTTTTGTTGTGCAGAAATACATTAAGCTTTCTTTTTTGAGTATTTCGTGATTGATAACAGCGGCATAATTGGTTTGTCCGAATTCACAATATAGCAGATTTTGTTCAGTTTTGCTATTTACAGTTTGACACACGCGATTTGCGGTAACTGATTTGTTAAGGTCATGTATTTGAAGCAACACATTAATAACATATTTATTTTTACAAAAGGTGAAAGGTCATTATAATAAAAACGATCTTAATATTGACTGTACGCGATTTGTAATGGTCTAAACTAGTTTTGAAAGCGGACAATATTCTCAACCTCAAACATTCTACGGATTGTCTAAATGTTCTGAAAAAATTACTAATAAATTGGCTTGCTAATAGTTAAAACAATATCTAAAGGGAATTGCAATCATTTTTACCTTTATAGGTCAACTGGAATTGTAGAAACAATTCTCTAATATAAATTCTATGTTCATGTCGTTCAAATGGCAGTCTCAGTTACAGCTTTTATCCTAAGTTCACCGGCCAACCGTATATTTCACTTATAAAAATGATTTCTTCTAAAATAGATTTAAGTAAAAGTAGCTTTTCTTTTACGAAAGGATATATTCTCGGAAAGATGTATTGCTTTCTTATGAATAAGTTACCGAAAGAAGTTATTGATTTCGTATTTCGTTAGAGCAATGTTTCCTTCACAGTATTATTGCGGCTTTCGAAATACTTGAGAAATATAACGAAAGTCTTGAAAAGGTGATTAGATGGCTTCTTATTGTTCATACATTTTATATAATGGTTGCATTCCTAGAAATGGAAGAAACAAATAACACTTCATAATAAAGAGTTGGTGCTATAATGATGTTTATAAATAATATAATGGGAAACCTTTCTTGAGGATATAGGAGAAAACACGAAGTATTAAATATAAAAAAACGCATGTATATAAAATACATACTAGGTATATAAAATACATACAGGGTCTTTCAACGAAAACTTGACCCCCCTATAATTAACAAACCGATAAAAAAAATAGAATTCGCCGAGACCTGTCGATTTCTATTCTTGGGGGGAGCATTTTTAACAGTCAAGCCAACTTGATGTTCCCCCTAACCCCTAGCAACCCCTACTATAAAATTACAAATGGAACTACCTTACTTCTGACACATCATTTTAAAGCCCTTCCCATTACGAATACACTGGTGTATCGTTTTTGGGAATCGGGTGAAATTTGACAGAGTTATTGGCTAAAAACGAAAAGTTGAGAAACCTACATTCGTGTACTAATTTCAACAGAAATTCCCACCTAATAAGCTTTTTCGATTCTCCAAGACATTCAAAACAAACTGAACGAACAATAACATATTTGTAGTTGTTGATCTTCCCTTGCAAAAGCCATGCTGCTCCTCCATTAAAGCAAACGTTATTCTCTCTTATATCTGATCGGTTATGATGTTCCCAAATATTTTTGGAATTCTACTAAGTATACATATCGGTCCATAGTGTTATGTTTGGGGAAATTTTTTGTGAAATAGGTAATTATTTTTGGGTTTTTTGTTTCTTTCTGGCCCCACGTTGGGCGCCAAATTAATTGTTATGTAATGGAGACTTTAGGGATACTATTATTGGATTTTTGATTTTATATTTATTTTTATGGATTTGTTAAATTTAATTTTTATTTTAAGGTAAGTTTAATTTTTAATTTATAAGCATGCAATTGTACCTAATTATGAAGTTTTATTTTCCTTGCCTATTGTAGTTGTATATAGCTTTTTCCAAAGAAATATTTTAGTTCTTGTATATAATTTTTGATTTATCGACTTTATGGCCTACGATCAGTCCGCCACTGGCCTGAATTATTTCAGTGTTTTATTAATAAGCGACAGTGCGTATGATTTTGCGATAATTTAACGTGCAACTTACTGTAGGTTTGCTACAATCACTCTTTTTCTTTTCAGTACCTATGTGGGGTTCCTTTCTACCATTGAAGAAATATCTTACCTATAAATTTGCTGTTTGGCTATTTTTAAATAAAGGTTGTTTGAATTTCGTGCTGCTTTATTTTATTAGACTTGTACGGACTTAGAAAATTAGAGATCTTGTTAAAATGAATATCACTTGACTAGTCGCTGAGACTGCTTGATATGCAACTGAGATGAATTTAAATGCTTTGGTTGATACAATTAAACATAGATGTCACTCAAAATATAACGTTTATTACATATATTAAATGTTCAAAAAGAAACAACGTTTCCTAATCTAAATCCCTGCGATATTTAAAACTAGTTAAATCTATAACAAATTAAGGACTGTGTCCTGTTGGATGTTTACAAAATTAAAGAAACTTTAGTGTTTTAAAAATTTAGTTCAGGTTAACACTCTCTGGTTATAGAGTCGTTTTAACTGCACTTATTGGCAGTCCTGCTTTGACACTTGTGGTGCAGTTATGATGGCTGATTATTCTAGAATTTCTTGCACCGTTTACTAGATATGATTAAACCAAATAGGCCTTGGATGCAATTTTGGAATTCGACCAATTACATGGCTGCTTACTAATTAGGATAATTATTTCCTTTATTTCTGGTAAGTTGGAGTTGCTTTTCCGTTGCTTTTTCGTATTTGTCCTTGACTCACCCTTGGAATATCCCGGGTATATAAATTTCCAATATTTTCCAGTAATTTTATAAATATTTTCATGAGCCAGCTGGACGAGGGTTTGCTGTATATACTACCCAATAACAACTAAACTTTTGTTTTCATTTCTGGAACATGCAGAAAATTTGCAAATCAAGGATTTCTAGATTGCTATCTGCCATTTATGGTTTGTATTTATGCCTATTTTTTCTTTATTTTATACTTTTCCTATGAGATTATGTTATTTTCAGCATCCTTATTTCATGACGAATCCGTGGATACCCTTGTTGATATTGCGTTAAATGAAATTTTCATCTGCCGTTGGCTTCGACGAAGCATCACTAAACTTTTTGAATCTCACTTCACAATCACTACTTAAGATCTAATTTACATTGTGTCTCGTCATTAGACTAGACTGGTGGTTTAACAAGTAAGTCTTACGCTATTTATGTGCATTTTATAGAATTTTACAGAAATAAAGTGCATCTTAGTTTAACTGTTGTGTTGAAAGTCATTTATACTTTGCTCAAAGCATGTAAATAACAGCTGTTCTGTTATTGATTATTTGTTTACGTTTGTTTTATTTTAGCGTAGCTGACCCTTTATTTATGTGTGGCCCGTTGACCTCTATTGCAGCAACAGGTGTTCCACAGCTGATCTAGGAATATTATTCTCCAATATGATATCGACCAACTTGTTGAACTGTTCTTTATTCAAGGAAATCTCGATGAAAACACCTATTTACAATTATTGGAAGACACGATTGACTTTATGATAACATAAATTTTAGAGAGTGACGACAATTTAATAGAAAACGAAGTAACTTTCCAACTAGATGGCGCAACTCCTCACTATGCTGTTGCCGTGCGACAATGTTTGGATGACCATATCCCAGGGCATTGAATTGATAAAAGAGGCACCCTCGAATGGCCTTGGCCTGATCTATCCCCTTTAGATTTTTTTTTGTGGGACCATTTGAAATCGCGAATGTACACCATGCAGCCTGAAACACTAGAGGTGTTGCGTCAGAAAATTGTGGAAGAATGCCTATTAATAACACCGGATGTCTTTAGTAATGGTCGAACAGAATTTGAAAACAGACTGTATTATGGTTTGCAAGTTAACGGGGGTGATTTTGAGCAAGCTTTTTTAATTTGTGTTTTTTTGTAAAGTGATCGACACATTAAAAAAAGTAATGTGGTTGTGTAGTAGGTAAAAAGCTTATTATTAGTGGGCATTTCTGTAGAAATTATTACACGAATGTTGGTTTGTCAACTATTCGTTTATAGCCAATAACTCTGTCAAATCTCCACCGACTCTCAAAAACGATATTGGGTTTGCCTTGACTGTCAAAAAAGCCCCCCCCAAGAACAAAAATCGACGGGTCACGGCGAATTCTATTTTTTTCCCCCGGGTTTTGTGGTACTTGTACTTATGTACTTGTTTGATTTAGTCTAAGCCCAATTTAAAATAAATTCGTTAGTATAAGACACTGTAAAGATCCGAAGGAGGCGATAAGGAAAATATGTGATTAGGTAATCAGTTCTAGAAATTTTTTGTGGTGGTATAAGAAACTCAACTTCTGATAGGCGACCTAATAAACTTAACTTGATTTTAGACAAACTAACAAGATTATTTTTTATCCTTCGATGTACAATCTTGGATAGGTCGTATTCGTTGTACATCTCAAAGGTAGAAGATTTAGCTGCAGTATTTGGTCTCTGAAGTCATTTAATGATTCAGCAAAACTGCGTAAAATTCATATTGTATGGAGCAAGATAGTGAAAGCGAAGTATCATTTATTAGATGATAAGAAAGTCCAAATGCAATCGTAAGAGCTATGGTCATGATTGATAGGCCTAATAGTATTAACTACCATATTATGAAATTTGGCATATAAATGAATAGAATTATTTTATTATTAGTACCTAATATTAAAAGTTCTGAACAAGTTGATTGATTGAATCATAGTTTGTACTATAATAGCATAAAAAGTTTTTAACTTAAAAAATAATAATAATTATGTTGATATTTCAAACTATTCATAATTTCAGATTATGCTGTGAGTTGTTGCCTGTTGACTTGAATTATATATAAATCTATTACTTAACAAATATTCCGATTCCTTGTCAAATTTCTGGGTTGGAACAAGACTCAGTATCCAGAAGTTTGTGCGTGGTCAATAAAAAACCAATTATTAAATAATCGGCTGCGCCTAAGCAATTTATCCATTTTGAATTATGTCGATGTCAGCCGTCGAACCTTCAAACTAAAATGTTGTTCGCTTAACTTTAACTGATTGGTTAATTAAACGACATCGCCAATAATGGAGGCATACTTATTTATTAACTAAATTAGTTCTCGCCTTACGCGTGGCAGCTTTTTAACTTCTCACCTATAGACTGTAAGCATGCCTTTCTTAAGGGGATTTACGAAAATATGACAGCCAACTAACAGCTTCAGAAAGATATTGTATTTATAAAATAAGACAACAATTAATTCTAATAAATATGAATTTAATGTTTTATTATATTTTAAATACTAAATAAATTATGTAGGTAATAGGGGTGATTTTGAAAGCATATTTGTGTTACCTAGTACTTTCACTGCGAATAAATAACACCACATCACATGTAATTACGACCCCCTTTATCCCAGAAGGTTCTAGAGGAACCTTGTGCGGGAGGGGGCTACACATTTAAAGACAAGGGACACACAACCAATATCCGTGTATAATGGAAAATCCCTCTCACAGTATTTTCCATTGCCACGACCGGGATTCGAACCCGGGACTTTTGGGTGAGAGACAGGTACACTACCATCTCGACTATCAGTCGTATAAATGCACTTAAATATTAGTTTCAGAGGCAGCTTCCAAGTAGACAATTTTAATATCCCTTCTCCTGGGGATAAAACAGAAGAGCTGAATTAATCTCTTTCATACGTCCCCCTCAAAAACATAAATTTAAATCTTTGAAACTTTTCCCACAAACCTTTGCTAAACCACGGGGTGAAAACTATTCATTGGCCCACCCAGTATGCGTGGTGATCTACTCAATATAGAACTAATTGTGCAAAAATTATACTAGTTGGTTTTTTATTCAGTACAAATGGATTACGGGAAATGTAAAAATAACGTTTCCGTATTGAAAAATATGCTTCTTTTAGCGGAAGGAGGTGATATTTAAGGAAGTATTTGAGTGGCGGAAATAATACATCAAGTAGAAATACGGTTTGTAGGGGCTTATTGTACATTTTATTTTTTCTGTTGTAATCGAATCGCACGTAGATAAGGGAATAAAGGCCATTTGTTATAAATTGTAGCAATTTCAGTAATTTATGAATGTAAAATCTTCCGTTATTTAAATATTATAAAAGCACACATAAGAATAATGTGATAAAATGTTAATAATTAGTGGAATTTTGCATAAATTTCTTGAGTTAGGAGTTAATTAGCAATTACCAGACACTCAAACCAAGAGAATTGTTTGATGTTTTTCTTTGGTTTATTTTTAAAGACTTTTATATATTACTACTGATCAAAGCCAAGTCAATTAGCGATATTTCCATAAAAATAATGATAGATTTTTCTAAATGGTCAATCGGGAAACGATTTCGAAAACATTACTTCAAATGCAGCATAAGTCGGGCACATCTTCAGTTAAAAGTGCTACTTATCGAGCAAGCTAGTTGAAAAATGTAAGTAAAAGACACTCTTAATTGGGTGAGAGTAGAGTAGAACACGATGTATGATTAGCGATGAAGTTAGAGTCAAAATAATCAGTCAGATGAAGATTATTGCGTATAATAAGAAATAAGTAAACAATAGTTAGAAGAAAAAATTGGAATAGAGGCTCATCTTCGGATAATGTAACTATTTGGAGTGGCAACAACTTCAATGGTTGACCTGCGTTAGTGAGAAATAAGATAATGGTGAAATGTACATGGATTGTAGGGGCAGGAACGTTGCTCTTAATGTTGAATAGGTACTTACTTAAATCAGGGGTTCGAAGGGAATATTGATGGGCCAATTCGGCATCCTGCGAGGTCACGTGACCTCAAACCTTTGGATTTTTTTTACTTTACATTAAAGACATAGTTTTCGTCACAGTTCCGGGAAATCTGGACATCTTGAATACAAAAATAAGAAACTCTTGTGGAAATCTTAGTCCAGATATGGTTTTAAAGGCAGTTCGAGTTGTACTAAGAAGGTGTCAAACATGCATTAACAAAAATGGTTCACATTTCGAACAATACTTGTCTTATAAATTTGTTATTGATGTTGTTTTTGTTGAATACAATAAAATGTATTAAATAGATAGTGTGCTATGTTGTTGTTATAGATATATGTTTGATATAAAAAAAATAATAATTGTGATTGTTTTTAAGCTATATTGTCGATTATATTTACCAATATCTAAGAGGTTATGGGTCCAGAGGAAATTGTTTAATTAAAACATTGCGACGGAATTTATAATACGCGCATAATGGCTGTTGAAATTGATAAATATCACGTCCCTTATTCAATGGAACAAATTTTGACAACTGGAAGTTTCGATTGACTATTTTAATGGAAGATAGGGAATGAGTGGAATGTTTGAACGGTGTACCAGAAACTTAAAAAATATTGGAAACTGATAATGTTGCAGTAAAAACTAATAAAGAAAAGAAAATTGCAGAATTTCAAAAGAGAGACCGCAAATGCAAGTTAATTATTATCCAATTTTTAAGTGATAGTCTCTTGGAGTACATTAAGGATAAATGTACTGCACAAGAATTGTAGGAATCATTATCAAAAACTTTTCAACGAAAACTGTAACGAAGTGATTTTTCCAATCAAGGAATGTACATTTTTGCTTTAAATAATATCGTCATTTGGGTACACCCTGCCGCCGCTTTTTAGTAAGTAAGTCCTGTTCTAGTTAAGTTAGTAATGAGTTGTTAAAAATCCCGCTGGTAAACAAGCAGTCAAGTAAGTAATTGATTAATTTTCGACAATCCCCCGTATAAATAAAATCCGAGAATTATTATAAATAATGGCCGAGTCGGAAACAAAAATCATTCGTTACTAAAACCCGTTAAAATATTAATCCGTGTCTGTTTTAATCCGTTTCTTTTTGCAACATAGTCTAGAAATTGCAAGTAACGCATTTCCGGTCATTGATGTTCTGAGGCTATCTTCCTAACTACCTAATCCGCGCGAACTCCGCAAGTAACGTCGGGCTGTGAAGATGAATCCGTCGTTTCAAGTCGGTGACCGCCCCTTTATCACGCCATCTAGATACGTCATAAAGGTAACAAAAGGCAGAGGAGCGGGCACTTCGTGGTCATTCCGAGAAAGGCAGCGGCAGTTCAGTCCGCCGCATCAGACAGTCATCAATTGAAGATCAATCCGAAGCCGTCACCATTTCCGTTCGTACCGCCGCTCCGAGTAATAGTAATAGATTTAATAGTAAATTTTCTTGAATATAATATTGGTAAGCATACACCGTAGTTCGCTGCAATCCGTAGGTACCGCCTTCAGTTAAGTATAGATATTTAGAGATATTATTGTCCGTGAGTATCGCTGGATTATACTACTAAATCAAACTAGAGCTAATTAGTAATACCTCCGTTGGTCTTTTGTTTTCTAATATACAGTGCGCGCCACCCGACTAGGAACACGGGATGGGAAATGAACGGGCAGTCGCACTCGATCAAGTGTCCTCGTAACGGGTGAGAATGGAATGGAACGCACAACGGTACAAAGGACGAGGCTCGATCGAGGTGCGTTTGCCCATTCATTTCGAGGTCCCATATTCCTAGTCGGCTGGCGCGCACTGTATGCATCGGCTGGTGAGATCTGTTCACTTGGGCCATCTCCAAAGTCTCAATGCATAAACGGTTACCGGAAAACCTACGTTAATCCACATAGTCATTATATGCATCAACTGGTTAGATCTGTTCACTTGGGCCATCTCTAAAGTTGCCATGCATAGAAGTACAGGAAAACTTACATTAAATAGCGTAATCATTAACAAATAGCTCTACGTTTGTGGCAGTAGTTCGCCGTATGTTCAAACATTCCATATAGACTACAATATCTATAGCTAACCGATTGCCCGCCGATCATAATCCATCCTGTTGGAAAGTTCCGTTTGCTTGCCGTATGTAACAATTTCAAGTCGCAAGATAAATTTCAGTTACCCAAAATTCCGTAATAAAATCGTATACCCGCGCAAAGATTCTTGGTTGCCAGCTTGCTTGTTTATAATAGTTTCAAAATTTATACATACTCGACTATATAGTCGCTGAGGTATTAGAGTTAATTAATTTGTTCATTAATGTTGCTGAATAAACACGTTGATTTAAAGAGGTAAAAATCACGAGTTATTATTTCTGTCATTTATTTCCCGTTTGAACAAATGGTCGAAGTCCATTAGACAGATCTTCGCAGTTCACGAACCCCGGACATTCCGTATCCTCAACTGTTTCGCTATTCAGGTTTGTTCTCCCAATATGAGAGCCAAAAAGTGTAGTTCTTTGCACTTAAAAATTAACGAACTGGCGCTCGAGTTTTTCGTCTAAAAAGTTTACGTAAGTATATAGATAGAGAGCACCATTATAAGTAGGCACCATTACAAGAGGAATTGCAAATCAATTGTACTTTAGGAAACAATTGTTACAATTAAAAATTGATGATCCTTACTACACATTTTCTGATATTTGATGGAATTATAAGAAAACTAAAAGGTTGTGGAGCTAATATAAAAGAAATTGACATAATCTGTCATTTGTTGTTAACATTGCCAAAAAGCTATGAAATGGTTGTGACTGCAATCGAAACTTTAGGAAATGACTTAACTTTGGAGTATGTTAAAGGAAGATTATTAGATGAAGAAGCAAAACGTCAATCAAAAGTTACAAAAGTTTCAGAAAACTCAACAGCATTCACTGGAAAATCATTTAATATGCATTCAAACATATTTCAAAGGAAACAATTGAATTTTAAACCAGGAAGTTCAAAATCATATCCAGAATGAAATTTTAATTACATTATTGTGGGCAATATGGACATAAAATATATGAAATAGTTATAGTGAAAACAAATTAAATAATTATAATAACTCTCGCCATAATTTCAAAACTAGAAGTAACAGCATAGCAAATGCTGGAATAAAAGATGTATCAGACAAAGAAAATAACAGTGAAGATGAAAATGATGGAGTAGTATTTGTTGCAGAATCAGAACAGGAAAATGTTAATTGTATAAAATGGTTTATAGACGCTGGAGCTACTGATCACATGACGAATGATGGTAATAATTTCTATGAATCTTGAGAGTTACCAAATCGTGTAAACATTTCTGTTGCTAAATCAGGTCGACTTGAACAATCTGGTTTGAAAACAATTTTTGAAAATAATGAAAAAATGACTAAACAGTCACATAATAGATCAAGAATACATGCAGAATGTCCATTGGAACTGATACATTCAGATATGTGTGGACCAATAACACCATGTGCATGGAATGGTGGAAAATATTTTGTGACTTTTATAGTTGATTATACTCATTTTACAAAATTTGAGCAAATTGCTTAAGCATCAATTTTAATCGACGAAATAGAATTGCGAATACTACATTTTGAGGAAACTCCCTATACTCAATTCGAAACTACACAAGAATAAATGGAGGCAAGAATAAATGAAGTTTCCCAGGGCTCAGTAGGTAATAAAAAATTTAAAAAAAAATGTAAACCCTGTAGCAGTTCAAAACCTATCCTATCTTGCGATTACAGTTTTGCCAGCATATAATTCAGAGGCATGAATAACATGAAGCAATTTTCCAAAACATTCTAAGGACGGATGAGGCATCATTCACAATTGCAGGAAGGTTTAATAGAAAAAACATGCATTACTGATCTTTTGGAAATTCCTATAAATAATAGAGAAATTCAGTTTCAAGGACGAAAATCTCTCCATGTAACACGGGATATCGAATGTCTTATGTTTATTTTATTTTTTAAAGGCTTGGTGCGAAATACTTAATGATACCGACTGGGTAGCGCAGCGGGCTAGAGCATGAGTGACAGGCATGGCTCTGGTCACACTGCCTATCCTGACCGGTTTCGAGCCCCAGCGCCGGCAATGGCAATGTCGATGGGCATGGATGTTTTTTTGCGTCTTTCAAATGTGTAACTCCCTTCCGGACAGCTCTGGCTTTGGGTTTGGGAGTTGTCCGATTTCTGTGGTGTGTTTATGTTATATTCTTTTCAAATTACAATAATTTTTTGGTAGCACACGAACAACTAACTCACCTAATGTCACAAAATATATATAAAATTATAAAAATTAATTAAACCGAAACTGTTGAAAATACAACAATTATACATGAGATCAATATTTTTAAGAATTAACTTATCTTTATGCTGTGAAGTGAATTGAAGCTGTAGTTTTACCCAAAAAAAAGAAAAAAATTATAAGCAGATATGTTTAAGGACGTGGGGGTATTTACTTCGGCTATGGTGTCATAAAGTCATCTGCATGAAAATATTAGCATATCAAATTTCAATAAAACCGTAGCAGCTAATTATTATTATGTAGCAGGTAATTGTTATCCTAGTTTTAGGTATTGTTTTCATATGTTTCTATATATGGTTTTTGGTAACTAAGAATAATAAAAAAACTAATTTCTAGGGTACTTTACTCTAGTGAAGTGAAGTTATCAACCAAAATATTTGCTCGTGAAATAGTCTAATAAAATACCACTCGTGATTGAATTTATCTTATACGTCTGTCTTTTATTTCTAAACTCAACTGAGTCCTACGGACTCGTGGTGTTTCCAAGCAACTCAGTTTCGTTAGAAATAAATCGACAGACTTATCGCGAAAATTCAATCTCTTGTGGTATTACTACTGAAAATACGATGGTCTGTGCATGGAGAAACCTAAACAAATTTGTTTTTATTGATGAAAATACAAGATTAATTTAATATTAAAGTTTTAAGTGAGATTTTTAGTCTATACTGAAACGTTAGCCACCATCATGGTTTCGTATATAACATCACTATTATAATAAACCAAACGCTAGACAAGAGGCATATTTTTGCGACACGAATTTGAGCAAATACTTTACTGCTGTAACCAATCACGCAGCAAGAAAGCTATGTTCAACCAATCAAAATTAATTTTTGAAACAGATGTCATTAAGGCATGGTCCTTTACTAGGATTTAACCTGCTCTGTGTGGGTCACTTACGAATCACTCTGTATGTTTATAGACGGCAGTATTAACCTTTGTAAGATTTCAAAGTTAAGTATTTTTTATTTTGAATATTAAGGTAAGGTTTATTTTGATTTGTTTTAAGATTTATTTTGTTTGTGAGTAAGGACTAAAACAAGAATTATATAACAGAAATCTAGGATATTTTCAGCATTATCATATAATTATGTAATAATTCAGTAATATAGTAGGGAATCCCATGCTAAAACACTAACAATAAATATTTTATCAAATTTATGATGTGAGATTCTAATACTTGGCAAAGTTCCCATATAATCGACTCATGTGTATTACTCCCAAGCTCTCCGAAGGCATTTTCTAATCTAAAATAATTGGAATACACGCTTGAAGAATGTAATGTGTTACAAATTCCTTGTTAATCGCAGAACAAGGGAGTTCCTATTAGATCAAACTTCTGAACGCTTGGAAACTATTCCAGTTTATCATACTATAATAATAGGTAAATAATTGATACACCTACATTGATTTATACTTTTATTGAACGTTGTATACCTGCTATATGTTCTAGAAAATGTATTATTCACTCACTTTAAGTTGTTTTATTTAAACTAAACATTAAGAATATAAGAATGTAACAGAATGATTAATTACGTTTTGAAAAACTTTTTCGCTATTAGTTATTTTTGTCGTTTTGTGAGTGGTAAATTATGTCGTTTGGATAGCAGCCTTCTTTTTATGGCTAATGATACAAATTACTTTTTTGTTCAAATTGTACATGTTAACACACACAAATAGATTGACAGATAAATTTATTGTTCATTGGCCAATTTACGTTGAATATATAATTTAAATGTTGAGCATCATACGTATGCATGCTGTAATATTTTAATTAATTAATTAATTAACTGTTCATTTCATACTAACAAAATTTAAACTAAACATGAAATATATATTTAAATATATTTAAAATGCAAAATTCATTATGATAATAAAGTCTGCTATAGATTAAAGAACATTTTTCATGTAGAATAAATAATTTTAATTTATTATTTATTGATTACAAGTCTATTTTTGACAATATTTATTAAATTATTTATGTAGCGATTTATCTCTTGTATTGAGATTTAAAATCAATAGCAAAAGTACCATGCTTACCACAGAATGCAAGTGGCGCAAGAAAACAAGGCGCCAATACTTCAAGGATGGGGCGCGGCGCTAAATAAATTTTAATTTTGTTCGTCAAATAAAATACCCTACTAGTTAATTACTTTTATTTATCGTACGTCGCCGCTGCTCTTCAGTAAAGGCGTTTTTTCTTTTCAGGAATATTAAAATCGCCTGTCAAAAGCATAAAACTAACAAGGTTAAATAATACCAAAAATATATAACTCAGTTAAAACAAAACAACCAAACAGATAGTTCAATGACGTTGTCATCTGGGCTCCTGGTTGAAGAAAATTTGAAAACGTTAAAATTACTCTGTTTATCCAGCATGACTGTCTCTCAACCCTTTTTTGCGTCGTATTAAATTCCTTGTTTCCGGGCTGATCAAATATTTGTCGATTTCACCTCTTCGATCCAAACTAGGAGCTATTTTGACATCGAACGAGAGGATATCCAAAAAAAAGAAGAAATTCAAATTTTATTTTAAATTTAAATTATTTTGCTTCACTTTGACAAATAAAAAATCTATCAATTTAAAAAATCTAATTTTGTATTTCTTCACTCTATATTATTAATAAACAAAAGAAAGGCTATTGGCCCGAGTTCTGCTGACTTTATTTGTGCATCTAAAAGGAGGCGTGGACTTGTTTTGCTGACGCTGCGTGGTGGGTCACGATATCCCAATCATTGTAAGGCGTAGGCGTGGCTTGGTTCCACCAATATGCCAGTGATACGCCCTTGAATTTGCTATCATCGAGAGGTGTGGCTTCTTTCCGGGGCTGTCGCGTAGTAAAACATGTCGGTAGGCGTATATTATATATTATCTGTTTGGTGTGTGAATTTTTGAAAATGATCCATTTTCCGGATTTCTCCAAAAATTGTTTACTTAGGAAAGCTGTAATGTTTTTCACTTCACGAATTTAGAAACTGCACTCCCACGAATGAGACGCGCTAGGATCCTCAAAAATGTCTTTACTCAATTTTCATACGGAACGAAGGTGCAATTTTTTTAATAAGAGTAAAAGTCATAAAATTGTAATAAAAATTTCAACTTTGCTTTATTTGTTCTCGATCGATATTTCACTTTTCCTGCCTCTGCAGTCTATTCTATTTTTGCCTAACCTCACCGATTCCTGCGATTCTGTTTTATTTTTTCATCCTGTTCCTCTAGGATTTATGGTTTTTTCACACTATGTGTGAAAATTCCATACTCTCCAATTTTCGGTTCTACGAACAGATTAGCTACGTTAAAAATGGCAAAAATTTTATAAAATTTGTTAAATTATTTCTGTATTCAAATCTTCCTTTAATTATTTTAACATTGTGTAGATTTCTCTTGTGTTTTTTTATAAATTTCGTTCCTCGTATTTATTGATTTTATTACCCATTTAGTAATCCAACCCTTTTGTCTAAAATTTATTCCTGTCTTATCATTTTTATATCCGTATTCTTTCAATTTTTGTGTTGCAGCTATACTTAGATTAGACATAATATATAGTATATACAGGGTGAATTTAAAATACACTGAATATTTTTAATCTGTAATTTATTATAGCATAATTAATGAATTCGCAGTGTTTTAATTTCAAAATTTCACAGTTAATGTTTCAACACAAAAACCCTATACTCGTCCCACTGGGGATACACTGACCGGTGAACTTGACATTGACTTGGTTACGAACAAATACGTCTACGCAGTATTCGCAGTGTTTACCAAGTAAAACCAACACTGAAATATAAAACACTAGGAAAAACTCACACTCGACATCATGGATGTACAGGCTGAACTACGCCAGCACAACAACACGATAGCTAAGAAGAGTGGGGGTACAGGCATTTATGTCGCTACACACATCAGCTGTTCTGCTCAGGCAGGAGCGTCGTGAATATTTAATAAATATTCAAAAATTGTTTTCTTGACTGTATTTCATTTATTTTACAAATGACTATTTTTAAGAATTCTTACGGACTATAGAGCTTAACGGATTAAAATTATCCAGTGTATTTCAAATTCACCCTGTATATTTATCTTCCAATAATTTTAGTTTTTATTCCTATTTTCAATTTCTTAAAATTTATTCATTTCAATACAATATGATTATAGAGAGAAATAGAGAATGCATCACCATTTTCTTGAAATATTTAAAGTTTATCTATACAATGTGAAAAAATAGTCGGCCTGTAAATGTGTTAACTATGAACGTGACTGTTCCAAATTATATTTGCTATGGAATATTTATGCCGGGTCAAGTACTGAATTTTAAAATAGCTAGCAAGCGTCAATCAATTGATTGACTCCAAATTTTCCATAAATAATTAAAACATCTATTAACCGATTAAATTACTAACATGTTTTAAAAATGTAGCAATATATGAATTCTTGCAACCATCCTTCCAAAATGTAAAGGCCCTCGGTGCCAATCACGATTGACCTAATCAGTTACAGAGGTTGACTAGCGTCCTAGTCTGATGCGTCGTCGACACAGACGACAGTTTCATGACATCCATAGTTAATGGTGTATAAATCAGCAATTAGCGGAATTCATAACATCCTCGTGAATAAGGTCTCCCTGATTAATCTTGCAAAACACGGCGACTAACATGCAGAATGGAATAGAGAGCTATTTCACATTTATGGGAATACCTGAAAGCAAAGCACCAGAGGAGTTGCATTGTTCATCGCGTTTGCATGAAGAACAATGTTAATTAATGATATGCGATCTATAATGTATAAAACTCACTTTCATCTTAACACAATGTTATATACATGAGGGATGAATATCTTTTGTTAGTTTAATGATACCATCAGCCACCTACTGCATATTTTACTGTAGTTTATTGTGAAAATTGCTAAATTAAAGTCGTAAACGGAATAATAAAGGAGTAATCGCAGTATTAAACTGCAACTAAAATTGCTGTATCTTTGTTGTGTTGAAGATTTTGATAATGTGGCGCATGGTGTGGCGTCAAATTACGTGTCTTGAAATTTATCGACAATGTAGAGTAGAGTGATTGAGCACAGACTCGTTAGAGATTACAGGAAATTCTGGCGAAGTTATTTGCATTGATTTTGATTTGATTGTTGGAATAGAATAGAAAATATTTGGTGAGATAAACCTGATTTATAAATAATAATAGGTACAATTAATTTGCATTACTGTACAGGGTATATTACTGATACTCTTATTTTCTAATATATTTCAACAATTTGCTTTTAAATAAATTAATATTAGTAAAAATTATTTGCTTAAAACCTAACATATTGTCAAGTATTTTAAACTAAAACCCCACTAGTAAATTATTAAAATTAAAAAAAAAAAAAATTCAGATCAAACCAGGGTAAAATGAAATAATCCTCCTAATAAAACAATAACGAGAAACTTACGTATGGTATACTCATTATATACTCTGACAAATCAGATGTAGAACACCTGTTGATGTGAGAGAGGTCAACGAGCCTCATGTAAACAAAGGGTCAGCTACGCTAAAACAAACCAAAAGTAAACAAATTAAAGGCGTAAATAAAATAAATACATTGTGCTATGTTTCTTTAAAATAATCAATAGCAGAGCAGCTGTCAGTTACATGCTTTAAACAAAGGTTGAACGATTGTCAACTACAGTTAAACAAAGATGGACTTTATTTATGTAAATTTTTATTAAATTTGTAATTAAATAGCATAAGACTAAGCTGTGAAACCTCCAGTCTAGTCAAATGACCAGACACAATGTAAATTAGATCCTAAGAAGTGAGTGTAGTGATCTTCGATATAGTTCAGTGATCCCTCGTCCAAGTCAACGGCAGATCAAAAATTCATCTCACGTAATATCAACAAATGGGTATCCACAGATTCGTCTTCAAATAAGGATGCTAAAAATACCATAATTTCATAGCAAAATTATATAATAATGGTAAAAAAGGCAAAAATACCAACCATCATGACAGTTGAGAATCTAGAAATCCATGGTTTGGCAAATTTTCTGCATGCTCCTTAGAAACGAAACAAAAAGAGAGTTGTTATTGGGTCATGAAAGAAGCAAACCCACGTCCAGATCGCTCCTGAAATAAATAGAGAAAAATACAATTTAAATTGAAAATTTATATTCCCAGTACGTTCGAATTATGGTTCAAGGCTAAATACGAAAAGGTAACAGAAAAATAGCTTCAACTTACCAGGAATAAAGGTAAAATTTATTCTAATTATTTAGCAGCCACCTGATTGGTCGAAATCCAAAAGTGCATCCAAGGAGTATTTAGTTTATGCAAATCCAGTAAATGGTGCACTAAATTCTAGAACAGCTAGCCATCATATCTGGACCACAAACCACAAGTGTCAAAAACTTAAAACAGGTCTGCCAATTCAAGTGTAAATAACGCGACACGGTAACTTGAGAGTGCAGAGAGTTCTCTGAACCGAAATTTGAAACCTTAACTTTATTAATTTTGTTATTATCCACAAGGACACTGTCTTATATTTGTTGTAGATTTAAGTAGTTTTAGAGCAGGGACATAGGTTAAGAAACGTTTTTGCTTTTGATTATCTGAAGTTGACAATAAATCTTTAATTTTGAGTCCCATCTATATTTAATTGAAGTAACTAAAGCATATAAATTCATCTCAGCTGGATATCTAAATTACAGCAGAATATTAAAAATTCTATTCCAAAAACCTTAAAAGGCAATATAGGGCAAAAATTAGACAGTGCAAAAGTGAATACGTAGCAGATAAAATGTTGTATTCGACAAATCAATCAAGATCAGCATGGGCTATTATCAATGATTCTGTTAAACCGCGAAAACAATGTAACTATGCATTTAGTGCTGATGATTTTAATGCCTTTGTTATAAATATTGCAAAAAATGAAACGGAGAACTTGCCAATGCCTACTCTAAATCCTATTGAAATAACCCATCAAAGTATACAATGTCCTCAGGTATTTTTTCTACAACCTGTCGTCGAAGCTGAGGTGGACAGTATTATCAGAAATCTCTCTAATAGCTCTGCGAAAGATATATATGGTATTAGTAATAAATTACTAAAATTAATTAGAGAAGGTATCATAGTACCACTTACAATCATTATAAATAAATGTTTTCACAAGGGAGAGTTTCCGTCGAAATTAAAAATATCAAAAGTAACACCCATATATAAAAATAAAGGATCCAAAACTTGTATGAATAATCATCGCCCTTTATCTATAATACCATCCCTATCAAAACCTATTGAAGTAGCATTTAACGAAAGAATTACAAATTATCTTGAACAACACAAATTACTTAATACAAGTCAGTTTGGATTTCGGAAAAATCTATCCACGATAAAATCATTAATTCACATGGTGACACACATCCACAGTGCTTTTGAGAGGGGTGAAATAGTATCTGCACTGTTCTGTGACCTCTCGAAGGCTTTTGACTGTGTGTCACACAAAATTCTTTCAGAAAAATTAAATGACTACGGAATTAGAGGAGCAGGTCGTAACTTCATTATATCATACCTAACAGAAAGAACACAATTTACTGATTGCAATGGGGTGTTGTCAACTCCATTAACTGTTAAAGCAGGTGTGCCCCAGGGTTCTATCTTGGGGCCATTATTATTTGTCCTTTATGTGAATGATTTGCCTGGTTACCTAACTATGACTAATACTATACAGTATGCAGATGACACCACCCTATACAATAGTGATTCTGACATAAACAATTTAATACATATCAATCGAGTGGCACAATATGCTGCAAAGGAGTGGTTTACATCTAATGAACTTTCGCTAAATACAAATAAAACTATCCACATCAATTTTTCATTAAGAGATATACACAGCGAAGTAGACACAGTCAAGTATCTGGGAATTCAGATGGATAAAAAATTAAATTGGAGAAATCATATCGATACGCTATGCAATAAACTTTCAGGGGTAATTTTTTTACTAAGAAAACTTTCACAATATGCAATTAGATCAGTCTGCAGAATAGCTTATATGGGATTATTTTTACCATTAATTTCTTATGGATTGATATTATGGGGTAATTCTACTGACTGGCCGCGAGTATTTGTGTTACAAAAAATGGCATTAAGGGTAATCACCAACAAATCTAATCGAGATTCATGTAGACCCATTTTTCATGAATTGCAAATTATGACATTTCCTGCACTTTATATTTATCACTGTTTAATGTATGTTAAAAGTAATAGTGAATGTTTTAAGAATCATGCTGATCTACACAGCCACTTAACCAGAAATCGAGACAACATTATACTGCCTACCCATAGATTGCACATTACACATAAAAGTTTTATTTACGTTGCATTAAAACTATATAACTGTATGCCTATTGAAATTAGAAACTTAACATCAAATAAATTTAAAATAAAAGTTAAACATATTTTGATGAAAATTTCCCCATACAACTTAGAAGAATTTTATAATGCTTCTTTTAATAACCTCTAAATGTTCTGTGTTTAAATTTAAGGTATGGATACAGTTACTGATTTTATCTAACAATTTTTATATTTTTATTTTTTAACTATTGTACTACTTTTTTATTTTAATTCTTAATGTATTTTTAATGTCTAATGTATTAACTGACAATGCTAAAACAATTAACATGTATTGCACATGAATGTATAATCAGCAAATAAAGTGTTTATTATTATTATTATTATTATTATCAGAGACATCTAGCTGTCAAATGACAAAGTAATATTCATCCTGATAAAGATCTCTAACTTTTCTAAATCCTTACAAATCAAATAAGAAATAAACCTGCACGAAATTTAAATAACCTTTATTCAAAACTGTACAACAGCAGATTTATAGGTAAGATATTTCTTCGATGGTAAAAGGGAACCCCCAAAGGCCCTGAAAGGTAAAAGAGTAATTATAGCAAACCTATAGTAAGTTTCACGTTAAATTATTTTAAAATCATACGCACTGTCGTTTATTGTTAAAAACATTGGAAAATTCTGCCCAGTGGCGGACTGATCGTATGCTATAAAGTCGATAATTCCAAAAACTATATACAAGAACTAAAAAAATTTCTTTTAAAAAAACTATTTACAACTAATTTAGAAAAATAAATTTAAATTTCAAATCTAAATAACTTAACTGCTAGTGCATGCATAAAAATATATAAGTAAAATTAATAAATAGAACGTGCAAATATAAAATATAAAATCTTTAAATTTAAATGTAATGTAAAATGTAATATAATTGTTTTTTACTTTGCAATATAATTATTTTTTACTCTTTATTTATCTGTTGTGACTATATATTGTACCTATATGTTAATTTTACACCCTATTTTATGTGTGTATATGAGGTGTAATATGTGTATATTTATATTTATACATGTTTATACTTATTTCTTGTTTTTTTTTTACTTTGTCAATGATAACTTGGCTGTCTGGACAATAAAGTATATTATTATTATTATTAAACTTACCTTGTAACAATAAATTAAATTAAAAATCAAATATAAAAATTTAAACAATATCCCTAAAATCCCCTTTACATAACAATATCTACGTATAATTTCTTAGTTTTACCGAGTACAAATTGTTTCCTTACCAA
Organism: Rhagium mordax; assembly: GCA_963680705.1. NCBI lineage: Eukaryota > Metazoa > Arthropoda > Insecta > Coleoptera > Cerambycidae > Rhagium > Rhagium mordax. The sequence continues at coordinate 25,230,366 of OY796665.1, forward strand.
TTAATATTAAAGTCTCCTACATCTATAATGTCATTAAAATCATCTTTGATTTCTAATCACTGACTGATCCACTCCATAAACACGTTAAAATTCTCATTTGGAGAACGATATAGTGCAGAAATTATATACAGCATATATTTTGCTTTTAGTTTTACAGCAAAAAAAACAAAAATTTAAATTAATGCCTTTTTTCTCTAAAACAGTTGCAGACTTTATATTATCGTTTCCGACAAACATTAGTACACCCCAGGATGGTATGTCTGCTAGCTGAATCGCATCGAAAACATTTATATCCATTTATCTTTAGTTCACTGTCACAGAAATCTTCAGTTATGTGGATCTCACTTAGACATACATATATCCATGGAATTTGACTGCTTTATGTACACATTAACCTCAACCTTATGTTTGCTAAAACTTTGTGCAATTAAATGTACAATAAGTAGCGCTTTATTTGAATTTTTGATAGATATTATTATATGTATTATTACCATATGAATTTTAAATACTACTTTTTTTATATTTAAGAAAATTAGTTTTTATTCTTATTCTTTAAATTCGTTGCTATATCAAATTTGAGGTTATGTTTTTTAATGAAACTCGAACAAGCATATTTTGTGCATACGATTTTTTGCATTAATATAAAAAGAATATATAGTCTCCATGAATCAAGAAAAATAGGGCACATCTCTCTAAGTATGATCTAAAGTTGGTGGTATTTGAAATATAAAGGAACAAGACGCTGACAAATTTTTAACCTGCCTTAAAGCTCGCTTCAACTGAGAAATAGCAAGGATCAAGCCGGACTTATATCCTCGAAAACAGGGACATGTGTCATCGCCATGTAATGAATGTGAGGTGACGTAGTGTAATTCATGATTCATCATAGGACATTGTGTATACCTAGTCTTCTAACTCTGGAAAAGAAAAGTAAATATATGGATAAATATAACATTTCTAGTAATGAAACACAATAAGTATAGTGGGCGTCGGGAAACAAGAGGAAACATCACTCTGACTGTTATGTCTGTAAAAATGAAATGTGATCATGCCTGATACATTATATATTTATTGAAAAAGTCGTCAAATATATATTGAATTGGGTTTCGCATGTGTTTGTGCTATTAATATCTCGGAATTAAGTTCTATTTTTGGATAAAATGCTACAAATGTTTCAGTTTACATGTATTATTCTTTCAGTAATATTCTTTTTGGGATTTTTGCGTTCAACTATAAACATTCGTGACTATTGTATGCTTTATCGAAAGATAAAATTGTTTCCAAATATTAAGCAATTGCAACCTCAGAGACATTTTGTATATAACATGAAATAAAAAATGGGCCACCAGTTTTGAAGTATATTTTTGCTCAAATATTTGTTTAAATCTGGTGGAAAACTATTGTTTTTGATAAATAAATGTGGAACGCTAATTTCGTTTATCAGAATTTAAATATATAAAAATATATAAACAAAGCATGAGAACAGAACTCTGAGATAGAAAACGCAGGAAACGGAGGAAAGAGTAGATAGGCTGGAAAAAGAGAAAAGGAGGAACAACATCGTAATTCAAGGAATACAAATAGATACATATTATGACCAAAATTTAATAAAAGAAGAAATAGAGAATATCATAACTAGGGCTTTGCAATTAGAAATAAAAATAAAGGGGGCAAGAAAGTTAGGCATAATAGGTTAGGTACCTAGTAGAATTGTTCAACGCAGCAGATAAAGAAAAACTAATTAAGAAAGAAAATAGGTTGAGCAAGCTGGAGAATTTGAAAGTGTTTATAAATGATGAGCATGAGCAAAGAGGAAAGGGAGATACAGGAAAAAATGATAAGAAGGGCCAAGGAAGAGTTAATAGCCGGAAATAAAGTAAACATGGGCTTCCAGAAGCTAATAATTAATGATGGAGGATGGATATGGAACAGAGAAAAAGAAAAATTTGAGAAAACAATTTGTCAAAGATTACCATAAAAGTGAAACAAAGCAAACCAACGATCTCAACGAATCAAGATCGGAAATAGGAGTTCCACAATAAAAAAATTAATTAAAAGTATACCGGACGGAAGCATAGATACGAATAGAGCAACGAAAAAGGATAAGAATACAGGTATCGAGAAGATTGGCAAAATGGAAAGAGTATGGACGTTGGGAAATTGGAATATCAGAAGTTATGATATGCAGCGGAGTAGAACTAAACCAGAGAGCGAAAGAGGGAGTTGGGTGTATTATAAAAGAGGAGCATGCAAAATATATAAAGAAATGGACAGATGTAAGCGAGAGGATACTAATGATAGAAGTGGAGATAGTCAGACAGACGAAGACGATATTATTAGTAGTCTATGGATCCAACGAAAATGAAAGAATACAAGTAAAGGATGAGTTCTGGGAACAACTTACGGAGATAATAGAAAACATAAACGGTAGATTATTGATAATAGGTGATCTAAATGGACGAGTAGGAAAAAAGAGAATAGGAAAAGGTGATACAATAGGAATACATGGAGAACAGACTATAAATAATAACGGGGAAAAGTTAGTCTGCATAATAAATAACTTAATAATAATGAACACGTTCGATGCACATAAAGATATATACAAATTCACGAGGGAAGTAACCAGCAGAGAAGAAAAATCAATAATAGATTATTATATTATATAATTAACAGAAGTTTCAGGGCAGAGGTAAAAGATACCAAAGTTGTCTAAACAATAACATTGAAAGCCAGGACATTTGGAATGAGAAAATTTAAACAAAAAAAGTAAGACAACAGAAATAATCGGAACATATAAACTGCACGAAAAAGAAATAGCCAAAGCATATAAGAAGCGGTAGAATTGGAAATCGAAACACATAACATAAATGAAAAGACAATATCTACTGAAGTACTCTGGGAAAATATTAAGCAAATACTTAACAAGGTAGCGAAGCAAATATGTGGCATTACTAGGGTTAATAAGAATAAAAAACAAACTAGCTGGTGGACCGAAGAAATAAAAAGAGAAGTGGGAATCGAGGGTGGGAATCAAAAAATAAAAATGGAAAAAATATCTTGGAGACAGAACCAACGAAAAATATCAGTTATACAAAGAGCAGAGGACGAAAGTAAAGGAATTAGTGAAACAAGCAAAACAAAAATCGTGGGTAAAGTTTGAAGGAAAGATAGAAGAAGATAGTTTTGGGAACCAAAAATTATTTTACAAAGTAGGTACTTAAATCGCTACGAAAAAGAAAACAATACCAAGTAAAATATATAAAAGCAAGAAATGGAGAATTGATAGGCGACAAAAGCCTAAACCTAAACCCTGAACGCAGAACAAATAAATCATATTCCTGATGAAGAAGATGAAGATGAAACTGCGGATATGGGACTATAAATAGAAGAGCAAATAAAGATGGAGTACTTAAAGAAAGCAATAAACATTTTGAAGAGGGGTAAAGCAGCGGGACATGATGGAATTACCCATAACGATAAGAGTAAACGGGAAAAATTTAGAACAAGTAGAAATATTCAAATACCTAGGAGTTAAGATTAACAATGGGAAAAATGAAACAGAACTAACGGGCAGAATTGAAAGTACCTACATTAAAGTTATATCAAGCACTAAATAGCACATTTAAACATAAAAAATAAATATCAAGGAAAACTAAATTAACAATATATTATATAAAACCATCTTTAAACCTATACTGACATACGGATGTGAAAGTTGGGTACTGACAAATCATATGAGAAGCAAACTATAAGTGACAGAGATGAAATATTTGAGAGCAGTAAAGAACATTAACAAAAGAGACAGAATTCGAAATGAAATAGTAAGACAGGAGATGAAAGTTGAATCGGTAATAAAAGATATAAAGAGAAAACAATTGAGATGGTTTGGGCATCTAACACGAATGAAAGAAAAACAGCAGGTAAAGATGATACGGCAAGCAAAATCAAAACACAAAAGGCCACGAGGGAGATCAAGAATAACATGGGAAAATGTAATAGCCGAAAACCTAAAAGAACGAGGAATCAACTGGAATGAAGCAAGGAAGATGGCAAGAAATAAAAAAGAATGGACAAAATTTATATACGATTAAACTATATTTAACACCATTACACCTTAGGGTAGAAATAAGGTTTTGATTATATGTACTGGGTTGGCACTTAAGTTGACAATTATTGCGAATAACTTGAAAATAAAGTATTTTAGAGAAAAATGTGTCAGACAGAAGTTTCATCATTTTAAAAACGGGATCTAATGGTTTTCTTGTGTTAAAAATAAATGACGTTTGTGCTTACCATTTATCTTTTTGAACTTATTGTTTGTGAGTAATTAAGCAATGAAAAATATAGGTATTAAAAAACGAAGTTGACCGCCAAATGACCTTGAAGTCCTCCACTATGTAACATACCAGCCTATCTCAATGTTTATTTTTAGATTTGGATTGTATTTATTTATAAGTATTGCATATAAGTTGTGTCAAATGAGGAAGCAAGTTGGCGACGAGGAGTACTTTCAAAATATCCCCTTTATATGCTCCTATCGATCGGTTACGACATAAATGATATTTTAGGTTATGTTTGTTACAAAGATAACTGCTATTTTCTCGTAATCAGTTTTAAACGATTTACATATATTTAGTTTTAAACTTCGGGAACAATTTTATGGAATTGCCTTGATTAGCCGCTTAAGAGGTAATTATTGATCTTTGATCTACATTTGTCCCAAGAGTAAACGTAATTCTTTCATCGTTAATTAAACGATCCGCAATTAAGTTTCACTTTAAGAACCACTTTACTGATTTTTGGCTCATAAACCTTGAATTGTATTTTTTAGAGTCGTATCTATGTTATCAGGAATTTTCTTACTTATGATATTATGAAGCTTTCGTAGGACAGTCAACAGCCTTTTATTTTTATTTGTTTCCTATCTCTAATTTTGCTACTACAGAAATATTACATTTAGCACATCTTAGCAAAACTAATTTTACGGATTACGCACCCTTATGGCATAAATAAATAAAGATTCTTTTGGAGGATGCAGATTGACGATAATCCCTTCATTTCTTTTCCGAATTCGAAACATACAAATACCTCATCAACAGCGTTCCAATCTGTATTAGAAGTAAGATTTCTGCGTTTTAAATGGGAAATACGTAACTGGGGTGCTGGAAAGAAAAATGGAACTAATCAAATTACCAATACTTGCATCTGTCATCTTCTAAAGTGGTAAATTGTGCGTAATTTAAGTAAATAGTTCAAGGTTGCAGTAGCTCATATCTGTCAAGTCAAGTAGTGCCAAAGTTTAAAAAATTTGGTATAAAATGAGAAGGACTAATGTCTGCCTGCACCTTCGAGAACAAAATTAATGTGCGTGCTAACACAGCATTGTTAGTAGTTATTTTAGAAGAACATCAAAACTACTGCGGAGTCAGAGGATCATCAACAAAGTTAGAGTGTTAAGGTTGAAAGAAAAGGAGTGTGAAGTCTTGCCACATATTAACTGGAATACCTGACTTATATAGTCAGGGGAGAAAACACGATCTGCTCAAGTTTATCACGTAAAAAAGAAAATCGAAGGAGAGCAAAATTTAGGCAGAAAGCAGAAGGTAAATTTTCTGATTAAGTCTTTAATTTTTTACGCTAACAACTTTGTGCCATTTGTACTAGACATAAGAACACTGTTGGTTTTAAATAAAAAATGCGTAATTTAGGGAGCTGAAAAGAGAATTGCAACTCTTTACATTACCACTCCTTTATACACTCATGCAAAAAAAAACACAAGTTAATATTTGGTCAAATTTGAGGTCTCATAATTTTTTTATTTTTAGTTCAATTTTCATAATTTCTTTGTAGATAAAATAACTAACTTCAACTTGCATATTCAGTCTTTTGCTAAATGTTAGCCTTTTAGTCATTATACAGGGTAATTTAAAAGGTTGTTGTATAACCCTAATTTTAAAACACCCCGTAAAATAATTTCTTAACCAAATTTTAATGGTACATCGTTTCATTTTCAAGAGTAAAATGAACTTGTCACTAACAGTTTACTTTAAGAAATGTTATTTTTGACGAGCTGGTTTTCTTGTTGATGCTCTACCAAATATTAACTTGTTGCGTTTTTTTTTGCGTGAGTTTATGTGTTATCTTTAAAAGGGGTATATTGTGCAAAATAAATGAAAGTAGTTTGTAGCTCAAAGTTGCTGTAGTTCATATCTGGCACAAATATTGCCAAAGTTTAAAATACTGAATATGAAATAAGAGAGAGACTAGCTTCTGCCCCCCTAAATCAAATTTTATTTGTTCCTACGTAAGTATGTGCAAGCCATATTGTTGATTGCGTTAGCTGTGCAGTTAGTGTGTTAGCTAAGACAGAAGAACAAACAATGGTGGAGAGAGTAAGTTGATGATAGATCCGGTTTTCATCTTATTTTGTTGAGAAATATCCGCTTGCAACTTTATTTGGATTTTATAAAAGCATAATCATAACAAAAATATCCTATTTGACATATTAATATTGATACTTCTAAATATACAAATATAAAACCTATTGGATGCAAAAATCATTGAAATCATTTTAGAGCGTAATTATTATCGAATCTGTTAAAACATCTACTTTTCATAACAAAAAACAAATGATGCTGAGTAAGTACCTAATTTAAATTTCTTGATAATTACCATATTCTGCATTCCTAAAACACAGCAATGTTTCTGTATACGAGGAATAACATCTAATTCACCTTGATGGCGTTTTGCAACCGACTTAATTCGTATTTTCTGAAATTGTACTTAATTTTTTAAGAGTGAAATGGAGCTTCTGTTACCAGCTTGGATATTTAGGCTGCACTGTTTGTATTCCACCTCACCGGTTACCTAGTTACCTGATGGGTAAATTGCTTAATTTCATCGCTTTCTTACTTACTTACTTACTTACTTAAAGTTTTATTTTCCAAGTACAATTCATAAATTAATAAGTACTTTTCATAAGTTAATAAATTAAATACATGATATTTTAATGTAATAAATTAAATACATGAAATTCTTGGTCATTTTGTTTTCAAACTAGTAAACATTTAACTTATACCTTCCTTATTTCATATTTTTATGGAAAACCATTATCGTTTTTCTATTCCTCAAAAAATTTCCATTCTCTGGATAGGCACGTTGACACTTCGTTTTTAACAATGGTCACTTTACGAACGAGACACTGATTTTTAAGTTCACAGTAAATCTACTTAAGTGATTAAATTTACACACAGGTCAGTCTTTTTACATCGTTATTGAAATTTATAATGTATATCCATTTTATTTATTTACGGTTTTGTTGATGTTTCCTGGCGTTTTGCCATTTTGCTGAGGAAAACCGACCTCTGTGGGGATCACTCTGTAACAATAAATTTGTATATGTGGACCATATTATTTACAATTGTAGAATTGTTTTGATGCTGTGTAACAATATTTTAAGAAATGTTTATTTGATTAATTTTATTTTTTTACATCAGAAGATTTTCTTCTGCTCCTATAATAGTCTGTGGCCTTGTGTGTTATTTACTTTTCAAGACGAACTGGCCCCAGATTTCTTTTAAACTACTAGCTTTTAAGTAATTTGTGAGTATTCCCTTTTGGTTTATTTTATTTTCTGAGGGAATTTTTATATCATAAATATTTGAACTTAATTCAATGTAGGTATTTTTTATATTTGTTCATCGTTAAAATACATGCTCTTTCATGCTGATTGGAAATCATCAGGAGGATAGTACGAGGTAACGATTCATTTATATATATATAGAAAGTGTTATTCCCGCATATTTTGCATTTTTAAAAACTCATGGAAAACAATATTTTTTATAGGATTCAAAGATAAAATCTCGCATGAGCCAGCTCATGTTTTAGAGTTTTTCCACTATTTCGACTTCATTTTTTTAAACAAATACCAACTTGTGACATATATCTGACATCAAAATTTCATGAGTAATTCGTTTAAAATAAGAAAGTTGGTGTTACTTCCGGTTATACACAATTAAGTACGTAAGATGCTGGCTTTAGTAACCTATTTATCTACGTTCCAAATGTCAAAAGTCTATATTTCATAATAACCGAGTTGTTCCGTTTGCTTACTTTCGTGACTAGCCGATATAAAGAATTTTCTATTATTTTTATTTAATTTTGTTGTGTTCTTCTTCCTTTTTCGTTTCGTTTTCGATTTTGAAATGATTTTTAATAAAAATATCCTCAGTGTCCTCTAATCTCTTTTTCATACCGTCCACTCATTGCGGGAACTTGAAATGATCACAATTGCGGTGGGAATAACTACGGTTGACCTAAATGTTATTGGTACAAAATTTTATTTAAATCAAAGAAACACTTAAAAAAAACATCTAAAATATTTGAGGACCCCATATTACAAAAATACACGCAATCACTGGCTCATATTCGGATTATTGAATTGAATTAATATATTATGGCATTTATATACCCCGATTAAAGTCTAATGTATTCAACGCAAATTGTTTATTTAATTTAGTTAAGCTCGGGAGACTCGCTCTATATGTTGCATGAAATGGACATAATTAGCATGATGCAATCTGTAAAATATAAAACTTTCGTTACTAATTACAATGTTGTGTGTCATGTGGAATTATCTTTAATTATTATGATTAATTAATCTGAAACACGCTAATTAATGTTGCATTTATAGTGTGAAAGACCAACTTAACGAAATTGTGTGCTAAAAAAAGAACGACAATTTTTATTAATTCATGAGAAAGAAATTTCACAAAGGTGGGTTTAATAATTGAGTTGGTGCCTTTTGGTTAATGTACGTAGACTATACAGTTCAGAGTGCAATTAAATGGCCTTCTGAACTAAATATGATAATCTACAGTATAAATAAATAATGATTGAATATAGCTAATGATGGTTTATCATTGTTAATTCACTACTAGAAGACAATTTTACTATACCCAAGTTGCTTTGATGCTAAAAATTATGTCATTGGCTAGAATTATTGATTTTCATTATTGTTACTAATAACTGTCATATGATGGCAGCTAATAGGGTGTTTTCACATTTTTTTAAAACTCGAAAAATGAAAAGTTCGTACAACATAAATAATCACTGACAACTTTTTTGTTTAAAAATTTTTTTTATAATAGTTTTAAGGCAGATATTAGTTCAAATCACAGGTTTGCCGCGAAAAACACCAAGTAGAGTAATGCTGGTTGCATATACTATTGTGACGTAATAGCCCATATCAACAAAGCACCTTTGTCATTATATTCGTGTTACTGTTATTTTTTTGTAGTAGTTAATTTGATTTCGTTTATTTTTGTATTTTACAAAGAGTAAAACATGTATGGATCGCAGAATACGTGGTGTTTTGTGCCAGGATGTAAAAATACCTCTATAAGTGCCCCTAATAAAACATTTTTAAGTGTCCCCCATGATTATTCACGTAAAGTTAAATGATTTAAAGCTGCCAGGCGTGATATGCCTAAATCAAAATTCAAGTTCTGTTGCTCAGATCATTTTAATGTAAGTAAAAACTAATGAATTGAACAACAACAATCTAAATTCTTAAATATACAATTTTGAGGTTAAAGTTCGTCACTTTTGATAAATTCGGTAACCATAAAAATATGTACACATGGTAAATTGTTTGAAGAAGCTTTAACAAACCCCTCGGAAGCCATTTTTCACTTTTAATTTATATATAACACACTTTAAATTATAAAAACTCACATGACAATACTGATAACACACACATGACATATAAACAGTCCGCCATATATATGGGCTCTGACGTCACAACCGTTTTAGAAACCCTTCAATAATTTGAATTTCAGTTGAATTTAATTAATAAATATTTAATTAAAAGTTATGATATAACTAACATGAACACATTTAGGCCTTCCTGTATATGTCTTACTATATATTAATATGTAATTTGAGGTGAATTTCTATAGATGGAAAACACCCTATACGGTAAAAAAATGAATCCGTTTATACTGATCTAGTAATTTCTTGTAAAAATTAATTATATTTATTATTAATAAATCGTTTATTACGATATTTGGTGTTAACAAATTATGACTTGTCTCTTGAGTGATAAAATAGGATTTATAGGAAACAACTACTGGACGGGCAAAGGCCCCTACTCCCATTGAATTATACCTATAAATCCAAATTGGTAGCCAAATTTGTTATTTGTCTTTTCTCCACTAGACACAGACCGGTTTCGAACTCTTTATGTTCTCATCAGTGTGCCACAGGTAGCTGAAAAGACAAATAACAAAGGCAAACCAAACTAGTCTATGGCAGACCCAGCACAACAATTTGGCTACCAATTTGGATTTATAGGTATAATTCAATGGGAGTAGGGGCCTTTGCCCGTCCAGTAGTTGTTTCCTATAAATCCTATTTTATCATGCACGTTTTAGTCCATCAGGGCTAGAGGTCGCCGCTCTTGGTGCTTGCTTGGCAAGCCGCTATCGGTCACAGAGACATCTTCGATGTCTCGACTGGTAGTAGCAACTGACCACCAGAGGGATGCACTTATCCCTCACTACTTACTTGTGCTGGGTCTGCCATAGACTAGTTTGGTTTGCCTTTGTTATTTGTCTTTTCAGCTACCTGTGGCACACTGATGAGAACATAAAGAGTTCGAAACCGGTCTGTGTCTAGTGGAGAAAAGACAAATAACAAATTTGGCTACCAATTTGGATTTATAGGTATAATTCAATGGGAGTAGGGGCCATTGCCCGTCCAGTAGTTGTTTCCTATAAATCCTATTTTATCATGCACGTTTTAGTCCATCAGGGCTAGAGGTCGCCGCTCTTGGTGCTTGCTTGGCAAGCCGCTATCGGTCACAGAGACATCTTCGATGTCTCGACTGGTAGTAGCAACTGACCACCAGAGGGATGCACTTATCCCTCACTACTTACTTGTGCTGGGTCTGCCATAGACTAGTTTGGTTTGCCTTTGTTATTTGTCTTTTCAGCTACCTGTGGCACACTGATGAGAACATAAAGAGTTCGAAACCGGTCTGTGTCTAGTGGAGAAAAGACAAATAACAAATTTGGCTACCAATTTGGATTTATAGGTATAATTCAATGGGAGTAGGGGCCATTGCCCGTCCAGTAGTTGTTTCCTATAAATCCTATTTTATCATGCACGTTTTAGTCCATCAGGGCTAGAGGTCGCCGCTCTTGGTGCTTGCTTGGCAAGCCGCTATCGGTCACAGAGACATCTTCGATGTCTCGACTGGTAGTAGCAACTGACCACCAGAGGGATGCACTTATCCCTCACTACTTACTTGTCTCTTGAGGTTCATTGTAACCAGACAGCACTATATACCAATTGTAATGTATAGTTGATAACTCCAGACTTTCGTTTCGGTTGGGATTGCCATAAAATTCTGTAATGATATAGTGTGTTCATGGCAGTGTGCTCGTTTCTTTATTATTAATTTGGAATATGTATATTTTATTTTGTTATTAAATTTTTTTTACTTCTACCACTGCACAAAACATCTGATTACATTCGATCTAAGTGCTTATCTGCGTACCATAGTTAATTGTCTTTTAGGCGACAAAACAGTACACTAGTACTGGTCCAGATAAAATATTTACTGGGGTTAGCTTTAAACCCTTTATTTTTATGTTTCAAGGTGTTAATGGATACACCTGGATTGTAGAACTTACCTTTGAGACTTTTACTTATTTTATAGCTTGTATTGTTTTATTTTAACAAAGAAATTTTATTTATAGAACTCTACCCGTATTTAACTGGGTGTCAGGGCGATGCCCACTTTTAATACTTAATTGAGACACTATTTGTTTAAACCATTGCTGATATCAGTTGAAATGTTAAACATAGTTGTCAGGGTTTTAACTGAATTTTTAATTGCATTTAATTTGGAACAAACGATATTTTGCACGGTGCAAACCCCACAAAAAAAAGTCAACTTTTAAGAAAGTTACAGCTAATTGAAAATGGTGCTAAGAATTGCCTTTGCCGAACTTTTTGTTGACCAGTTTAGTACCTATATGGACTAATTCCATAATTCCACTTTTATGACATTATTTTTCAACAATTACACATTATATTATTGATATTTAAAGGAAATTCTTAACAATGGTGAAAATAATGTGCTACCGTCAAAATTTAAATGTGTCGCCTTCTGCGTGAGGTCATCTGCAAATGAATATAAACTTCAGATCAAACTATTTCAGGGCAATTTATTCGCGTGCGTGACTCAACTGTTCCACTACTTTATAAAATTCATGTAATAGGTAAAAATGTCAAGTTTTGTTTTCGTTACGTCTTCAAACTTAATGTAAGAAACTAACATGACAAAATTAATGTATCTGCCGATAAACGTATAACTTTTCGGTTGTCTGCACACATATAACTCGAATGTACAAACTTACAATTGAAAATTTGCTTTATTTTTATTACAAATATACCGGCGCTGATGTTCATGCACGTTACTCTCACAAATCATAACATATCTTCTACACATAAAATAATGTAAGCTTGAATTGAATTTCAGTATTAATCATTTTTATTAGGTCAAGTTATTGAAATGGAAATTAAGGAAAAAATAGAAAGGCTAAATCTAATATAGTTTCATTTGAGTACAAGTACATATATTTCAATTTTTGTGTTATATGCCAAGCCTCTTTGAAAGTTTACTCGTCAACTTACTTTTAAACAATATTTGAATTATTTGATCGTACCTGATGGTTTTAATAAAAGTTATTAATCTTAGAATATGTAACACAAAAGTGCTCGTGTGAAAATCAAAGTTGGTAGATTTCACATAGAAGCATAGATCTTTTCAAGTCCCTATTTGTGTTCTTTCGTTTTTTCTGATTTCCTTCATTTCGATAGTTTCTTCTATATTCTTCCACAGTTTTATTCTTCCCTACTTCTATCTTTTCTTATCCGTTTCCAATCTATTCTTATCCATAGCTCCTGCCTTCATTGACTTGGTGCTTCTATCTCATTTGATATTTTTTGGTTCTTTCTTTTTGAAATAACTAGTATAACATAAGTAAGTTTTAGTGGCCAGGGAGGCAACACCCGCAAATAAACATTAACAATATTAAGAGTTATTGAACTCGTAGTTAACTCTCTGGTTTACGGTACTGATTTTTCTTCTTCCTAAAGAAGTGAAGCAGTTATTGCCATATATGTTTATAGAACAAACTTGAATCTAGAAAGAGTAAATTTCTTCTGTTGCAACAAATTCACAGGTGATATGATATCTTCATTAACTATATAATTAAAGGGTTTGAGAATACTCACAGTTTGTCGTAGAATAGTACACAAAAATCGTGTATAAATCCATGAACACTCGAATGTTATCATAGATGTGACAAAATCAAATTGCAGTCTTCAGCTCATACCTCACAATTATTGCGGTTATTTTCCTGCTTCCTCAATGTTCACTCATGTATGGGAATATTCGACTTTCTTTCTTCAAGAAAATTGTCCGGAAACTGAAACAGTAATCATAGGAGATTTTGATTGTCTCGCCCAAAATTGTCTAATACAATCCAATGCAGATAGGGAAAGCTGAAACCCATTTTGAAAATACAGTAGATCTCTTTGCAACAATCAAACCTAACATCTATAAGATTACATTGTCTCTACCTATTGGAAATTCTGATTATAACCCTACCACGGTTTCCACATTCAAACAATATTCAGTATTTTAAATCTGATAAATTGCAATGATCTTCATCGTCATTCTGTTCCATTATATACTATGTAATCTATAACCGATGAAATGTTTCAAATGTTATTTTCATGGCAATTATTGCAGGATAGGTGCCGCTAATATTACACCAGTCAAAATGTAACAACTCATCCGTTTTTTCTAAAGCTCCATAATTATCGATTATCGCTTTATAAGTCAACTTTTCTACCTCGAACAACAAACTTCCTGCACTTACGTTGCCATTGTGGTGTAATAGGTTGATCCTTTGTAAGGAGCGTTTTTCGTATAACACGAATACTGCAGGCCGTTAAAGATGATCTAGCTAAGTTGAATTTCATGCTTTAACAGTTATACAATACAACAGCCTTTCAACAAAAACCAGCAGGAATACAAGTAGAAAATTAGAAAATGTCGTGTGGGGGAAAGTTTGTAGGGTATAAACTCTGTTGCAACAATTGTTACGAGTGGTAAGACAGAAACGGATGTTTTGGACAATGTCACTATCGAAATGTCTTACAATTCGCGACTTATAGAAAGGAAAACGCATTGAGGTATCGGCCAGAATATATTCTTGAATACACGAAGTAAAGTAACTGTCGATAAACAAATATTTTCATAAGAAAGTAGATATTCCAAACACCCAGTTAAACTCCAGTTGAATATTTAAAATGTATAAAAATGAGGTGTTGACCATCTTGTCTTGGTTAAATTTTGGAATATCATCCCAGAATCAAATTAACTTTAATTATGATGGCAAAATTAATTGTTATAATTAGATATAATACAACTTTCAGTTCGATATTTTAGTACTTTAAGTATACAGGCTTTAGTGAATCTAAATTCTATATCTCGAGTTCTATGATAACTACAAATTTGGTTTAAAAATATAAGTAAACGAGTCAATAACCGGAAATTATTTTCGCACATAGAATAATACCGAACAGAAAATAATTTTTTCTAAAAAAAATAAGAATAAATAATACGTCTTTTCTTACTTTCTTCTTACCTTGCTTTTCTCATAGTAGATGTTGAAAGTGTCCCCCATTATTTTCCAAACCCGCTGCAGCTCACTGCACCATAGAATCTCTAAATTTATTATTATTATTGAAGTCCTTGTTCTGCCTTTTGTGATTCGCATCGTTTTCTACTCAATTTATATTATCACTAAACACAAACACAAAACTTACACTTTAAATTTGACTAAAAACTGAAACTATTTAATATTATACACCTTCACAATAATAGGTATTTATCGCAAAGTTGCACGCTAGCTTCTGTCTGGCCGTTCACTAAAATATTGAACACGATTTGGCGCGGCTTTTGCATTCCAGGAGAACCTAAATAAAAAAGAACTGGCTCGTGTATGGCAACGTCCGGCTCTCGACCACCATCGTTTGTTTACGTTCTTCCTCGCTATTTTTTGTTAATGCGCCTGCTAGTAACTAGATCAGTGTCAGCAGTTAGTAAAGGGGCAGTAGAGTTCAGCGACTCTAACAGCTCATTGGCGAAAGTGAATGAAAATGCAGCCTGCTTTTTTTCATTTTCTTTTGCATTAAAATTTTCGTTATGGAAGTTAAAACTGCGTATTTCAATAAACCTGTTTATGTAATTAAATTGATTTTTTATTTTCACTACCCTTATCTCTCTCTCTCTTGATTGGATATCTCTGGATTGTTAATGAAGAATGAAATGTAATGCACCTTTAATAAAGCTGAAATGCCTTTTATTTGATTACATATATCGCTTTGGCTTATATTATCTAAGCTTCAATTAAAATGGCAACACTGTTGACCGGATAGACGTAAGTAACTGGAAAGCTTTGCATGAGTTTTGTGATTAGTACCAACAAGCATCTACATCAACACACGTAACGACGAAAAATATTTTGTTGATAACGTGAGAGAGACTTCTATCTACGTTTAGCTCGGTTTTCAAGATGATGAACTCGCTGAACCTGGTCCATCACAGACAGCGAAGCGAAAGAAATATGCACAAAATTTCATAATTACGTGTGGTGTATTAGTACATAAATTTTAGAAAATTTTCTCTAGTTTAATTTATAACTATTTTCATCGTAAAATAAGTCGGAAAAAAATATTATCCAAAAAATTCTAAAAAAAGCAAGTTGAAATCTATGAAAAATACCAATTTGCAAACTCCCGGAAAAATTTCCTGGTTAAAGTAACAAATTACTGGCCTAATCTGGTTATTACTAACTGACCCTTTGAGTTAACAGCGGGCGACCTTTAGCGGTAATTTGTTGGCATTCTGGTTATGTATTTATGGCCAAAGTATCTGTACATTTTCACTATGTTACTTCACGTTTACATACACATATCTAAATCTACGATTGGCCAATAATTATTTTCTACTGATGGGGGATAATCACAACGTAAATAAATTAAGAAACAGTTGTTTCTCTTAACGTATTATGTAACCTAAAGATTCCTTAAATGAGACTGTCGGCGGCAATGGCCCGGTAATTAAGAAGCGCGTTTTGTTTATCAGTCAACTCAGGACACTGATCATCCAATGAAACATTACAAGAGAGGGTTTTCTTCGCATATGTCAAAGTTTTTCTATTTTTATATTAATCATTTGTGACAGTTGTCTCTAAATGTAAATAAATCTTTTTAACCATTTCGAGAGTATTTTTTTATTAAACGTTCTCTTTCAGAAATTATAGGATTCTTAAATATCGGACTTCAGTTTACTAATGATTAAATCAATTAAAGCAAAACAGTTCACAGAATTTAAATAATTAATCAAACGTTAAAAAAGTAATCTAAGTAAAAATCTACAACCATGACGTATTTTGGGTCCTACCATTTTAAAACTAGACGATCACATTAAAATGCCAAAGTATGTTCTCTTTTTTCAGAGATTAATAAACATACGAGGGGGTATAAGGTGTCACAAGTTATGGCCTTAAACAGACATCTTTTGTTGGTTATTTCCGTGATTTTTGTAATTAAAATGAAAACATGTTTTAAAGTAAAATAGTTGTGTTGTACAGCTGCTGCTTCTTTTCCTAGGAAACCATTTTTTCTGGTTTTAAAAACATTTAACAATGAAATAAATTAAAAAACAACTTAGTATCTTGTATATATTAGTTCTAATTATTATAAATTCCTAATTACCACTTGGTACTTAAATTGTAAGGTAACAAAATATGGAATATTCAATGTTTTCTTATATCTAGCGCACTGAACAATTTAAATTTTGGCGTCCTGTATCTTGGTTATTATCAGCTTTTGAACATAAGTAAGTTGGATAAATCCTAATATTTGTATATTATTATAAAGAATGTGTGACTTTGCAGGGTAGATACCATTAATTAGCAAACATCCTGTATATGGCGTTTTGTTAAGAATAGCACTTGACCCTGTAAAACTGTCTTGAGTCGTTCTATACAGGGTGATTCATTGGTAAGTGTACATACTTTACCTGCATATGTAGGTTACTTGGGCGATTCCATATCACCTATGGTTAGTGGGTCAATAATCCTTAATTACCAAGATACAGGGTGTTTTATTGATTTTGCGTGTTTTGTCTTGGACCATAACTTTAGAACCACTAGGTATAATAAAGTAAAATTTGGTACGTATGTTTTACTCAATCAGCCATATCGATTTCTCAATTTAGCAAAATCAAAATACAGGACCGGACAGAAAAAAATAGCCGAATTGTTAAATCTCAAAAACAACACCCTGTATCGAAAGTTTTAAAAATATGTTTTAAGATTCGGAAAGAGCGTCGAAAAATAAGGCAAATAAAGTACATTTTCAAATTGCCCGCCTCTTTTTTCTATTTATTTTCTTTGATAAAAGGAAATTTTACAAAACTAAAAACCGACTATCTCATACAAAATAGCGTTTTTTCTCTATAATAGACTACGAATTAATAAAAACTTTCATATTCAATAAGAAACCATTCATACAATGTAAATGCTGAAAAGTATTCAACCATTCAATTAAAACCAACAAATTTACACATTATTTTAAAAATTTTAAATTCTGATAAGTAGGCTTTGAATACAACAATTAAAATTTCAAACAATCAAGTGCGTTTCTGACAGATAGTTTCTAAAAGGTTTGTTTAAATGTTCCTCACCTAAATAATAATAAACTTTACTTAATAAAATTTTGAGGCATTTTACTTTAAAGTTTATTATTATTTAGGTGAGGCAGAGGAACATTTAAACAAACCTTTTAGAAACTATCTGTCAGAAACGCACTTGATTATTTGAAATATTAATTCAAAGCCTACCTATCAGAATTTAAAATTTTTAAAATAATGTGTAACTTTGTTGGTTTTCATTGAATGGTTGAATGCTTTTCAGAACTTTACGTTACATGAATGGTTTCTTATTGAATATGAAAGTTTTTATTAATTCGTAGTCTATTATAGAGAAAAAACGCTATTTTGTATGAGATAGGTGGTTTTTAGTTTTGTAAAATTTCCTTTTATCAAAGAAAATAAATAGAAAAAAGAGACGCGCAATTTGAAAATGTACTTTATTTGCCTTGTTTTTCTATGCTCTTTCCGAATCTTAAAACATATTTTTAAAACTTTCGATACAGGGTGTTGTTTTTGAGATTTAACAATTGGGCTATTTTTTTCTGTCCGGTCCTGTATTTTGATTCTGCTAAATTGAGAAATCGATAGGGCTGATTGAGTAAAACATACATACCAAATTTTACTTTATTATACCTAGTGGTTCTAAAGTTATGGTCCAAGACAAAAATACGCAAAATCAATAAAACACCCTGTATCTTGGTAATTAAGGATTATTGACCCACTAACCATAGGTGATATGGAATCGCCCAAGTAACCTACATATGCAGGTAAAGTATGTACACTTACCAATGAATCACCCTGTACATATATTCGAAGAAAATTTAATTTCAATTTCAATTTTAGTCCATCTAGTTTACTAATACAAAATATTCTACTTTTTTTTTTATTGATATAAACATATTATTTACATATTTTTTCCACAATCATAAATATAACAAAAATACCCAATTTGATATATTTGTGTAGACTTTCTACTTTTGAACACATACATTTGAATTCTGTGTAAGGTAAAAATCATTGAAACTACTTTAGAATATGTTATGTATTTCTACGTTAAAAAAAATTAAACAAATAAATTGATTACATTAATATGAAATTTCTCTCCCCAAATCCCAGGAAGATTTACTTACAAAACAAGACGAATTTTATTAAAACTTGCGGAATTTTAAAGGATACTAATCTTGGAACACTTAGCTTGCTCAGTGATGTACTTGCATCCAACAGAAATTAAATAGTCCACGTAGGTGATGCTCGCACTACCTAAAATACATAAAAATAATCAATAAATGAACCAAAACATAGACAAATATAGTCTTTAGAGTGTTCAAAAGTAAATAACAAAAACATAGTAATACTATTTTAACTCAAAAAGGGCATATTCGAAGGCTTAATCTACCATAAAAGAAAGTTAGTTGTCATCATAACATGTAATTAGTTAAATTAAGACAAATTGAGAGAGGGAAAGAGGATCCCTCGAACGCCCCGAAAATATAGATAATAAGGGATTACAATTAACCTTAGTAAGTAAATCCTTCTGGTAACATACACATTTTCGTCCATATATAAGAAAGAATAATAACAAATAAATAGGACTGATTGTAGCATATTCCTGGAAAGAAAATTGTAATGTGTTTAGTGTGGTTTGCTATAAGAAATAAATAAAATTCAAACAACAACAAAATTAATTTAAAACTCTAGAATTATACTACAATATTTATTGGTCCCCAACGTGGAGCGAGAAAAGTGAGTGAAAAGTGAGAAAAGAAGTGAAAATATTCAATTGCTAAAAAGAATAGATAATCGTACCCATTAATACATTACAGCATTTATTGTTGTTATTATGCTTGTAAAAACTTAAATGAAGTTTTAGTATCAAAGAAAGAGAGTTGAATAACTTGTAAAAACATATGGGTAAAATTATTAGGTAAAGTTTATAAACTCATACAGTAGATTCAG
Source organism: Rhagium mordax (assembly GCA_963680705.1). Taxonomy (NCBI): domain Eukaryota; kingdom Metazoa; phylum Arthropoda; class Insecta; order Coleoptera; family Cerambycidae; genus Rhagium; species Rhagium mordax. The sequence goes on from OY796665.1 coordinate 25,250,122, forward strand.
TATGACAAAATTCATTACGGGCAGTTATTGCCTTAAATCCGTAAACTATGTTGCCCAGTCTGGTACGGTAGAAGTTCCCAGTTCGGAGCGAGTATCTCTCCCCTGTTCCAATTAAACGTGCACCACTACAAATTCTAACTCTCACTACATGACAGCTTTATTTCATTCAAACTCCAAACTTTGTTGTTTGTGTTTTATATTTTCGCTAGAAAACATGTTCCTTTTGAAACGATTTGGGGCTTAAAAACTTATCTGTGTAATTTATGCATTGCGGTAAAAAGTTTCTCAACTTGTTTAACTAGCAACTTTTTTGTGTTATTAATTATATAGCGGCTTAGGTTCAAAGGTGTTTGCAATGACGCGACGGGTGCGGTTCGGGACGTTGATATTCGATTACATGATCTGGGTGCGGTTCGGGACGTTGATATTCGATTACATGATCTTTATCAGACCGGTTTTTAAGGGTAGCTCGAAAATAATTACACTAATTGCCCAATATAATGTAGAAATTACTAGTACGTACTTCCTATATATTCGTTGTGGAATAAATAAACTGCTGGAACTTTGAAACGCATAAAGTAAATTTTTAGTGTTTATTTGAAGTTAAATATCTCAGAAAATATGAAAGTTATTTTAACTGGATTAGAAGCATATTAGGGCCTATTGTTCGGTCTTAGAGTAAATCGGTGTGTTTTGGTTTGTAGGAACTTAGTAGGTATGGGGTCACTTGAGGCAGGGCTCCGCTGCGCCCCCAGAATGGGGCCCCCGTGCTCCGTAGGGCTCCGCTGCGCCCCCAGAATGGGGCCCCCGTGCTCCGTAGGGCTCCGCTGCGCCCCCAGAATGGGGCCCCCGTGCTCCGTAGGGCTCCGCTGCGCCCCCAGAATGGGGCCCCCGTGCTCCGTAGGGCTCCGCCGCGCCCCCAGAATGGGGCCCCCAGAATATGTGTTGCGGGTTGCCTAACTTAACGTACCCCCGTAGGGCCCCTCTGACCTATGGCCCCCCCCTTAGGGCTCCGCTGCGCCCCCTGAATGGGCCCCCAGAATATGTGTTGCGGGTTGCCTAACTTAACGTACCCCCAAAGGGCCCCTCTAACCTATGGGTCCCCTTAGGGCTCCTCTAACCAATGGGTCCCCAGTAGGGCTTCCCTCCCCAACTTAACGTACCCCAAAGGACCCCTCTAACCTATGGGTCCCCCGTAGGGCTTACCTCACCACTGGGCCCCGTAGGGGCTTCGCATCTCCATAGGGGGCAGTCAAAAATTCACCTCAGCCGTCAAAAATTCGTCGCTCACAGCTGTCAAAAATTCGTATTCGTCTAGGGGCCCCCCTTTGCGCTGTCAGAAAAATCTATAACCTCATAAGAAAAGCATGCGCAGCATATTTCAAATATGTTTATCAAAGATGGTTTAAAATTTTTTTTTCTCGAGATATTTTTTGTAGTGCCTTTTTGGTTCTGAAATTTTTATCGGTGCGTAGATTTTTGTAATGAAAAAAGTTGGAGTCGGTGGTGTGATTCGAACCGCTGTGACCCTACAACATTTCAGCGCTTTAACAGCTGAGTCCATCAGGTAATTTCTAAAACTATACTATAATGTGTGCATAATAAAATTATTTTAAAAGCGTCACGTTACCTATATGTGAGAGCAGCGTCTCTACTGACTGTTTCATGAACTAATTCAGATCACTGGATTACTGCAAACGATTAACACATGCAAATATGCTACGACGAATATAGGCATTCTAAAAATAACTATTTATCTTAAAAAGAAGGCGGGGTTATATATTAGCAGAAAAACACAACTGAATTAATAATTGAATAGAATGCAGTGCGAAATCTCTTAAGTAGGTTAACGAGTTCAATCTTATCACAAGGCGCATGGAATTCCTCTTATCTACAGGGGTCACAGGTTAGTATGCATTTAGGTGTGATTTTAAATTATTAATTTCTCAATGTAATTATTTAACAAAAATATCAATATTTATGAATTAAAAATATGTCAAAGAGTTACTGTCACCCAAAAACGAAAGTATTGCATCAAATTCATAGTGATGTACCGCTTTCCTTATTTTAATACGACAAAAATACAAGTACCCTATAATTTATTACTACAATTGAGTTATAGAAAACTGTAGCCGGGCAAATAAACGTTAAGTATTTTCAGAAAGTAATATACAATTTACCAAACAGTGTATTACAATGGTATTCACAGGTGTTTGTAAGGTGTTATCGCGCGCGAGACAATTTTCTGAGAATTCTGGAATGTTCTTAATTATCTGGGAGGCTATAAATAGATAGAGGGCAAAGGGTATTCATTTTAGTATCATCTAAATAGTTTATTAATTGTTTTCATATCAGTCAAGCGTGCTAATTTTTAAAAAAAAAGGTGAGTATTTAATTTGTGGAGTATTAAAGCTCTCGTTTTTATCTATTAACAATTTGATAAATTTATATAATAGAAGCCTATTTTTAATTTCTTATATATCATTTTTTACAAATATTACATAATATCTAATCATTTTATTAACGTAAAAATTTGTATAAAAACAATTTGATTGAAAAAATACACATTGCTTAATGCATAATTGCATATTTTAATATTCTGATATATTTTAAACAATTTGTACATCATTTTTAAGAGATTCACTAACTTTGCACAATATTACACAATTATTGGTAATATACATGTATGCAGGTGTTATCTTGAGCTACGAGACAATTTTCTAAGAATTCTGGAATGTTCTTATCTGGGAGGCTATAAATAGAAGAAAAAGATAGAAATTTATTCATTTTAGTTCATCGGTAACAAACTTATTGCAACCTGTGCCATCTAAATAGTTTATTAATTATTAATTAATTGTTTTTCATATCAGTGAAGCGAGATCGGAGAGTACCTACTTCAGTTTTAAGAAAAAAATTACCCCAATCCTTTAATTAAAAAATCGTGTCTTACATTAAAGTAAGTACCTTATAGCATCTTCATACGAAATCTAGACAATTCAGATCGGAGAGTAGGCGCTTTAATTTTGAGAAAAATTACCCCCACTTCCTTAATTTAAAAAAAATCGCTGTGTCTAACATTAGAATAAAGTATCATATTATAGCAGTGCAGTTCATCCGAAATCTAGTCAATAGGATTCAGATTGGGTACATAATTATCACAACAACGTATGAAGGTGGAAATATTTAGGTAATAGCGAGAAAGGTAGGTATGTATGTAACTTATAAAAATGTCTAATGACGCATACTGGAGGTACTCTCAGAGAAGTTTGTCATCTAGGTAAATTTTAATTAAGCATCCCCACCCAGTATAACCTTTGTATGAATCAGCTTCCCCCAAGTATTCAATAGCAACCATCATCCTAATGTAATGATAACATTTTCAAAACCCTAGTGGGCTACAGTTTTGACTAGTAGTGCAAAAAAAAAATAAAAAATCAAAGTGTAGGTAAATACAAGCATTTTTAATTTCAAAAGACAAATTATTATTAAGTTCGTATAAGATACGTAATACGAAATCGTCTTTTGTGGTAAATTTAAAAAAAAAGTCATTCGTATAGAAGAATAGAAATCGATTCGTAATCATTTTTCAAGGTCAAGTTGCACGGATCCACTTTGTAATTGCATTGAATTAAATATTCGCCTAGAAAGCATATTTGGCTAGATGCAAACGTGATAATTTTATTTCAATGGAATTTTTTTACACAACGTAAAGTGCAGGGCTATTATTAAGTTATAATCATCGTAAAACGTTTATTAATTTATTATATACAGTACAAAAATAATTGAAACATTTTTTCATAGGATATATCTATACTTAAGTATGGTTTTAAAATAATGCCTTATAATAAGTGTGAAAAATAGCGATCAGTACAGGGTAAGTAAATATCTATTATTAAATTTAAAAAATAAAACATCGGTAACTCAGTAAGGGCATGCTATTTAGTTCATTTTCTGTTAATTTTACACTCGATTTTTCTAAAATGCTAAAATGATTATATACTGTATAAAATTCCCGTTACTTTGTAAATTAATTTACGTACAAGACAAACTTACATTACATTACATTAATAAAAAAAAATTGCCTATTTTCTCAAATTATAATGAAATTGCGTTCGCTTACTTACTCAGCAAAAATTTTTACACGTTTAATCACTTGGTGTCAAAAAGTAAATAAACTAATTATTCTATAGCAACTTGGGATTTTTTCTTTGAGGATTCTTAAACTTTAGGGTACCTATCGAAATATAAAAAAGGAATGCCTTTACCCCTACTAGGTGAAAACAACCCCTGAATTTCAAAACTTAATACGGACTCAAGTAGTTATTGAAAAAATTCATGTTTTTGATGTTGCCAATTACGAATTTGAAGGCAGATTTTTAAAATTCGCTATTGCACCCCTAATATAACCTATATAATTGGAGTATCTGACAGCTCTCGGAGGGAATGATATGTATAAGTCCGCAACAGAGAGTGAGTGATCGGTATTTTGAAACAGTAAAAAGCATGTCAAAAATTTAAAATTAGCGATTGTACCCCTAATATTATAATGGAAAAATTAGTTATATTTTTTGTTTTAGAGCAAGTATAACTTTTTTTTTGCAAGCTCTTATATTTATATCCTAATAAGAAAATTAATTGCTCCTACCCTCGCTCCTACCCTAAGAGGATGAAAACACCCCTATAATGTCAAAAATATAAGAAATAAATTAATGAAACTCATTTATTTTTTAATTTGATTGGCACTAAAAAGAAAATGAATACTTTTTGCGTAAATGATTAAAATTTTGCCTTTATTTCCCTTGTATCATTTTTTTGTTTAGTAAATATCAAAATTTGTCAAAAAAAAAAGAAAAAATTTGGAACTCATTTCCAATGAAAAAGCAACCTTATTAATTTTTTTTTAATAGAATATATTTAACCAATTTGAATCAAACTATCCAAAAATATTTGAATTTTAAACTATTTAGAAGTCCGAAGTGAGATCACCATTACTGTACCATAATTACTTAGTCTGTTTTAAATTTTGTAAAAGTGGTTATTAACAATAATTATAATACAAAGTAGGGTATCCTCTTTAAAATAGGCTAAATTGGGTTTCAGTAATAAAATCAATTTATCTTTTAATACCTATACTTATAATTTTGTACCTATTAGGTAGCTTACTTTTGTTAAATGAAGTCGATTTACCTAAATAAATAGTGATAGGTAAGGTAGACATCATATCTCTGCATCAAAATACTCAGCAATTATTGTATTATTATATTATTATAATTTCTTAATTTTGCTACAAATAAAAAAAAAATCGATATTTCTTAATTATTTACCAGTACCACATAAAAACTTAGTAATTTTGTATTATCTTAATTTTGCTAATTTAAATCGATTTATTTTAATAATCAGTGATAGGTAGGTACCAAAGTATACATTACTGAAGTGACAAAAAAAAAATATATGATTTGACCCTTTTTACACAAAAAAAAAAGACATTTAAACTCATCCGCCAACTATTATAAATTTTCACTGTACTGTATATGAAGGACAGCCTAAAAATGGTTTTATGATATTTAGGCAAAGAGAGTTTAGCTCTAACAACTTATCACCCCGAAATGTAAAGACTGAGCTCACACTTACAACTAAATATAAGAATTTGATTCATTTTTACAGAGGATCTAACGTTTCTTACCTTTTTAAATGTATATCATGAGTCCTTCAAATGTAGATACTCAGTGCATGGAACATATTATATTTTTCATATATAATGGAATATGTATGTATTGTAAATTTTACTACGTTCCTACAAGCAAGAACAGAAACAGAGGCCTTTTTTACTTTATGTAAATTATAGATAATAAGGTATGCGTATTTATGAGATTTTTAATTAAAAGTGGTTATAAAAGATAGTTAACGCTATAAAAATGGATTAACAATAAAACTTTATCAACAATGTACACTATATATTTATATATTTGTTAATTAAAATGTATATTATTTTTGAGTTTGCGAACACCGGCCGAGGACAAACGATGGAATTCGAATATCACCGATCTGGGAGTGATGTAGTTACTGTCATTTTTATGATAGGGTTTTAGATGCTTTTATGTTCGTCGTGCGTGTACGTTTCAATTTGTGATTTCAGTGTTAAATATTAACATTTCTCACGGAAAAATGAGTGGAACAGATTTTGTAAAAGCCCACAGCGATAATTTGTCCGATGTTGCTCTCTTTGTTACTTTAGATGGAGGCGTCTTTTTCTATCAGCTTGGCAAGCAAATTACATGACCTTTAAAATATATGTATGTAACTAACCTTTAATTTAAACATAATATAGTTTTCCTTACCTTTCTCTGACTCTAACTGATGCTTAATATCAATAATACCCTTCTTTTTCATTGTAAAATATTGCATTAAACACTATTTTAACATGCTTTACACATTTAACATCAATCATTGAACGGAAATGACAACTGACGTCACAATACCACATCAGCCATTTGTATGACGTCACAGCCGTTTCTGCGACTGTTTAAAATAATCATATTTGTTAATTTTTTGGACAATGGGTTACATTTTAGCAGATATTTATTATAGCGATAGCCATTTAGTCAGTTAATTTACAAAATTGCATTTAATTAAAAAAATCATGCGCATATCTTATTGAATCGAGAAAATGTACAAAAGTTTAACTTTGAAGATTAGCTAATAAAAACAAATTTTTTTTATCATAGTTGTACTTAGTAAAATTATTTCATTTGAGGAGTAGTAAAAAATGTATATCAGAACCCGGTTTCGAACCAAGCAAGGGTAGGTTTTCAGTATAATACGCTCTCTCAACATTCTGAATAAATAATTTCTTTTTAAAAAACACGTTTAGAGTAATGAATCTTTGAAAAGATGTAGGTAATTCTTCAGTCTGATTATATATTTTCAGTGTATACTCTAAGTGACCAAAACGAATGAGGATTAATTAACAATTTCTAAAAAGAAAACACTTCATTAGAGTGAATTCGAACATTTTGCTTATTTGTATTCATGATAAATCTGTTATAAGTACAGGATCTATTAAGGATTTAAATATGCAGAATGTCCCTTTATTACACCGTAGGTACGCAATAGAGTGAAATTGAACAGGTGTAAAAATCAATTATCTACAGTTTTTCAATCAGCTATTGGGAGCTGGATTAAATATACAGGGTGATGTAATGCGGAAACCTTTTTATAAATTCTACAGACAAAGGCTATGAAAAACACTCTTCCACAATTTTATTTAATCAAATATTTTACATCTTAGCTGTACAAACTTTTTTTTTATATATAAATTCTACAGAGTCTAGGAATAACACTGTTTCGTTATTATTTAATTAGATGTTTTATATTTAGAAGGAGCTTTATCTGTACGGTGTATTTTCTGGAAAAAGAATACCTCTGCTCTTGTATTATAATACTTCTTATAGGGAAACCTAATATACAGGGTCTTTATTATGAAACTAAAATTATCAGAAATTATTAATTTAAAAAACTCAATGTGCTCTGTTTTTAGTGAAAGACAGCCTCATGTCTTTTTCATAAATGCCAAAATATGATGATAGGACTGACAAAAAAAAATATCCGGTTTATTAATTTTAGTGTTTTTTTAAACAGAATATTCTATTTTTTAATATATTTATATACAGGAGCTCCTCTGTAAGCAATTCTAGTACCCTATTTTTAAGAATATCCTAGAGCAGTAAGAGGTGGTAAACAAACCTTTAATATGTTTTACAACCTTAGCTTGGGTTAACAATTTTATTTACTTCATAATGTATGTTCTTCCCTATACCTACTTCAAAGCACCTGAGAAAAATATTGTGTTGTAGATTTTACATCGTCCATTTTCGTAAAACACTACATCATATTTAAATTCCTCAGATTTTTCAGTTTTGACTCGACCCTTCATATTAGTATATTTGAAATATCTATCTCTGGCATATGGTGTTTAGTTATCTTCATTGTCGGATCATACATATGAACGTTATACTGCTCGTTCAAAAATGATTTTTTCTTTTCGCTGGAAAACAATTTGGAATATTTCAAGAGTAGGTTTTACTCAAAGTACGTTATCATTTTTCCTCTTGCACACGTTTGTAAACCATCATTTTCAAAATGGTTCTCATTCTTGGTTAATAATTCAGTTGTCTAATAGAGGACATTTCCTCTGATATCATCGAAACAGGTGTTTTACATGTCTTAGTCCGTAGCTATTAGACTTAATATTTAATAGAAAGGACATGTTGATACCACAAGAATCTTTAGGATTACCTCAGTTATACCCCCAAATACTCTTTATGTTGAACAGTGTGGTTACATAAAAATTAAACAGTTAGGTGAAGTTGGGGAATGCGCAGAATGAGTACATGTAACCAAATATTAAATATGTTGGGTTAGGTTAGGGAAGATACGTGAAAAATTAAGTATTTGGTATGTTAGGTTAGGTTCGGACAGTCGCGAGCGTCTTCCCGAACTTAACCTAACATACTAAATACTTAATTTTTCACGTATCTTCCCTAACCTAACCCAACATATTTAATATTTGGTTACATGTACTCATTCTGCGCATTCCCCAACTTCACCTAACTGTTTAATTTTTATGTAACCTCACTGTTCAACATAAAGAGTATTTGGGGGTATAACTGAGGTAATCCTAAAGATTCTTGTGGTATCAACATGTCCTTTCTATTAAATATTAAGTCTAATAGCTACGGACTAAGACATGTAAAACACCTGTTTCGATGATATCAGAGGAAATGTCCTCTATTAGACAACTGAATTATTAACCAAGAATGAGAACCATTTTGAAAATGATGGTTTACAAACGTGCGCAAGAGGAAAAATGATAATGTACTTTGAGTAAAACCTACTCTTGAAATATTCCAAATTGTTTTCCAGCGAAAAGAAAAAATCATTTTTGAACGAGCAGTATAACGTTCATATGTATGATCCGACAATGAAGATAACTAAACACCATATGCCAGAGATAGATATTTCAAATATACTAATATGAAGGGTCGAGTCAAAACTGAAAAATCTGAGGAATTTAAATATGATGTAGTGTTTTACGAAAATGGACGATGTAAAATCTACAACACAATATTTTTCTCAGGTGCTTTGAAGTAGGTATAGGGAAGAACATACATTATGAAGTAAATAAAATTGTTAACCCAAGCTAAGGTTGTAAAACATATTAAAGGTTTGTTTACCACCTCTTACTGCTCTAGGATATTCTTAAAAATAGGGTACTAGAATTGCTTACAGAGGAGCTCCTGTATATAAATATATTAAAAAATAGAATATTCTGTTTAAAAAAACACTAAAATTAATAAACCGGATATTTTTTTTTGTCAGTCCTATCATCATATTTTGGCATTTATGAAAAAGACATGAGGCTGTCTTTCACTAAAAACAGAGCACATTGAGTTTTTAAATTAATAATTTCTGATAATTTTAGTTTCATAATAAAGACCCTGTATATTAGGTTTCCCTATAAGAAGTATTATAATACAAGAGCAGAGGTATTCTTTTTCCAGAAAATACACCGTACAGATAAAGCTCCTTCTAAATATAAAACATCTAATTAAATAATAACGAAACAGTGTTATTCCTAGACTCTGTAGAATTTATATATAAAAAAAAAGTTTGTACAGCTAAGATGTAAAATATTTGATTAAATAAAATTGTGGAAGAGTGTTTTTCATAGCCTTTGTCTGTAGAATTTATAAAAAGGTTTCCGCATTACATCACCCTGTATATTTAATCCAGCTCCCAATAGCTGATTGAAAAACTGTAGATAATTGATTTTTACACCTGTTCAATTTCACTCTATTGCGTACCTACGGTGTAATAAAGGGACATTCTGCATATTTAAATCCTTAATAGATCCTGTACTTATAACAGATTTATCATGAATACAAATAAGCAAAATGTTCGAATTCACTCTAATGCAGTGTTTTCTTTTTAGAAATTGTTAATTAATCCTCATTCGTTTTGGTCACTTAGAGTATACACTGAAAATATATAATCAGACTGAAGAATTACCTACATCTTTTCAAAGATTCATTACTCTAAACGTGTTTTTTAAAAAGAAATTATTTATTCAGAATGTTGAGAGAGCGTATTATACTGAAAACCTACCCTTGCTTGGTTCGAAACCGGGTTCTGATATACATTTTTTACTACTCCTCAAATGAAATAATTTTACTAAGTACAACTATGATAAAAAAAATTTGTTTTTATTAGCTAATCTTCAAAGTTAAACTTTTGTACATTTTCTCGATTCAATAAGATATGCGCATGATTTTTTTAATTAAATGCAATTTTGTAAATTAACTGACTAAATGGCTATCGCTATAATAAATATCTGCTAAAATGTAACCCATTGTCCAAAAAATTAACAAATATGATTATTTTAAACAGTCGCAGAAACGGCTGTGACGTCATACAAATGGCTGATGTGGTATTGTGACGTCAGTTGTCATTTCCGTTCAATGATTGATGTTAAATGTGTAAAGCATGTTAAAATAGCGTTTAATGCAATATTTTACAATGAAAAAGAAGGGTATTATTGATATTAAGCATCAGTTAGAGTCAGAGAAAGGTAAGGAAAACTATATTATGTTTAAATTAAAGGTTAGTTACATACATATATTTAAAAGGTCATGTAATTTGCTTGCCAAGCTGATAGAAAAAGACGCCTCCATCTAAAGTAACAAAGAGAGCAACATCGGACAAATTATCGCTGTGGGCTTTTACAAAATCTGTTCCACTCATTTTTCCGTGAGAAATGTTAATATTTAACACTGAAATCACAAATTGAAACGTACACGCACGACGAACATAAAAGCATCTAAAACCCTATCATAAAAATGACAGTAACTACATCACTCCCAGATCGGTGATATTCGAATTCCATCGTTTGTCCTCGGCCGGTGTTCGCAAACTCAAAAATAATATACATTTTAATTAACAAATATATAAATATATAGTGTACATTGTTGATAAAGTTTTATTGTTAATCCATTTTTATAGCGTTAACTATCTTTTATAACCACTTTTAATTAAAAATCTCATAAATACGCATACCTTATTATCTATAATTTACATAAAGTAAAAAAGGCCTCTGTTTCTGTTCTTGCTTGTAGGAACGTAGTAAAATTTACAATACATACATATTCCATTATATATGAAAAATATAATATGTTCCATGCACTGAGTATCTACATTTGAAGGACTCATGATATACATTTAAAAAGGTAAGAAACGTTAGATCCTCTGTAAAAATGAATCAAATTCATATATTTAGTTGTAAGTGTGAGCTCAGTCTTTACATTTCGGGGTGATAAGTTGTTAGAGCTAAACTCTCTTTGCCTAAATATCATAAAACCATTTTTAGGCTGTCCTTCATATACAGTACAGTGAAAATTTATAATAGTTGGCGGATGAGTTTAAATGTCTTTTTTTTTGTGTAAAAATGGTCAAATCATATATTTTTTTTTTGTCACTTCAGTAATGTATACTTTGGTACCTACCTATCACTGATTATTAAAATAAATCGATTTAAATTAGCAAAATTAAGATAATACAAAATTACTAAGTTTTTATGTGGTACTGGTAAATAATTAAGAAATATCGATTTTTTTTTTATTTGTAGCAAAATTAAGAAATTATAATAATATAATAATACAATAATTGCTGAGTATTTTGATGCAGAGATATGATGTCTACCTTACCTATCACTATTTATTTAGGTAAATCGACTTCATTTAACAAAAGTAAGCTACCTAATAGGTACAAAATTATAAGTATAGGTATTAAAAGATAAATTGATTTTATTACTGAAACCCAATTTAGCCTATTTTAAAGAGGATACCCTACTTTGTATTATAATTATTGTTAATAACCACTTTTACAAAATTTAAAACAGACTAAGTAATTATGGTACAGTAATGGTGATCTCACTTCGGACTTCTAAATAGTTTAAAATTCAAATATTTTTGGATAGTTTGATTCAAATTGGTTAAATATATTCTATTAAAAAAAAATTAATAAGGTTGCTTTTTCATTGGAAATGAGTTCCAAATTTTTTCTTTTTTTTTTGACAAATTTTGATATTTACTAAACAAAAAAATGATACAAGGGAAATAAAGGCAAAATTTTAATCATTTACGCAAAAAGTATTCATTTTCTTTTTAGTGCCAATCAAATTAAAAAATAAATGAGTTTCATTAATTTATTTCTTATATTTTTGACATTATAGGGGTGTTTTCATCCTCTTAGGGTAGGAGCGAGGGTAGGAGCAATTAATTTTCTTATTAGGATATAAATATAAGAGCTTGCAAAAAAAAAGTTATACTTGCTCTAAAACAAAAAATATAACTAATTTTTCCATTATAATATTAGGGGTACAATCGCTAATTTTAAATTTTTGACATGCTTTTTACTGTTTCAAAATACCGATCACTCACTCTCTGTTGCGGACTTATACATATCATTCCCTCCGAGAGCTGTCAGATACTCCAATTATATAGGTTATATTAGGGGTGCAATAGCGAATTTTAAAAATCTGCCTTCAAATTCGTAATTGGCAACATCAAAAACATGAATTTTTTCAATAACTACTTGAGTCCGTATTAAGTTTTGAAATTCAGGGGTTGTTTTCACCTAGTAGGGGTAAAGGCATTCCTTTTTTATATTTCGATAGGTACCCTAAAGTTTAAGAATCCTCAAAGAAAAAATCCCAAGTTGCTATAGAATAATTAGTTTATTTACTTTTTGACACCAAGTGATTAAACGTGTAAAAATTTTTGCTGAGTAAGTAAGCGAACGCAATTTCATTATAATTTGAGAAAATAGGCAATTTTTTTTTATTAATGTAATGTAATGTAAGTTTGTCTTGTACGTAAATTAATTTACAAAGTAACGGGAATTTTATACAGTATATAATCATTTTAGCATTTTAGAAAAATCGAGTGTAAAATTAACAGAAAATGAACTAAATAGCATGCCCTTACTGAGTTACCGATGTTTTATTTTTTAAATTTAATAATAGATATTTACTTACCCTGTACTGATCGCTATTTTTCACACTTATTATAAGGCATTATTTTAAAACCATACTTAAGTATAGATATATCCTATGAAAAAATGTTTCAATTATTTTTGTACTGTATATATACTACACAATAAATTAATAAACGTTTTACGATGATTATAACTTAATAATAGCCCTGCACTTTACGTTGTGTAAAAAAATTCCATTGAAATAAAATTATCACGTTTGCATCTAGCCAAATATGCTTTCTAGGCGAATATTTAATTCAATGCAATTACAAAGTGGATCCGTGCAACTTGACCTTGAAAAATGATTACGAATCGATTTCTATTCTTCTATACGAATGACTTTTTTTTTAAATTTACCACAAAAGACGATTTCGTATTACGTATCTTATACGAACTTAATAATAATTTGTCTTTTGAAATTAAAAATGCTTGTATTTACCTACACTTTGATTTTTTATTTTTTTTTTGCACTACTAGTCAAAACTGTAGCCCACTAGGGTTTTGAAAATGTTATTAGGATGATGGTTGCTATTGAATACTTGGGGGAAGCTGATTCATACAAAGGTTATACTGGGTGGGGATGCTTAATTAAAATTTACCTAGATGACAAACTTCTCTGAGAGTACCTCCAGTATGCGTCATTAGACATTTTTATAAGTTACATACATACCTACCTTTCTCGCTATTACCTAAATATTTCCACCTTCATACGTTGTTGTGATAATTATGTACCCAATCTGAATCCTATTGACTAGATTTCGGATGAACTGCACTGCTATAATATGATACTTTATTCTAATGTTAGACACAGCGATTTTTTTTAAATTAAGGAAGTGGGGGTAATTTTTCTCAAAATTAAAGCGCCTACTCTCCGATCTGAATTGTCTAGATTTCGTATGAAGATGCTATAAGGTACTTACTTTAATGTAAGACACGATTTTTTAATTAAAGGATTGGGGTAATTTTTTTCTTAAAACTGAAGTAGGTACTCTCCGATCTCGCTTCACTGATATGAAAAACAATTAATTAATAATTAATAAACTATTTAGATGGCACAGGTTGCAATAAGTTTGTTACCGATGAACTAAAATGAATAAATTTCTATCTTTTTCTTCTATTTATAGCCTCCCAGATAAGAACATTCCAGAATTCTTAGAAAATTGTCTCGTAGCTCAAGATAACACCTGCATACATGTATATTACCAATAATTGTGTAATATTGTGCAAAGTTAGTGAATCTCTTAAAAATGATGTACAAATTGTTTAAAATATATCAGAATATTAAAATATGCAATTATGCATTAAGCAATGTGTATTTTTTCAATCAAATTGTTTTTATACAAATTTTTACGTTAATAAAATGATTAGATATTATGTAATATTTGTAAAAAATGATATATAAGAAATTAAAAATAGGCTTCTATTATATAAATTTATCAAATTGTTAATAGATAAAAACGAGAGCTTTAATACTCCACAAATTAAATACTCACCTTTTTTTTTTAAAATTAGCACGCTTGACTGATATGAAAACAATTAATAAACTATTTAGATGACACTAAAATGAATACCCTTTGCCCTCTATCTATTTATAGCCTCCCAGATAATTAAGAACATTCCAGAATTCTCAGAAAATTGTCTCGCGCGCGATAACACCTTACAAACACCTGTGAATACCATTGTAATACACTGTTTGGTAAATTGTATATTACTTTCTGAAAATACTTAACGTTTATTTGCCCGGCTACAGTTTTCTATAACTCAATTGTAGTAATAAATTATAGGGTACTTGTATTTTTGTCGTATTAAAATAAGGAAAGCGGTACATCACTATGAATTTGATGCAATACTTTCGTTTTTGGGTGACAGTAACTCTTTGACATATTTTTAATTCATAAATATTGATATTTTTGTTAAATAATTACATTGAGAAATTAATAATTTAAAATCACACCTAAATGCATAATAACCTGTGACCCCTGTAGATAAGAGGAATTCCATGCGCCTTGTGATAAGATTGAACTCGTTAACCTACTTAAGAGATTTCGCACTGCATTCTATTCAATTATTAATTCAGTTGTGTTTTTCTGCTAATATATAACCCCGCCTTCTTTTTAAGATAAATAGTTATTTTTAGAATGCCTATATTCGTCGTAGCATATTTGCATGTGTTAATCGTTTGCAGTAATCCAGTGATCTGAATTAGTTCATGAAACAGTCAGTAGAGACGCTGCTCTCACATATAGGTAACGTGACGCTTTTAAAATAATTTTATTATGCACACATTATAGTATAGTTTTAGAAATTACCTGATGGACTCAGCTGTTAAAGCGCTGAAATGTTGTAGGGTCACAGCGGTTCGAATCACACCACCGACTCCAACTTTTTTCATTACAAAAATCTACGCACCGATAAAAATTTCAGAACCAAAAAGGCACTACAAAAAATATCTCGAGAAAAAAAAATTTTAAACCATCTTTGATAAACATATTTGAAATATGCTGCGCATGCTTTTCTTATGAGGTTATAGATTTTTCTGACAGCGCAAAGGGGGGCCCCTAGACGAATACGAATTTTTGACAGCTGTGAGCGACGAATTTTTGACGGCTGAGGTGAATTTTTGACTGCCCCCTATGGAGATGCGAAGCCCCTACGGGGCCCAGTGGTGAGGTAAGCCCTACGGGGGACCCATAGGTTAGAGGGGCCCTTTGGGGTACGTTAAGTTGGGGAGGGAAGCCCTACTGGGGACCCATTGGTTAGAGGAGCCCTAAGGGGACCCATAGGTTAGAGGGGCCCTTTGGGGGTACGTTAAGTTAGGCAACCCGCAACACATATTCTGGGGGCCCATTCAGGGGGCGCAGCGGAGCCCTAAGGGGGGGGGCCATAGGTCAGAGGGGCCCTACGGGGGTACGTTAAGTTAGGCAACCCGCAACACATATTCTGGGGGCCCCATTCTGGGGGCGCAGCGGAGCCCTACGGAGCACGGGGGCCCCATTCTGGGGGCGCAGCGGAGCCCTACGGAGCACGGGGGCCCCATTCTGGGGGCGCAGCGGAGCCCTGCCTCAAGTGACCCCATACCTACTGAACTTTAATTCTAAAATACAGGTTGGTAAAACCCAGAAAAATCCAAAAAATTTGTTTGGAAAGAAACGGTGGTGCGGTGAAATTTGTTAAAATTTGCATTATTTTATTTAGTGATGCTATAAGTAAATTAGTTTTATTGAAAAATTAATGAAATTCGAGAAGAAACAAATAGTTGAAAGTGGTCAGACTAGGAAGTTCCGAAATCAAGCATATAATAGCAAGGGCCAGCTAATGATAAGCTGTTCCAAGCCGGTGTTTCATATTTAAACATATTTAAAGAATGGATGGCGATTTGTGAACATCCTTGAGACAATAAAATAAGAACATTAATAAAGAAAATATTTCTCCAGAGATAGGATAGCTAATAATAATTTTATTATATTTTTAAAGGAAGATTTGTATAAAATTATGAATCAAACAAAAAAATCAAATGTTTGCAAAAAATATATTATGTTATCTGGATGAGCTTTCTGTACTTTGAATTTCATTATTTGTGTGTATTTGTGTGTATTTTCCCATATCATCAGTTCTCATAAGATTTCTACGAGGATTTCTATTACTATTTCTATTTCTTCTATCTCTGTCTCTGTCTCTATCTCCGTCTCTGTATCTGACTCTGCCACTGTCTCTGTCTCTATCTCGATCTCTATTTTAATAGAACAAGTTCGCACCCCTTGAGCAGAATCTAGATGACTGTATACTGAAGATATTTTACGGGGTAGAAGTGATTTCTTCTGCCAAGACGAAATACAGGTAAGAGTTCGGTGGAATAGCTCGTCAGATTTTTTAACGCAAATACGAAATAGTTGAGTGTGCTGCATTCACTTCCCCTTCATTTTGTCACTGAAATGGGACAAGGAATCGTAACGAAACTTCTTCTAAATAGGACGCATTAAGTATGTCATGAAGTAGAGCAGTAGTGACTATGGAATTCTTAATTTGGACACAGTATCCATCTGAAAAGAGAAATACTTCGATTTGTATCGAATTATTTTAAAATCTGGTGTAGTACATTTGTATGTACACATAATATGGTTGTCATTTTTCGCAACCTCTTTACATTTAGGTTTAATTTCTCGTACCATCTGTTTATCATTGTTATGTTGTAAGTATTTTTCTTTAATTTTTTCCTTTTCTTCATTGGTCCCATTGCGAACAGTTCTATACAAACTCCACTGATCTTTCTTCGGACGATGAAATGAAAGGAAATACATAGAATACATTTTGGAATTGTTAAGTCTGAGAGCAAAATAAATAGGTGGACGCATCGGACTAGTGATGCCCAAAACAAGACCAAGACCAAGACCATGATAGTCTTGGTCTTGTTCTTGGTCTTGTACACTTAGTCTTGGTCTTGGTCTTGCATCGCAACCATTTGTCTTGGTCTCGGTCTTGGTCTTGCATAGTAAAGTCTTGGTCTTGCACTTAGTTTTGCAGCAAGAGTCTTACTAGTCTTGCACTCCCCATCTTATAACAGTAGGTCCCCGGATATAACATGTATTTGCTTGCTCGTTTTAGTTTTTTTATTTATTTTTTTTACAACTTTTTGATATTGCCGAACTCTCCCCACTTTCACTACTACTTTGGCTGAACGGTATGAAACAACTTCTTTCACTTGGTGAAAAATCCATGTCTTCGTCCATTTTGGAAACACGTGTTCACTTTAGAGTCTCAAAGTTTGAAATAAAAAGTACCTCTGTCTTGCTATTATATGTATTTAATACAACTGAATTATTGTTGTCGAAGGTACACAGTGATTTATTTTACACGTTGTTGCCAAAGCTGATAGATTTACACAAAACAGTTTGTTTACTGTTTAAAATTGAATATGTTACTGCAAACAGCTTAAATAAAATAATAAATTATGTTACAATAAGTAATAAAATATTATAAATAATATAACAATAATTTTAAAATTATTTTATAATTGATAACCCTGTCCTCCGACCCGGACAGCTCGTGGCGTCCACAAAAAACTGCGATGCAAGCGGCTGATGGTTGCGACAAAAGATATGCGGTCGTAAATCAGATTAGCGGCGCCTTTGACTACAATATACCTAGGTATTACCTAAATTTCAAAAACGCAAGACTGCAAGAGTCTTGCAGCTCAGTCTTGTTCTTGCATGAGTCTTGCAGGCTTAATCTTGTTTGTGTACTTGGTCTTACACTCACTAGTCTTGGTCTTGGTCTTGTATCGCCACCCTTTGTCTTGGTCTTGGTCTTGGTCATGGTCTTGTAAATAATGCAAGACCAAGACTGCAAGACCAAGACTAATTTGGGCATCACTACATCGGATGCAAATGATTAATTCCCAAATGATTAATTCCATTATTTTAAATGGAACAAGGTATTTGTTCGCATTACATAAGAGGAATTCCGCTTAGGATCCTCCAGAGTTAATCAACTCTGTCTACGACATTCAGAAATCTGCAAGAATGTGCGGTAGTCTACACAGGAATTGGCTACCAACAGTCACAATTTATAATACGTAGGTTGATATTCTAGATATTAAGATAGATGATGGTTTATTAATTACGTTGGTCCAACAATACAAAGAAGTTATTCATTCAGAACACAAACATTACAGTCACCAAACAGAGATGACAAAATATTTGGAAGAAATTTTCCATAAAATTTCCTCTTCATATTTATATTATTATAATAAATAAATGCACCACATGTAATTACGACCCCCTTTATCCCAGAAGGCTGAGCCTTGTGCGGGAGGGGGCTACACATTTAAAGACAAGGGACACACATCCAATATCCGTGTATAATGGAAAAATCCCTCTCACAGTATTCTCCATTGCCACGACCGGGATTCGAACCCGGGACTTTTGGGTGAGAGACAGGTACTCTACCATCTCGACCATCAGTCATACCCAAAATTTTCGTTTTTTCCTTTTCTTCTCTTTTCTTTCTTCGTTCTCAAAAGTTCATGGAATCTCTTCATCTGAACTGTTCATTTTCAATAGAATACAACTGAAAGCCTTCGGAAAACGTTAGGCAAATCCTATGTAATGTACGATGTTGGTAAAATAAATACGATTCGTCCGTTGTGTCCGATATGGACAAGTGAACGTTCAATATGTTATTTATCTATTATGTAGCTTTATAATGCCAATGAATTGCTGTTTTTACATTTTTCGTATCTTCTTAATATTTAACTAGTTTTAAAAATTATTGTTATTATTATTAATATTATACTGACCAAGAAAATATTGTTTTTTCAGGTTCGGAAACACCACAAGTGGTTTTTGGTCTTTAGAGCTGATGGTGAGTGTTGCTTACATATAAAACAAATCTTTGACTTTTACTTGATGAAGCGGGTACAAAAAAATTGGGTTCGACAAAGAATACTCGCGTACGAAGGGAAATTTTCCAGTAAAGTAAAGGAAACATCATATATAGGGGTTTTCAATTAACGGTAAAAAAATAAATATTTATATACAGAATAAATAAACCCGAAATCCATAAATCCAGAACTCATAATACTCATCAAGATAAATTTTACCATTTCATGAGATATCGGTATTTTATGGTAAGTTTACGGTTTTTGGGTGTTCATGGATACTAGATTTATAGGGATGATTTTATGGTTATCATTGCGTCTGAGTTTTTGGATTTTAAATTTATGGGTACCTACTGGGATTGTCGATAATGGGTTTATGTGTTTAGGTTATTATGTTATTAGTTTCATTTCATTTCATGTATTCTGGGTTT
This sequence comes from Rhagium mordax, assembly GCA_963680705.1. NCBI lineage: Eukaryota > Metazoa > Arthropoda > Insecta > Coleoptera > Cerambycidae > Rhagium > Rhagium mordax. The sequence goes on from OY796665.1 coordinate 25,270,018, forward strand.
CTTGTTACGAAATCGAAAAACATATAAGAAGTAACGCAATGATCTGTTAGAACTTGTAACTTAGAAATGTCCCAAACATATTGAGTTTACCTTAATGGAATTTGGTATTCTAAGCTCAAGCCCTTAACCATAGACTTCAAAGATCATTACGTTTTGTGTCAGTAATCCCAAGAACATTCAAATCCTAAGTTATGCGATGATCTGTTCAAACATATAAAATATCGACATTGCTAGTAAATCATATTGGATCGATCATTGTAAAAATGGAAATTTTTGTAAAAAATTAATATTTAATGACCTCAAACTCCCAAAGATTCATATTATCAAACATTCAAATATTCTTTCAAAAGGGAATGGAAAACCCTTGTAGGAAAATTTCCATCTTTGTATACAGTTATTCTTTTGGTTCGGACTTTCTCTACCTTGCTATTTCAAGTGTAAGTTAAAAAGTTTTCTATTCCACAATTGCAGCTCTGTCTCACGTTTCTGCTGAAAAAAATTATTGATGTAAAACACCAAAAATTGCTTTTCTCGCTTACTACACTGTGACTTTCTCTAAAGTCAGATATGCTAAGCAATTTTTACTGCTAGATTCGTAATAAATACTAAAAAATCCACTAAAAACCACTCTAGCTATCATGAAACCTGGCATATATTAACCAGTGTTGTTGGCGATTTAAGAATATAATTCCGTAAACCGTGTTTAAATAGAAAACACTTATGACATTGCCGTCTATGTTATCATAGTTCTTGTCGGATAATATACTATACTACTACTATCAGGATATTCTTCTGAAAAGATTAGTATTAAGAGCCTATACGTGCTCCTTCTCTCTATATATTTCCTCAATTTATTTTGTATGCAATTTTCACATTGTTATGATATCAACTGGCAATACCGAGTCTTTTAAAATCATTATTATTAAATCTCAAAAATACATACTTAAATTTTTGTATTTTACATAGTTACATATTGTACAAAGAAATTGTCCAAACCAAGAACAAATTCATTATATGGTAATGATGATTCTATAAGCAAAAACAAATGTCAGTATTGTCAGCTGTACAAAAAACGAAATTTTCATGTATTTTAAAATTTCATTTATTATTTAAAATATTAAACATATTTACCCCAAAGTATAAATATCGTATTAATTAATTCAGGCATAGCAGATCATTGAGCTGACACACCACCAGGTTAAATAAAGTCATATAGATTTATTAATAATTGCAAAAAGCAAATGTCTTGGTTCCACGAGCTCGAAATCTCTCTAAAGAAAGTCACGTGCTGCCCACATAATCGTTATACCTAAGAAATGGAAAAAACCTTTTTTATGCAAATTGCGTATGCGATTTAGTAAATGGGAAACAAAAAAGATATGGTAAAAATATTATTATATTCATACATAATATATACTTTCTGAGACAAGTAACGAGAAAACGAGGCAAATGTAACCCATGACGCTTCCTTCCCTCATGTTAAATGTTGCAGAATAAACTAAACTAAAAATAAATTAGCCTAGAATACATCCCTACGTTAAAAAGGGCTTTCTGGCCTCTTTTATAACCAAAAGAAATGTTGTCAAGAAATGTCATCAAGAATCTTAGGCAGCAATAAATATCGTCGCTAACGATGTAATTTGGATGACAAACGACGTTCTTTAGGTTCTCCATTACCTCCGGCTTAGAGCAAGATATATCATGAAAAATGTTATCTATTAACTTAAGTTACATATTAAATATATAAAATATGATTTCGCGTTATTTCACTGGCTTATTAGCTTGAAAAATACCTTAAAGTTTATATTTCATTTTTGCTTATCTCCCGCATAAAGGCACACTTTACCAAGGCTTTAACTATGTCTAACAGGAAACTTTTACCATGTAAATTGATGAAGCCTTAGTAAGATACAATGCAATACTAAAGTGAGTACATAAAGCACTTCGTGAACGGAGCGTTATTTCCCATCAATTTATCAAAAACATTGCTTCGTGGCTTATTATTCTTGGAATATAGTATATGACAGATTTATTCATTTCGCTTGTCTGTTACATCGGCTTTATTTTGCCAAAAGTAAAACTGTGCAATGTTTATGATTTTAAGATTTACATACCAGTACGTAAGGCTTAATGATGGCTTTAAATGTTTAACATATTTCAAAAACATTCTATTCAACGGAAACTAAGGTATTTTGGGATGAATTGGTTTTTTATATCAGTTGTTTAAATTTGGAAAATATGATTGCCATATATTACTAATTAAAACTATTTGAAATATATATTACACAATTGAAACAGAGTTGATAGATTTGAAGAGATGCCAGTCATTGGTGAATAAAAAATCAAAAATAATATTAACATTTTTGAAGCAAAAAAAACGGAAGAAATGTAAAATTTGATAAAGAAGTTATATAAAATAATAATTCAATTCATTTGTTGATAAGCAGAACACCAATTGTTTTTCAGAAAACTATTCAGTCTCTCTTTGTTATAACAAAGTTCATATATTTGTGTAGACTAACTTACGAATCCTATAACTCATCTAATTACTTATCTTTCATTCTCTTATTAATAATAATAATAAACTATACTGAAAAATGAAAACCACTCATGGGAATTAAAGTTGCTTGACCATTCAGTTTATTTCGTTTTAAAATTTTAGTCACCGCAGGTAATTTACAAAAAATCGGAATATGATTTGATATTTTAATTATAGATATACTTAAATTATGTTTCTTTGATAGTTAGAATTGTTCTGTAAGAATTAGATTTGAAGAGATGCCAGTCATTGGTGAATAAAAAATCAAAAATAATATTAACATTTTTGAAGCAAAAGATCCGGAAGAAATGTAAAATTTGATAAAGAAGTTATATAAAATAATATTTTAATTCATTTGTTGATAAGCAGAACACCAATTGTTTTTCAGAAAACTATTCAGTCTCTCTTTGTTATAACAAAGTTCATATATTTGTGTAGACTAACTTACGAATCCTATAACTCATCTAATTACTTATCTTTTATTCTCTTATTAACAATAATAATAAACTATACTGAAAAATGAAAACCACTTATGGGAATTAAAGTTGCTCGACCATTCAGTTTATTTCGTTTTAAAATTTTAGTCACCGCAGGTAATTTACAAAAAATCGGAATATGATTTGATATTTTAATTATAGATATACTTAAATTATGTTTCTTTGATAGTTAGAATTGTTCTGTAAGAATTAAATCCACGAGTGTCCTGTTAGACACGTCTTAACTACATTAATTAAACTTACCACAACGTTGGAGCAGACCTTGTTTTGTTTTAACTTATTTGAGAATCGATTTATAATTAATTATAATTGTAAATGCAAAATTAACTTTAAAACCAGAAATATTTCACGGTACAATGCGAAGTTAAGGAAACAAATAATGAGTTGAAAAGATTGCACTGAAATGCTCTACATAGCCCGAGGTAAAAGAATTATAACGTGAAAATAAAAAAGAATATAAAAATAAAATTAAAAAATATTTTACGAGAGGAACTGGCAAAGCAAATAAAAAGACAAAGCGTCATGGACAATAGTAAATGGAAAATGAGAATGTTTTTACAGAATTAAATAAATGGTGGGTATAGCAGAAAGAAATATTATTGCAGAAAAACGAAAAGTGCATTATTTTGTTGTTTTTTTTTTGAATTACCAGAGTTCAGTAAAAGATATTTAAAATTTTTTTGGATGATTATTGAGCACAGAATTTAACAGCTTTAACTTTAACAACAACGAGAGAAATGTTTTTGCCATTTACCCCAAGATAGAAACATATTCCTATTCCAATTCCTATTCACACAGATCTATTAAGTTACGCTACGCTGATGAGGAGCAATAACTCCGAAACACGTGTCCGTAGTTGGATCATGTTTTTTCTGGGGGTAAATGGCAAAATCCATTTCCCTCTTTTATTTAACAACAAATTTATTGATATTAAGATAAGCGAGATGGTGCCCATGGTGGGGGTACAACTTGAATTAACCCGTATATATATATTTCTAGGTATTCATTACATTTTTTACACATTAAGCCAATCCATTGATAACACTTTATTGTCAAGAATCAGAACCATATTGGTACAAGTTGGTTTAATAAAATTGGCATTTGGTTTCCAAAATTATCATAAGAACAACCATTTTCGTACAACTTACAATTTATAACAATTATTGTAAATAAAACTTTAATTCGCACCGTTCTATCATTAATAGCTTGAACGCAATAGCAGCGACGATGTTGTGCATAATTCAATAGCGTGTTAGTTTATGGGGACAACTTCAATCAAGGCAAATAATGATCTCACAGCTGGTAACTTTGAAATTGATTGGTTTCTCTCGTCATTCCCTGCAATACCAATGTTGGTCAGGGAGCTATTCAGAAACTACTGATTGTTCAAAATCAACAACTTAATACGGTATATATAAGCTTATAGAGGTCCGAGCAGGACTTACATTAATTTTGACATACTAGATTTCATTTCAAATGTCTAGTTGATTTCCATTCTGAATATATTCAAATAGATACATACCAATTTAGTTACGTAGGGCTTAAGAAATTGAGAGGGAAAAAATTGTTACTAATATTTAGTACCTATGTTTGTTTAACATATGTACATATACAGCATGTTCATGGTTAACTGATGAGAAGCACGAATACTAAAAATGTTTCCGTAAATTCGTAATTCGTTAAATTTGTTTTGGTTTTTTAAATTTTACTAATAGTATTGTGGTCGTGGAACCAATTAATAAATAAAATTTTTACAAAAATATTCGTGTAAAAAATAAAATTTTAGAGAAATCTTTTTAAAAAATTATTATTTGACAAGAATAATGACCATAAATGCTCACTACTTGCACAGACATGTTACACAAATTCGTATGACAATAAATTTTTCTTTGTTATATAAAATTTGTGTTTCCTTCTGTCTCTCTTTTTCACGCAATTTTTTATTTTTTAATATCTAATATTACCAAAAATAAATTGTCATTGCTTTGTTAGTGACTTGTTTTAAAAGAAACAGATTAATGCTGTATTTTAGTATATAAATCAGATAATAACAATATTTTCGTTCAAGCACATGGAACTTGCTAGTAACTGTATTGAGAAATTAAGCTTCTATGTGACTAACTAATTAGTCACTATTTTGTTCAAAATTTTTTAAATAATAAAATCCACCAGTTTGGTAAAGATTTTAAAATATATAGCTTTATTTCGTATCTATGTCCTTATTGAGTTTCTTCATGGTTATTGAACGGCTTTCCAGTAGTTTTATCGATTACATGAGGTATAAACCTAAACTTTTTAAGTATGCAGGTGATGTTAAACTCACACATAAAATCTCTAACCTAAATTGCATTCCATCATAAAGACACGACCTTTGTCATTTGTATTAAAGTTACATAAAGTAGATGTTGGATTTTATCATATTATGCAAAACGGTCTTTTATAATTTTTATGCCTAACCTAAAACCTAATATAAAAGAGTGTAAATCGAGGAACAACAAATTACGAGATTCATTTATTTGTGGTGTATGTATAGTTTCTGCATTTTAAATATTAGCAACAGGTCTTGCCACTAAATATATACGAAAGGGCTATAGTGTGTCGAAAACTTGTTAGAAGATAGTTCTTTTAGTAATAACAGCTTTTGATACTCTAAAATAAATTCAATTCAAAATTTAAAATATATACAGGGTGCCTCGTAAATAATGAATAATCCTGAAAATGGTATAATACTGTCATGTATTTTATGCTACTAAAAGAAATTAAAACCCGATTATTAAATAAATAAAATTAAAAATAAATTCAGGTAAAACAAGGATAGAATAAAATATCCCTCACAATGAAATGAATAACGAGAAACTTACGTATGGTATTCTGAATAGTTAAAAACAAGTTAAAAAAGGATATCATATTGGAGAATTATCTTCTTAGATCAGCTGTAAAACACCTGTTGCGGCAATAGAGGTCAAAGGGCTACACGTAAATAATGGGTCAGCTATGCTAAAATAAAACAAACGTAAACAAATTAAAAGCTTAAATTAAGTAAATGTATTGTTGAATGGTTCTTTTAAATAATCAATAACAGAACAGCTGTTATTTACATGCTCTGAACAAAGTTCAAACGACTTTCAACACAACAGTTAAACTAAGATGCACTCTATTTCTATAAAAATGTAAATAAATAGTGTAAGGCTTACCTGTAAAACCACCAGTCTAGTCGAATGATGAGACACAATGTAAATTAGATCTTAGGGAGTGATTGTGAAGTTCAATTTAAAAAGTTCAGTGATGCATCGTCGAAGGCAACGGCAGATCAAAATTTCATCTAACAGAATGTCACCAAATGGGTATCCACAGCTTCGTCATGAAATAAGGATGCTGAAATAACATAATTTCATAGGAAAATTATGGAAAAAAATAAAAATGGGCAAAAATACAAACCATAAATGACAGATAGCAATATAGAAATCCTTGAATTGCAAATTTTCTGCATGTTCCTTAGGAACGAAAACAAAAGTTGAGTTGTTATTGGGTAGAAAAATCAGCAAACCCTCGTCCAGATCGCTCCTGAAAATATTTGGAAAATTACAGGAAAGTATTGAAAATTTATATATCCACGATAGTCCAAAAGTGAGTCAAGGACAAATACGAAAAAGGAAAGGAAAAGCAACTCCAACTTACCAGAAATAAAGGTAATAAATATCCTAATTTGTAAGCACCTATGTGATTGGTCGGATTCTCAAGTTGCATCCAAGGCCTATTTAGTTAAATCACATCCAGTAAACGGTGCAAGAAATTCTAGAATAATCTGCCATCACCACAAGTGTCAAAGACAGTACTGCCAATTTAAATGCAGTTAAAACTACTCTGTAGCCATAGAGCGTAGAATTTACCATGAACTAAATTTTTAAAACCCTAAGTTTCTTTAATTTTGTAAAAATCCAAGAGGACACAGTCCTTGATTTGTTATAGAGTTAAGTAGTTTTAATTATCGCAGGGATTTAGATTAGCAAACATTATTTCTTTTTGATCATCTGATTTATGTAATAAAACGTTAAATTTTGATTGACATCTATGTTTAATTGCATCAAACCAAAGCATTACAATTAATCTCAGCTGCATATCAAGCAGACAGCAGTCTCAGCGACATCTAGCTGTCGACTAGTCAAGTAATAATAATAATAATAATAAAGTTTATTGCGACTAAAGAGATAGTACACAAATGGGAGACAGTTCGGCATTGCCGCTCTTCCACTTTCCCAAACAGATAAATTTATTTGATTTATAATTTGTTACGTAATAGCATATGTATATAACATGCATTTATTTTGTACCTTGGCATACAGGAGCAGAGCTACTTGGAATAAATTTACATTACATAAGAACTAAAGTCCTTTCTTCCCAGCGGATACCACTTCTGTACGCCATGGTGTACATCCATATATGCATATAATTACAAGACACACATATTATGTATTAAACTAAGAAATATTAAAATACTAAATTAAACACTTACATTATTTTCAGAAAAGAATAATTTAGAATTTTGCTTAAATTTGCTTAAGGAATTATTTAGATACTCTAAAACATAATTTAATATTGTTGGTGCTGTATAGGCAAAACATCCCTCACATTTTACTGTTCTATGTTTAGGTATTGTATAACTATCAACTCTCACATTTACATCATGTATCTCTGATCTTAATTTTAATAATTCTACTAAATATTGCGGACATTTATATTTTACTAGTTTGTACAAGAATATACTATAAAGGTAATGTGTTCTCTGCCTAACATTAATTTCACCTAAATTCTGTAGATACGGTGTTACATGCATACCAAATGGTATGACACACACAAATCTCAGACAAGCATTTTGTATTTTTTGTATTTTATTTTTGTTATTCTCTGTTAATTGGTAGTAATAAACTGGATTGCAATAATCAATTTTCGGATATATTAGTGATTTTACTAGCCTCAGTTTTGTCTTTTCATCAATTTCATATTTTAAATGGTAGATACACTTCAATGAGTATGAGCTTTTAAATATGTGTGTAGTGTGATAATCAAAGTTAAGATTTTCATCTATAATTAACCCTAAACTTTTAGCTTTCTTTACCCATTGTATTTTATTATTATTTGCTTTAATTTCATAATTATTCAGAAAAAAATTGGATCTTAGCTTTTCATTTCCAATGCATAAGGCTTGTGACTTTTTTGGGTTAAGTTTTAATCCATTCTTATAGCACCAGATATATATGCGATTCAGATCTGTATTTATTTCATCTACTAATATTGGAAATTTATTAAACTTAATAGATTTATAGAGTTGAATATCATCTGCGTACAAGTGTAAGTGGCAATTCATTACAGTTGCTGGGAGATCTATAGTGAAAACCGAAAACAGAATTGGTCCCAGTACACTACCTTGAGGAACGCCACTTAACACTTGTTGCACAGATGATATATTTTCATTATTTATTTTAACAAATTGGGTTCTGTTTTGTAGATAATCCTGAAACCACCGCAAAGCAATTTGTTCTACACCAATAAATTTTAATTTCGAAACTAATAATTTTCTATTTACCAGGTCAAAGGCTTTGCTCTGATCGAGTAAAATCAAAATAGTAAGCATGGAATTATCCATTGCACCACTGATATCGTTCACAACCTTTAACATTGCCGTGTTTGTGCCATGTTTTTGTCGAAAACCTGACTGAACTGAGGGCAGAATATTATTATCATCCAAGTAACTTTTTGAATTGAAAACTTACAATTTTCTCCATTACTTTCGATAAACATGGTAAAATATTTATTGGGCGTAATTCATCAAAATTTAAAGGTCTATTATTTTTTGGAATAGGCAGCACTGCGGCGGCCTTCCATATATTGGGAATGATCCGGTTATCAATGAATAATTTACTATATGAGTTAAAATATTTACACAGCATGGTAAAATAAGTTTTAACATTTCAATATTAATATTATCCACACCATATGCCTTCGATCTTATTGATGCAATCGCCTTATATATGTCATTTTCCGTCACCTGCTGAAATTGAAAGGATATATTATTTATTTTATTATTTTCGTAATAGTTTATCAGTCCATCAATAAAAGTATTTTCAGCAATATTTAAAAAATGTTCGTTTATCAGTTGCGAATTCTGCAACTGTTCAGGTGACATTTGTTCTAAAAAGATCTCTAATTTTCTAAGTCTATACAAGTCTAATAAAATAAACCAGAACGAAATTCAAACAACTTTTATTTATGAATAGCAAAACAGCAAATTAATAGGTAAGATATTTCTTCAATAGTAGAAGGGAACCCCCAAAAAGCCTTGAAAAGAAAAAGGGAGATTGCAGCAAACCTACAGTAAGTTACACGTTAAATTATCATAAAATCGTACGCACTGTCACTTATTGAAAAACACTGAAATAATTCAGGCCAGTGGCGGACTGATCGTAAAAAAAGTATGAAGTGCATGACAGATATCATTTATAGTAATAATAAAGAAAACTGGTCAAATAGACATCGGTTCTAGGACCATTAAAATGAAAGAAAAAAAACAATTATATACAAAAACTAAAACCATCACAATTTCTTTTGAAAAAAAAAACTATATACAATAGCAATAGGCAAAAAAAGAAAACTTCATAATTAGGTACAAATGCATGCATTAAAATTAAAAATCAAACTTAACTAAAATTAACAAATACAAAATTAAATTTAACAAATCCAATAAAATTAAATTATAAAAACAAAATCCATTAATAGTATCCCAAAAGTCTCCATTACATAACAATCTATATTGGCACCCAACGTGGGGCCAGAAAGAAATAAAAAACCATCAATAAAATAAAATAATTATACAAGAGAAATGAATAATGCCGCTACGGACACGTGTTTCGGAGTTATTGCTCCTCATCAGCGTTGCGTAGCTTAAACAATGGATCTGTGTAATAAGATCAGAACAATAACTAAAGGTTAGAAAGCTGTAACCTTCTTTCGTTGTGTCGGAGGTTTGAAGGAGGTTACCTTGACGCCTGAGGGGCGGCGGTGCTTTTTAGGACGGTGTCTCGGGCGCCACTTTCTGTTTAGAGTGCAGAAAGACCACTTTACTCTATTAGCAGGATAATAGAGGCTTCAGGTAACTGCAGTGAAGACACGGTTAAGCCAGGGGTCTAATTAACCCATAAAGAAAACTCATAATTTCGGATTAAAAACAGAACAAGCTTTATTCAAGATTTAATACAATACAATATATTACGGAAAATAAAGCACAAATAAACACAAGTATTTACAGCAAAACTTAAAGCAGGCAGGCTAGGCAAAACTAAAAGCGGTAAACTACGGTTATAAAAAACGGAAAAACGGCAAGCAAATAAAGCGAGTAAGTAAATCTACGGTTAAAAGCGGCAAACGATGGTTAAGAAGCGTGCGGCAAGCAAAAAAACTATATCAGTATGGCTCGGATGTTAATCTGTATTTGACCAGACAGGGTAGAATAATTTACAGCAAAAATGTTCGAATTATTTTACGGCAGGTTATTTTAATTAAATAAATACAAACAACTATACGAAGCGGCGACGCCCTGATAACGTTGCTGCGAGCGATTAAACACGTCAAGACAGCAAGCTATCAAAACATCGTTTTTACGCGATCATAGATATAAATCGAGCGGAACAAAAGAAAAGCGGCGACGCCTTGATAATGGTGCTGCGAGTGATTAAACACGACAAGACAGCAGACTATCAAAACGTTATACACGTGAGCCCAAATGAGCTCTTGCACCGAAAAATCTAGACGACGTCCTGATACTGTTGCTACGAGCGATTAAACACGACAAGACAGCAAGGTAGCAAAACGTTATACGCGGGAGCACAATTTGCTCGGAGCCGGATTTATTAACTTAACACTGATCGCGAGTCGTACAAAATAATTCGAACATAGAAAAATAATTGAATAAAAATCACCGGTCAAATACAGTAAATAACCTAATATATCTTACTCTTTCTAGCAGCGGACTTCTTCTCGGACTGGTGGTCTGGACTCGATCGGGCGCATCGCCAACTGACTTTTAAACGGCCGGATGGTTAGTTTTATAGACGGTCTGATGACAAGTATCCCTACCTACCTTGCGCACTGAACGCGAAACTGACTTCAAGCATCGTACACTTATGTTGGCGCGGTGCAACTGGTACTGCAGTCGATGCATTTTCTGGCACAAGGAGTGATTAGATCAAAACCGGGATTATTGCATTCATTGCGGCATAACTTAAAAATGTATAAACGGAAAAACGCGGTTCAAAAATGCTTAATTTGAAGTAAATTAATATTTGTTACATTTTACCTGCCTGTTTTATACATTAAAAATTAATTTTATTTATAAAATAATAATACGTCGGTGCTAAAATTCACTCCGTTACAAAGCACAGTACACAGTACTCAAATTTGTGCTTTCGTGCATCATGGACCACGATTGCAGCTTCAAATGACAGCAGTCAGCACATAGAGCTCTATGCGTACTGCTCTATTTCTACCTAGGCAAATAAAAACAGAAGAGTGACGTTTAACAGGGTTAAATAATACAAGAGAAATTAATAATGCCGTAGACCCCGAAAAAGAAACATGATGCAGCTACGGACACGTGTTTCGGAGTTATTGCTTCTATTGCTATTGCTATTATTTAACCCTGTTAAACGTCACTCTATTGTTTATATTTGCCTAGGTAGACATAGAGCAGTACGCGTAGAGCTCTATGTGCTGACTGCTGTCATTTGAGGCTGCAATCGTGGTCCATGATGCACGAAAGCACGAATTTGAGTACTGTGTACTGTGCTTCCTAACCTTTAGTTATTGTTCTGATCTTATTACACAGATCCTTTGTTTAAGCTACGTTACGCTGATGAGGAGCAATAACTCCGAAACACATGTCCGTAGCTGCAATATGTTTCTTTTTCGGGGTCTACGGCATTATTCATTTCGCTTGTATTATTTACCCCTGTTAAACGTCACTTTTTTTTACAATTCCCCTTCTTTGCTTGATATGCATTGTTTATAAATGACTTTGTTTAGGCTTTATACAAGCATAATAACGACAAACATATCCAAATTGATATACTTATATTGATGTTTCATCTCTAAACATGCTATTATTAAATTCATTGGACTTTCTTTAATACATGATGAATACTGGATTAAAAATCATAAAATTCAGAACGTCTAAAAACAAATTATTAAAAAATTTTTCAACTCACCACAAAATTCATTCATTATGGTCACCAAGTCCACAAAAAGATGTTATTATTGGGCCAATATAAGGCTTGAATAAGGTTGCTTATAAACAAGTCTCGAATAAAGAGAGGTAAAGTATTTTATAAGAAAACATGAAAATGTAAGCGGAATTAATTTTATTATAGAAATTTGTTTCTTATGGTTACATGACAGTTTATTAATTATAAAATGTAAGTTCAAGTAAATAACTTTATTTTGCGAGATTAATCGTCCACCTGAAGAGCTTGTAAGAGGGAAAGAATATGTACATCTTCTTGTGGATTTCGTTTTTTAATTGGTGCCCACTTATTATTATATTTTTCTAAAATGTTTAAAAAATTTTTAGGTAAGAGGACGAAAAAAGATCGAAATAAAATAAGAAGTAATTTCAAATGCATTTTTTGAACATTATTAACAATAAATCGCCAAACTACTTATAATAAATGTTCGAATTGCTCTTCTCCAGCCCTGATGCAGGCTCTGCACCTTTTAATAAAGGAACGTTTTAAATTGCGTGAATATTCGGATCGGCTGATTTCTTCCTATACACGTTTGATACATTTATTATGACTGATGGTCGAAACGGTAGCGTACCTGCCTCTCACCCAAAAGTTCCGGGATCGATTCCCGGTCGTGGCAATGAAAAAACTTTGAGAGGGATTTTTCTATTACACACGGATATTGGATGTGTGTCCCTTATCTTTAAATGTGTATCCCCCTCCCGCACATGGCTCTTCTAGAGCCTTCTGGGATAAAGGGGGTCGTAATTACATGTGCTGTTTCAAATATTCCACGTCAACTGCAACATAAATTATGAAGCCAACTGGTTGTAAATTGTAAACAATTAAATTAAAGCAAACATAATTAAATTTATAAATAAACATTTTATAAAACAGCTTAAAGCGAACAATTTTACATTTAAAACAAATTTTAATGAAACGAATATTCATGAAAATACATATTCATGAAACCTTAAATTTAAAAAGTAATCAAATATGCGTTCGCATACATTTCCATCAAAGCACATGAAATATTTAAACAATTAGTGATAAAATAACAGATGTTTACAGCAGACGCAAACAATTGGATTGATATACGTATTATGAGATAGCAATTCAATTCCATGCTACATCCTTCCTATAAATTAACCCATCATTATTAACAGGTATTTGTGTAAGTAGAGAATTTCACGCTTCCTTATGTTGCATGTCGTCTGACAACTTAACTCGATGCCTGCTTTACCAACTGTTGTTATGATTCGATGAAGTGCGCCCTACCACTTAACATATTTGACATAATATACTGTTGACACTATTTTAATTTTTTTCTAATTTTTAGACTATCCGCTAAGTACTCATATAGGGTGCCCCAAATTGTTGATTTTGGCTGTTTCTCCTACTTCTACCCCAGATAGATAAAACCAACTAATAGATGCACAAATTTCTATGTGTTAAGTTAAGTATGTAGACAAACTTTAAGAGGTAATTCCTTGTATGATTTTAAGACAAAAAGTTCATATAAACATGTGTTCTAAACGTTTGGGTTTTTGCGACATATAGGGTGTTAAATTTTTTTTGTTGCTTGGCGAAACAATGATTTAATTGAAAGTGTTCTACAGTTCTACTGTACCTAATACCTTTTGTGCTCTAATTGTATGTTTTTTCTATAATCATGTATAATTTTTGAGCATAATAAACAAATTCTATTCTATTCTATTCTATTCTATTCTTATTCAACTTTTTGAATTCTCTATATTATTTTACAATTATTGTTATTAACAAAATATCAAGTAAATTCTGAAGATCGTGGAAATTATATTAATATTTCTTCTTCCAACAATGCGCCTTATTGACCTTAATTATTAATAAATTTATTATAATTAATAACTTACACATTAGTTCAATAGAACATTATGAACATTTCAGATAATTTCGAGCAGTTTCAGGTCGACCCATAATGAAAGTAAAATATGCTCCATTGCGTGCTGTTGTTTGTTTTATATTCTGTTAAAATTATTTCGTAGATTTTACCTTGCTTAGAAATTAGTGAGCGGGCCTTATTTAATATCCTATTTCCTATTGCATTAAACGCGCTAAAAATCAATTGAATTCCAGACGGTCTCTAAATAAGTGTTATATTTCATTTTGTCCTGACATCGTGTACCCAATTTCGCTGCCAGTAAAGTCATTACAACAATGGCAATTGAAGTGACAAATTTCGTTTTATCTCTCAGGCTCGTACAACTCAGATTGCGGGTTTTAATTGCAAATGTATCAGTTATCTCTGTAAAGTTGTACTAGAAAGCTCTGGGATAAAATAGTTTACAATGTACGCGGCATATAAATCCGACGTCACTTTATGGCTGTCGCCTACAGGGCCGTTTCTGCTGTTTCATGTCTTATTTAAAGTCGAAAGTTTATTTCACTGTCGGTTCAACTTTGATATTTTTTAAATAAATAAATTATTCTATTTATTTTACATAAGTGTTATAAAATAAATTGGAAACTTGTTTGTACTTTAAGTAGTGGAAGGGAGTATAATCGAATAGCTGTTTTTATTTCTCAATATATTTTGGTAATAGATGTAAGTAAAGACAGGATATTTATTTTTCATCAAAATCTTTATCGACCTTCTGCTTTTTTGCTGTTGTTTTTAAATTTAATATTTTCCTGTATTCCTTAATTTAATAATAAAATAAGTGTTTAAACTTTACATTATTACTTCATATTTTCACCAAATAACTTTACAGTCTAATTTTACTATTTTATTTCCCTAAAATATAGTAAATGACTTTATTTAGGCTTTATACAAGCATAATAATAACAAACATATCCAATTTGATATACGCGACTTCAATGGTAAAGTGCGAGGCCCATTTTGGCAGCGAGATCTCGGTAAGTTGCGGACATTCCTGTGATTTACATAGTATGCTTTTGACAAACCTGTGTCGTGTCTGGTTTTATATCATTAATAATCTAGTGATAATAAAAATTTAATGTCCAGATTAATTTTAGTTTAAAATTATTAACGTAGTATGTTCTCTCTGCCACCTATTTCTCAAGGTTTGTTTGACTTTTAACCGTCACATAATTTTAAACTAAAATCAATCTGAACATTCAATTTTTGTTTTCACTAGATTATAAATTATATAAAACCAGACACGACACAGGTTTATCAAGAGCATGCTACGTGAATCACAGGAACGCTCGCAACTTACCGGGAATCTCGCTGCCAAAATTAGCCTCGCGCTTTACATTGGAGTCGCGTATCTTATTCATTCCTTAATTATTAATGTCTAAACATACAATTATTAAGTTTATTGGACTTTTTTTAATGCATGATAAAAATTTAATTAAAAATTACAAAATTCATAACGTCTAAAAATAAATTATTGATTTTTTTTTTAACTCACCACAAAATTCATTCATTATGGTCACCAATTAAAAAACGATGTCCCCAAGAAGATGTACATGTTCTTTCGCCTTTATTTTTAGCTCATCAGGGAGACGATACCACGTTAAATTCAAATAGAATCTACCTATATCTTGAAACTTATATTTAAAATTGTATTTATTGACATTAATAAAATTTTAAGTATAAGTTTCAAGATATAGGTAGATTCTTTGAATTTAACGTAGTATCGTCTTCCTGATGAGCTAAAGAACATGTACATCTTCTTGGGGACATCGTTTTTTAATTGGTGACCATAATGAATGAATCTTGTGGTGCGTTAAAAAAAAAATCAATAATTTATTTTTAGACGTTTTGAATTTTGTAATTTTTAATCCAATTTTTATAATGCATTAAAGAAATTCCAATAAACTTAATAATTGTATGTTTAGAGATGAAACATCAATATAAGTATATCAAATTGGACATGTTTGTTATTAATATGCTTGTATAAAGCATAAATAAAGTCATTTATAAATAATGCATATCAAGCAAAGAAAGAGAATTGTAAAACAATATAGAAATTTAATAATAAAAAAGTCTTTTGAATTATTTTGTTTTAATTTTTAATTTTAAATGCACATACATAGCACTTCTTTGTTGTATTTAAAAAACTGTTTTCTGTGTTGAGGTTGTCGAAAACATAAAAAAAAACTAAATCAAAAACGTTAAAGTAATTAGCAATTTAGGCGTGTAGATGCTGTTAACGAGATACTTACATCATAGAAATACGAAAGAAACTAAACTCCCTGTATGTTTAAAATAATGCTATAAAAACTATCACGGGTTCACTTACAGTTAGTATTAAATGCTTACAAGTGTAACTGTTGCTTATCCGAGAGGCGATCGATGGTGAAGGCTTCAGCTGTGCCCATTCTAACTTAATGTGTCTGAATGAAGTTTTGACAGAAACAGGCAAAGTTTAGCTATAATATCCAAGGACTCATACTAAAATGTTCAACAGGCTATACACAAAGTCTAACGACTATCTTTTAGAGATAAGTACAGGGACGTATCAAAGTTTCCTCACAACTTGACACGAAGAAACGTGATGCAGATGAAAAAGTGATTGAGTTATATGCAAAGTGATCAATGGAAATATGTGTCAGTTATGTACAAACCTTCTACCTATTTTAAAAATATTAAAACTGTAAGGAAATAGTTGCAGAACCGAGACGCTAGCTCTCACTTGGTGCAAGTGACGATATTTCAGGAATTGGTTGTGTTGTGTGTCTATCAACGTTTAATAACTAAACTAATTGCTAAGGCTGTGTCAACGTAAAGTTAACCATTCGTTATAACCAGTGATAGTTGGAGGGAACGACCGGTATTCGTATTAAGTCAACCAACCGCTGTCACAACATCTGATTTAACTCTTGGCCGTTGAATTCAATGCAGGTCGTGGCAAACCCTTAATATATCGATGTCTCGACATCGATAGATTAACGGCAACTGTCGACAATGAATGCTTCCTCGTATACAGGTTTCGCAACTTCCTGAACTAAAGATACAGCACTAGATAGACACTTTGCGCAATACACAATTCACTTCTGACTCCTGCCCAGACAGGACTTGTTCGTTCACTTTTCTTTGGCTTCAGCCGAATGGTCAAACCGACGCAATTGCGAGGGTCGTAAGCTATGGGGTCAACACAAATACCAGACTAATACTAGAATGCAATAAAGAAGACAGAGATAATAAATAAAGATATATGTTAAACGATCATCATAGTACATATAGAGCCTCACCTAGCAAGGTCTACCACCATAGCCACGATACCCCCACAAGGGGTCAGCGACCGCGACGGCCGTGCTTAAAGGAAAGTGATCGATTGCCGAAAGAGAATTATTACATGGACGTGACAGGCAATTTAGTGAGTGGGGTTTATAATGCTTGAAATCGCTACTAGAAATTTAAGGTAATATTCTCCAAAAGGGGTATATGCCGTTAGACGCTGGTGGATAATTCGTAAAAGGGTAAACTCTTCGAATGCTATCTCACGAGACGGTCACCTGGTAATAATGGGGAAGTGCCCAGGTACCCGTGCGTACCACACAGAGGCCTATCCTGGCTTGATATAACCAAAAATACCGCATTTCTATTTTGCGAGATCATTGGGTGGTCGCCCCTTATATATATGGAAAGGACCCGATACCACTCAATGTCGCCACGTGGCATCGGAAAATTCCGCAATTTCACTTTTTAAGTCAGTTCCTAAAATTTCAAAATGTGCTGTCAGACACGATCCCGGTAGAGACGATGACCAATGGGTAGGCGAGGCCAGCTCAACAATCCTTGGAAGCCGTAGGTCACGGACTCACGAGGAATTCCAGAACGCGAGGGTAGAGTGAACCTATTCTTCCGTAGATCAGTGCGACCACGAAGGTGGATCAGTCTATGATAGATCTGATCGAGAGCTACCGATCTACGGTAGATTCACTCTCGCGCCTTTGTGGAGTATTCCTGTGATCTGTTAGACCGGCTTGTGACAATGATCATCTGCGCTATGATCATTGTCGTGGCGCAGTCCGTCCTTCGAGGAATCGGTACTGGCTGAGGACAAGGCATGTCCTTGGTCGTCTCTACATGCTGCATCGTGCCTGGATGCGTTCGTTCAAACATGGGATAATGGCCGAAAAAGATAAAGGGAATTTTGGAAAGTGTACTGAAAATCGTCTTAAAAATTTTATAAAAAATCCTGATATGCACGAAATCATGCATATCAGGCAAAAAGATGGAATTTTGGGTTTAGGAACTGACGTGAAATTTGTGATAATTTTTGTAAAAAAAAAATGGTGTATATGGAACCTGATGTTCCATATACACCATACAAGCCTGATGCTTGTTGCTTATGTCTATTTGGGATCTTTTACTTAAATCTACTTCTACTGCATCTCCTGGGTACGTTAACATGTCCTGGTTGAGTGGTAGAAAAAACATGCTAAACTCTTCTAAGGCATTAATTAAAATGATATACGAAGCGAATTAACCGATCGTGTGTGATTTCAGAAAATATATAGGTATTTAACGTTTTTTTATGATTTCTGTTTATTTTAGTTTTCGTAATTCTAATAGACCTATCCAGGTGAGATGCGGTAAATACGTCACACAGTATGGTGCGTGCGCAACAGAAGGGCAACAGCGTCGACGAGAGAATAAATAGATTTTTGTGCACGTTCTTATATTTTTCCCATTTTCATAAAAACGGTTAACTTTATAAAAAAATCATAGAATGACTTTTTTATAGCAGACAAAATTTCCATTCCAACGATGTATAACGCAACCTATATTCTTTTTGTATAACGACCCGGATACGTTTCAATTAAGGGGCTAATTTAAAAATTAATTCATTTTTTTACGACTCTTTAACCTTTGAACCGCTCTCGCGTATAAACTATTGAATATAGATATATGCCATCACGGACTTTTTTATAGGAAATTTGATTCTCTATAAAATTGTTTATATGCATTTTGCCATAACTGTAATGGTTTCGGCAGCGTTTCGAGTCCAATTCTCAGCTGCAAGTCTGGACCATTGTATTTCAATAGAATCAGGTAGCCACGGAAAGCGTGTGCCTCTTCAGGTGCTAAGAACGAACCACGCATCGATTTACTGCGGCATGTTTGACTCGAAACGCTGCCAAAACCGTTACAAATATGATGAAAATGTATATAAACAAATTTATAGAGAATTAAATTTTCTATAAGAAAGTCAGTGATGGCATATATCTATCTTTAATAGTTTAGACGTAAGAGTGGTTCAAAATTTAAGGAATCTTAATAAACTCATTCATTTTTTAATTTGTCCGTAATTGAAACGTATCTGGGGCCGTTATACAAAAAGCATATGGTTTGTGCTATACATTGTTCGAAAGGAAATTTTGTCTGCTATAAAAAAGTCGTTCTATGATTTTTTAATAAAGTTAACCGTTTCCATGAAAATGGATTAGATATAAAAACATGCACAAATACATGCAAGGGTTCTCGGCCGGACAGTTGCCCTTGTGTTGCGCAGAACGAACTACGCACGGCTCTACTGCTTTATTTAACACATAGTACGCTGTATTTATCTTTCTCGCTTGCATTACCTGGATAGGTCTATTATTGTAGCTGATCATCCGAATCAAGGACATTTAAAATCCCATACCTCATAAAATATTCGATGATGAAATCGATTGTTTGTTTAATTTTTCATATTTGAGAATTTATTTTCAAGGTCATTTTTGTTGAATATAATGAATAAAAAATTAATTAAACTAAATGGCGCATCTTCTTGAAATAATAAAAATTACCCCATTTTTACGAGCTTTGGCTTAAAATCGTCTATTAAGGTCAAATCTTGTAATGCAATTTTGTGCGAGTCGTAAAAAGTTCGTTTATCTTGAAATTTTGCGTGCTTATGTATTATCAATTGCAAGAGCGAAAGAATATGTATGTACATCTTCTTGTGGACTTCGTTTTTTAATTGGTGACCATAATGAATGAATTTTGTGGAGAGTTAAAAAAAAATAATTTTTTAATAATTTGTTTTTAGACGTTTTGAATTTTATGACTTTAAATCCAATATTCATCATGTATTAAAGAAAGTCCAATGAATTTAATAATAGCATGTTTAGAGATGAAATATCAATATAAGTATATCAATTTGGATATGTTTGTTGTTATTATGCTTGTATAAAGCCTAAACAAAGTCATTTATAATCAATGACAATATGTGAGAAAAAATGTATTATCTTAAAAATTCAATATGGTGGCTTCAAGATAGCGACTGAAATAATGCAAACTGAATATTGCATTGAAACAGAATCTCATTCGTATCACAGCCTTCACGCGAAAAACACATTTTTTAATAATTTTATAATAAGTTACTATATACAGAGTAATTTTCAACAAACTCCAGATATCCAAGTAGTATGTTCCTGCTATTAAGTTGTTTATGTACGAGAAACACTAAATTTTAATGTAAGTAATCGTTTATGATATTATTTTTATTGAATTTAAATATATAATTATTAAAGTGCCTAAAATAAGTACGTATTTCCTTCAATATGTATAACTATAATGATTCAGTAATTGTTTAAATATTATTTATATATTTTGGGTTCATTTTGTAAAATTTTATTATATGCCAAAAAATTTACAGTAATTAATTTATATCTTACAGTGTCCTGAGGATGGTAATAAATTATACCGAAACGTCGGCAAGTTAATGTAATAGTGTTTTAATTAAATTGGGCCTAATACCCCAAAAATCTAAATCTTTAATATAAGTATTATTGTATTGTATTGTATTGTATTGTATTGCATTGCATTGCATTGCATTGCATTGCATTGCATTGCATTGTATTGTATTGCATATCAACTGAGGCCGAAGATCTTACTTTTAATTTTTGGTACATTTTAATAAAACACTTCATTATTATTTATCTCTTTATATAGGTATTACTGTTTATCATGACAACAATGATCATTGTATATGCAAAACAGATATAATATAAAAAAGCAGAATCAAAAATAGTAATATGTAGTTTTTTTCGACATCTGTTTAAATATAAACAGGAAAAGCAACTAATTAATTTAGTTTTCGTCATTTGATAGAACTGTTAGTCGATCTAATTAGCTTACTCTATTATCATCTCCGGTTTAATTTTAAACTCACTGTAATTTTATGGGTTACATAACACGACTGTACGCATTACATAATTGATAACCTGAAATAAATAAGGCAAAATAATATTATTTAAACAAAATTTTTATTCCGAATTTAGGTTTAAATTTGTGTTATCTATTCATTTAATTTGCATATAAATGAAGTTGTTAAGAAATGTTATCAAAGTTTAGGCCTTGTTATAAGAAACTCTCAAGGTTTTGCTGATGTACATGGTTCTTCTTAATGCAGTTGTGAGGTCTAAACCTTAGTACGCTGCTATAATATGACATCCCGGATAAAATGACTATATTGGAGAACGGAAACATAATATTCACAGGCGTTTCTTGAAATTCATGTTAAATTTGTTGATTATAATAAAATGATACTATGTCCGATTATACGATTTTGTAGTCAATATTAACGTAAATGCAGTTCTTCTTTTAGAATTACATAATAGGCAATAGCACTGAAAAAGACAGATTGAGTTTCCGAAACGTCTGCGAAACCTCATTGTTTTTATTTTAATTTATTTATACTTTATATCAAAATAACCAACCTTTAACTGTTCCTTTGATATAAAGTCATAAGCATAAAGGTTATTTTAAAAAAAATACACATTTTTTAGACTGTCTGGGAAATATTCAAGAATGTGGTAGGTAGTAGGTCCCAAATACGAAAAGAAAGAAAATTGAACAATGCCACAAATAACTTTTAGACAATAATTATAGACTTACCTTGATAATATGATAATAGATTTCAACTTGAACAAATGTATGACTGAAATATACTTCAATACAAGACAATATTAAATTTTAAAAACAAATTTAGGTGGGTAGGCCGAGGGAAGTTAATCATTTGTTTTCGTTATTGGGCATTCTTAAGTTCAAGAAATATAAAATATCAACATTTTGTTCTATCATATCCTATCTTTTTAAAATCAGTTTACTAGGTCAAAATAAATCTCTTCTCCGGCGTTTGTGACATTACGGAATCGCTTGTTTACCGTTAAGGCAAGGGACAATGAAAAAGTGAAAAGCACATATATATATCAACTTGACTGGAATTATCGTTGTTTTCCTAGGAATGAAATAGTTATTTTATGATACATTGAGTCTGTTATTGCGATTTAAATTTAACGCCGATTTTGTTTTCATAACATAAATCGTATTTTTATTGACTGGTTGGTAATTGAACGGCAACAAACTTCAGCTGCAGTCTTAATAAACATAAATTTAATTAACAACGCACGACCTCTATGCAGCTTGTTAGATAGTTTAACAAATTGAGTTAGTTCAGGAAAAATATCAAATTAGTCTTTTGAATATTTTATTTAAAATAGACTGCCAAAACTATGATAAATATGTCAGTTTTCACAATCTA
The DNA here is from genome assembly GCA_963680705.1 of Rhagium mordax. NCBI lineage: Eukaryota > Metazoa > Arthropoda > Insecta > Coleoptera > Cerambycidae > Rhagium > Rhagium mordax. The sequence goes on from OY796665.1 coordinate 25,292,807, forward strand.
CATCAGTGTCATATTAGTAGTTTTAACTAATTAAAACGACCACAGTCATGCATTATGAATGCTTCGGTGGTGGAATCTCGCTAAACTTGTCTTGGTATTAATTATTAGAAAACCAATTTTAAGCATTTTTGTTTTTTATTATAAAAATTGTAAATATATAATTATGATATAGTTATCCATATAAGTGCAAAATAATTGGTTTGACTTGATAATATTAAGGCTAAAACATTTAAGTTAAATTTGGATTATAATGCTAAGCCTCCAGCCTCCATTATAAATCTCAACGGAGAACCTACTTTTTTTTTTATTAAACCCAAAGGCTTGCAAGTAAGTCCGGTCCTAGGTAGCTAAGGAATGAAGCGAAATCGGACCCACCTTGATATGAAAAAATAATCTTGTTTTTAGGTGTCCCTGAGCGTTGGCCCATGTTTTTTAGAACACTCTGTATATCAGGTAGTGCAAGAAACCGAATTTTCATTTTCATTATGATCATATTTGTCAAGGCAGACGTATTTCAACTTGAGCAATTTTTAAAAACAGCTGGAATTTTGTTGAATTGCCGTATTTACAAACGGTTTATTTTATCATGACTGATCTTGTGGCAATGTCTTGGGAGGTAGTTTTTAAAAATCAGTTAAGGAATTACGGAGCTGTACCAAAAATATTGAGGCGTAATATAAACGCCTCGACTGCAATATTAATTGATTTTTAACAGAGTTAGCTGCGACATTATGCTCACTTCAGCAAGTAACAAAACAGCAATGAAATTAAATGTCAACTTTATACAGAATTGATGTCAACTTGGTGGTAATAAAAGTTATTTCTTCAATTGATAGTGGTGTTATCAAACGAAAACAAAAGTTTCATTAAGAATTATTTATCTACTGCTTCGTGGTTACAAAGTCTCGGAAATTTTACAATTTATATATATCTCCGACTTATATTAAATACTGCAAAAATATCATAAAAATAAAAATCTTACCCATATTTTAAGAAACTATTGATACATTTTTTTGCCTCTGCTATGAACCCACTCATGATAATATTGGCGATAAAAAGTGACGAAGAGTCGCTTTGTGTTGCTCCAAATTTGTTTAATTAAATTTGGTTCAAATTTTATCGATTTGTGACTACTTGACTAAAGTAAAATTAGAAAAATTTCCTAAGATAGTCCAAATTTTTCTTTATAGGATTGGTACACTTGGAAATAATAAACAAGCATCAAAAGAGACTAAAATTCGTTACCTGTAACTTTTTTATGACTGAAGTGATAAATTTGTTATATTTATTAATATTTCTTACTTCAGTGAAAATTTTTCGACAGTTCTAATAACCAATTAATTTTCGTTATTTTTTGTCATGTGACGCAAATCACCCCCAATAATTTCAACATTACACTGACTATTTCACTCACCTTAAAATTATCGCATAATCTGACCAATCACAAACCAAAGACAGCTTGTATTATCGCGAAAACTGTGTTTCAATTCTAATTGGTCTGTCAGCGTGGTGTTTTGAACGACGTAACCATGGATACGGATGGCAAAGCAAAGTTTGACAGTTTGATAAAAATTAATTATAGATACAGACGTCAAAATGAGTCGCTTCGGTGCTACTTCAAGTGAAGTTATCAACCAAAATATTTGTTCGTGAAATGGTCTAATAAAATACCACTTGTGATTGAATTTATCTTATAAGTCTGTTTTTTATTTCTAAACTCAACTGAGTTGCTTGAAAATACCACTCGTCCTGCGGACTCGTGGTGTTTCCAAGCAACTCAGTTTCGTTAGAAATAAATCGACAGACTTATCGCGAAAATTCAATCTCTTGTGGTATTACTACTGATAACACCATCCAGGGAAATTTTCAATCACTATGACAACAAAATTACTTAATTTTGACAACTTCATAATAACTGCCAAATAAATTTGAAAATATCACATCTTGGCAATGTCAATAAAATTCTCAATCTATAAACTTTTAATAAATAAATAATTGTTTTGTTGTGTTGCGACATTTTGATTTTATTTTTTCAAACAATTTTCTGACCGAATATCCCTCTGACATTGTCAAATGCCTCATAATTGTATGACAACCTCAAGCAACGAACGTGCTATCGATTGCCATAAAATTATCTCGTACATTATCGATGTCTTAGGGATATTATAGCTGATAATTTTTTATGACAAATTACTTACAAGTTATAAGGACCATTACATTATTAATTATGGTATATATCTTTTCGTATTTATCTAAAATAATTACTTCATTAAATCAAATAAAAGCAATCTTTCTCATGTAATCGTTTAATAGTTCTGACGAACAATATTTGGACTGACTGTTATCTGCACGCTTCGTTGACGAAACCCTTAGAAGAGTCAGGAAGATACAGAAAAATCATATTATCTTTTGAATTTTAGTTGTTATAACTAATAAATAAAAAATGTAGGTGAGTTTGTGAACGTAGCAAGAATAAATATCTGATTTTATTAATTACATTTTTCTCTTTATTAATGCTAATTATTGTTTTACTCTCAGTAGTATGTGTTTCTGCATATGCGATAATAAAGACATAAATAAATACCATTGCAAATATTTTCATTACACCTACCATCGGTCGCTTATACTGTCATAATGCACTAGAATTGGTTACGTATAAATGGCTTAAATTTAATGACAACACTCCGTCATTTACAGCTGCGATCTAAATGATTATTTGCCTGTCTATTTTGACATTGAGTTGTGTATGCAGTAATGGTTGTAATGGGTGCATATCCACATGTGATAATGGGACTAAAACTTAAATATGAATGTCTCATTTAATATCATTTTAGGGTTATGAGTATTAAATAGAGCGATAAAATAACACATAATATAAGGTTATCCAAAACTAGCTCGTTAGCTATTAATAATTAATCGTTGTTGGCAAGCGCAGTAAAATTACAAAACAAGCAGGATACTTTTTGTGAATATAAGTCTCAATAATACCTAAGTCTGTTATATTGGTCTATATCTAGAAGAAAACTTTAATTTTTGTCGCAAGTAAATTTCATATGACCCCTACGCTGTTAATTTTTTATCGACTCGTATACATGTTAGCCCTTAAATAAATTTTGTTTTGATGAATAATCACCTAATTTTTCTACTTATAAGAAGGATATACACGATTATTTTTATTAATTTATTTATATTTAGTTATTCAGAGGGCGAAATAACATTCTTCCTCAATGTCTATGTGAAATAAAATTACCAATAGCATTATGAAATGACCATTCGCTTGGGCGAGATTTCTAGATTAAAATAATAAAGGCTACCATTAATTTTAAATGAAGGGTTGACACCGTGGGAATATCTTCGATTATAACGTCTCTAGAATATAAATAAAACTGTATTGACTGGGGTCTATTTTAACTGTTTCTGAAATTAGGATTATAAATATACAAATATTAAAGGCGATTCAAGATAAATTGAGTCAGGAATAAATTCTGACCCTGTATCAAAAACTTTTCTTACACATACAGCGTGATTGACTATTTACAACATTTTCAGTTTTGATTAGACTCCCTATTTGTTTAAATGAAATATTTTTTAAATATTTTAGAGCACCTTTTTTTATCGCCTATAAAAATCAGTACAAAAATACAGGGTGTTACGTTTAAAATAACAAAGTTGTTGTCACTTCCGGAAAAGCCGGAAGTGATATTGACTTACCGTGTGGCTCAAAATGTGCCAATTCAATATTGCAAATCAATGTGTCCAAGCGATGTTGGCAAAACCAAGTTGTTCAGATTATACTGAATTTATTTCTGTTATTATTGTGAACGCACTGTATACATATGAGAAGACAGACAAGACGATTAGATTTCATCATGGAATCGAATCGAATGTCTATTTCTCTAAAAAAATTCTAGTTGATTTTATATGTTAATAACATCAGGCACAGGAGTTATAAACAAGGAGATTATCAAGAATTACGAGAAATAACATTATAATAATAATGCAAATAAATACCGTTTTCCGAAAAAAACGTAATTGTTTAATCTTTCGAAATATATAATATTTACTCCAATATCTAACAAAACCGTATGTTTTTCGTACATCATAAAAATAAGTAGGTACTTCAGCCAAAATTTTAATCGAACTCAATTCTATTTCAGTTTTTGCCGGATGCGCCGATGAGAAACAAGCGATCTTACTGATCGAGTGTAATAATATTTAATAGTTTAATTAATTAATTTTTTAGTCTCGGAAGTTACCTAAAAACATCACCGTGTATATGGATTTTGGCAAATTTTCAACTGTATCTTTAAAAGTACACTAATAGTGTACCTACACCACTTATTTAATAATTCTTTTGGCACATATTTAATGGTTCAAAAATGGGCAGCCAATTTAAATTTCACGACAAATCCATTTTAGAAATAATTACGAAACGAATGTTTCAGTTACCGATTTTAATTATGTGTTACTGTGCGTTAATAGTTATAAATGATAGAATGGCTAAAGAGAGTCCTCCTGCAACAAAAACATCAACAATATACATAGGCCACTTTAGTAGTATGTAATATTTTATTTTACTCTCTATTGATAGGATTTAACTTAAAATACCATTATTCATTAAATATCAGAGCCGGATTCTTTTGTAACATTTTTCAGTATTTTTTTATTTTTACAAGCAAATAAGAAGATAAAAAATTACAAATGAATTTTGTTAGAATAAGTACACAATATTAGGTATTATACAAAAGTACGCATCTAAAACAAAATTAGACATAAGAAACAAATTTTGAATAAAAACAATTAATACACAAATTACAAGAACACATCTAAAATCTAATTGGCTTTTGCCAATTAGATTTTAGATGTGTTAATACAAAACAAACTACAACAAATTTTCAAAATGTCCACCACCAACCTCAACACATTTTCTTGCATGTTAACTATAAATTATTTATAGAATCTTATTTCTTAGTTCAGTCATTCTATGCGATCTCTTAATTCTTCACTGGTTGCAACGCAACTTCGGTAGTATACTGTGATAACTCTTATTATATTCGTTGAGATTTTAGTTAAACGACTTGTGTTTTAAATCATATCTTTATTCACACACTGTCTAATTCACAATACAATTCTTAATAATTGCCACCTTAGTGGTATTCCAAAAATAGCTAAAGCAGCAACTTACTTAACCTACATAACTTAAAATTAAATAAATAAGTTCTACGACCCCGGCACACGCGTGTACTAATAAAACAATAATTATCAATTAATTAAATATACTGTAGGTTATTTTACACCATTACATCTCCCTCGGAGAAGATAAAAAAATATATGTTGAGCTCAATGACATGTATTTTTTTTTTCTAATCATGGTACAATTTAGTCCTATTTTTGTGTACCTCAAGTAATTTATCACCCATTTTTATCATTACGTTTGGAGGTTTATCCTCAACCACACAATAAGGTCCTTTATAAATGGGTTCTAATTTGCTTGAGATATTATTTTTCAACAAAACCTTATCTCCTACTTTATAATGTACAATTTTCTGGTACTGGTCATGAGTCGATTTTCGTTTCAGTTTTGAAGCAACTAAATTATTTTTTGCATCACTGCAAGCTTTCCGTAAGCGGTATTTTAATTCTAAAGGATAATCATTAAAATTATATAGAGGATCTGTACCTTCACTCAGATTAGAAGGCAACCTCACTGTTTGCCCAAAAATTAGTTCGTAGGGTGTGTACTTAGTTTCGGTATGAACCGTTGTATTGTAAGCAAAACACCAGTACGGCACCCATGAACTCCAAGAATTTGTATGATTTGCTACTTGAATTCGTAAATAGGCTCCTAAGTTTTTATGAGAATTTTCAAGAGAACCTAGAGTCTCATGATGATATGCTGTAGAATTTAGCTTGGTAATGCCTAAAAGTTCACATACTTCTTTAAAAATAGAAGCCATAAATTCCGTACCTTGATCTGATACAATTGCATAGCGCAAAATAAAATTATCTACGAAAGACTTTGCTACTGTATAAGCCTCTTTATTTTTTAATGGGTAAGCCTCTACAAATTTAGTAAGTTCGCATTGCAAGGTTAGAATATATTGGTTTTCTTCCGAATCTGCCTCCAAAGGTCCTACTAAATCTATATAAATTTTTTGAAACCCTGAAGAAGCGATACTAGTAACTGTCATAGGTTCTTTGTTTGGATTGGAATGTTTATAACGTTGGCAATCGTCACATTTCTTTACAAACTTCTCTACATCTTTACGCAAACCTCCCCAAAAATAAAGCTTTTTTATATTATTATACATACGATTTATGCCTGCGTGTCCACCAGTTGGTAGTATATGATAATCATTCATTATAATTTGTCTCGTTTCATAATCTACGATATTTTGAATATAGATATATTTATACCAATATCTTTTATTTTATTTGGAAACTTTAAAATATTTCCAAGTATGTGTGCACACTTTCTATTCTTTATAATTATTAATTCCGGAATTTTTTATGTATCATAAATATTTTTCAGGTCTCTCAACATAGTACCTAGGTCTAATGCCGATCGAGGATCCTGTTTTATATAAATTATTCGCGAATTTTTAATATATAATAAGTTTCTTAATTTGCAATCATATTGTTTACTTTTCATTATTTTTTCGAATTCAGAACATGAAATTGGACATAACTGGAAAGAATCTTTAGGCATCTTTAATACTTCCACGATGCCAGGGTGATCAATCCTTTCATCGGAACTGGATGCATCAAAACCACCTTGAATATTATTTCCAGAATTTCTAGCTTGTGCTCGTGTTGTAATATACACTGTATTACATATACTTTTGTTCATATTTTTTAATTCGTCAGAAGATATAACGACTCGTGACAAAGCATCAGCCACAACGTTATTTTTGCCTTTGACATACTTAACCTCAAAGTCGTATTCTTCGAGAGCTAACCTAAATTTCGTTAATCTACTTGAAGGGTTAGTCATTCCAAACAAATAAATTAATGGTCTATGATCAGTTAATATTAGAAATTTTCTACCAAATAAATAAGGCCTAAAATGCTTTACTGCAAACACGATACTTGCTAATTCCTTTTCGCTCACACTGTAATTTCTCTCGGCTTTATTAAGAGATCGACTAGCAAATGCAACAGGTCTGTCATCCCCATTTGCCAATACAGCTCCCAGTGCGTATCCCGATGCATCTGTTTTCACTTGAAAGCAATTATCTGGTGAAAAATTTGGATATTGTAATACTGGGGAGGTAATTAAGGCCTGTTTAAGATTTTCAAAAGATTTTTGACATTCCTTGGTCCAAACAAATGGAATGTTTTTTCTTGTTAAATAATTAAGAGGTGCAGCAATGTTTGCGAAATTTTGAATATATTTTCTATAATAATTAGCAAAGGCAACAAATCTTTTCACCTCATTAGAATCTTTCGGAATTGGAAATTTTTGAATTACTTCAATCTTCGAAGGATCAGGTGACACCCCTTCAGATGAAATTGTATGACCTAGATATAGAATTTCTTTTTTTAAAAATTCACATTTATTTGGATTTAATTTCAAATTTACCTCCCTCAGCCTTTGAAAAATTTTGACTAGGTTTCTATTGTGATTTAATAAATTATTTCCAAAAACAATTAGATCGTCTAAATAAACAAAACAACATTCATAGTTCAACCCAGACATTGCAATTGTCATTGCACGAGAAAAAGCACTAGGGCTAATTTTCAACCCCATTGGAAGTCTTGTCATTTGGTACTGACCTCGATCTGTTGTAAACGTTGTATATTGTCTACTGGAATGACCGAGTTCGACCTGATAATAGCCTTGAGACAAATCAAGATGAGAAAAGTACATAGCCCCCTGTAATGAGTCTAAGATTTCTGTGATGCAGGGCAATGGGAACTTGTCATCTTGTATTTGTTTATTCAATTTCCTATAATCTATAACAACCCTCCATTTTTTATTTCCATTCTGATCAACCTTTTTTGGAACAATCAGCAAAGGCGCTGACCATTTTGACCTTGTTTCTTCAATTATTCCCTCTTTTAACATATTATCAATTTGTTTATGAATTTCTGCCTTTTGCGCATGAGGAATCCGGTAAGGCTTTATGTAAGCAGGTTTAGCAGATTTATTTAATCGTATATTTTCTTTATAAATATTAGTTGTTGTTAATGGATCATTGCCTAATTGAAATACGTCAGAATATTTAACACAAATTTTTTCTAAAGTGCTTTTTTCTTCACTATTCAGATGGTCTTTCTTAATAATATTTAATAATTCGCTTGCTCTATCAACTGAAAAATTCCTATTACTTTCAAATTCACCTAAATTATAATCTTCTAATTTTTCTACGTTTGGGCTAAAATTTTTAAGAATAACTTCTTGATCTCTAACATTTAGTATTTTAATGGGTATCATATTTCGATTAGGTCTAGCTAAAGTTCCAGCTACGAAAACTCCCTCACATAGTTCACTCGGTAAAACAACACAATCCTCAGCCATATCAACGCTAAAATATTTTATTACTTCACATCTTGCCGGAATTGAGGTATGCAATGCATGTGCCGATTGAACAGGAACGACAATTTTTTTTATTATTAAACCAAAAAGAAAATAAAAATCGTTCATAATCTATTATAGCTGAATATTTATTAAAGAAATCTGAACCTAATATACCATGCATGTTATGGTCAAGGTCATGTAATATTAAAAACCGATGACAGAGCTGTGTATTGTTTACTTGCAATGAAAGAGAAACTGAACCTTTTGATACTGTTGACCCAGAAATACCATTTAAACTAATTTTCTTTGATGAGTCAATTATTTCATGTTTACCTACATATTTGCTAAAATAATGCTAACTGTTGCTCCCGTATCTAATAAAAATTTTAATTTTTTACCTCCATAGAAAAATTCTACAAGGTTCATCCCATTTAATGTTAAAACTTTAAAATTAGTAATTCCTCGTTGGGCCTCGAAAAAATGGCTCCGACGGGATACCTGAACAATTTCGATCACTAGTTATATTATTAGATTGTCCATTTGAGTTTGTCGTGTAATATAATCTTTGGGTAGTATTGTTTCCATAACAAAAATTGTTACCTTTAGGGCGATTGTTATTAAAATTACCTCTACTATTACGACCCCTATTATAATTTGAATTGTAACTAATACCTCTAGTTTGGTTTCTCGAAAAGTTATTATTACCTCTTACAAATCTGTTATTTGTGGAACCACGTCTAAAATTTACATTTCCGCGAGTATGAAAAACCTGACCGTTACTATTACTCGGCATTTCTTCATCTTTCGCTCCTTGTATTGCGTCAGCTAATTTGGAATAGTTGCGCGCTTTAATTATGGTTCTTAAATCATTATTTCGCAACCCATTTGCAAACGAATTAATAGCAATTTTTTCATTTACATCTCCTAAAATTTTCAATGCAGTTTCGTTACCCTCACTCTGAGTAATTGTAAGATCCGTCAATAATCCCTCTATTGATTTGCCAAATAGGTCAATAGATTTTCCCCCTTGCTGCGTTGACAAATAGGACACCGATTTTTTTGTTATAAAATAATTTTTCAAATCGACAATTAGTTCCGCATTTGAATTGTATGTCTTATTAAGTCTAATTTTCGCGCTTTCTGTTAAACTTTTTTTTAAAATAAAGGTTGTCAGCAAGATTTTCCCAGTGGCATCTAACATTGAATCATATAATTCAATAGCGTCGATTAGCTGCTTAGTTACAGTTTCGGTACCGTTCATAACCGGAAGCAGACTTGCTGCTGTTTTCAAATTAAATTTTTCCGACATTTTTTCTTCGGTATCTGAAACTGATGAATCGGAATCTACCGGAATTAATTTTTCATCGGTTTCAGATTTTTCAGTACCCGATAACTGTAACCTTTCATTCAAAATCGACTCAATCCCATTTAAAATTTTACTAACAGTATTTGCATATTCCCTAATTTCTTCCCTAAGCTTAACATCTACAGTTGACTTATTATACACATCTTTTAATCGTTCATACTCATTTCTACACTTTAATAATTTCTTAAACTTACGATTGGTCACTTCATTGTCTTTTCTTCTTACACTACTGTACTTATTTAAATTTCTGTAAAATACGGTTAATTCTTCTGTCAGATATCTAAATTCTTTAACAATATTCATTCCATGCAGACTACAATCAATCTTGTGGACCTAAAAACCTAAAAAAAAAACTGACAGGGAGGAACTTGCATCCATCCTATGCAATCTCTTGACTGGCACTTATTTCTTCTCGAATCTTCTTTTCCAATCTTTTTTTACATCTTTGATAGCAATACCCTAGTATAACTATTGCCGCCAAAATTAAAACCACAATTTCCACAATAGTTTTTCCTGTAAGATCAGCTGGGAACATACCATTTATTTGACTCGACTGTCCCCCGCTATTACCAGCCACAATAACCTCTTCTTTACTCTGGCTACTTCCCATTTTATGTCATGTTCAAATTACCATACCATTAACCAACATGACCCATCACAATTTCACCATAAGCCATTAAATTTAAATATCATTCCATTTTATATAGGTACATTAAATATTATTCCAATATATACAGGACTGTTCCATCTTAGTTCCAGTGGCAGGATCGCCATGTGATAACTCTTATTATATTCGTTGAGATTTTAGTTAAACGACTTGTGTTTTAAATCATATCTTTATTCACACACTGTCTAATTCACAATACAATTCTTAATAATTGCCACCTTAGTGGTATTCCAAAAATAGCTAAAGCAGCAACTTACTTAACCTACATAACTTAAAATTAAATAAATAAGTTCTACGACCCCGGCACACGCGTGTACTAATAAAACAATAATTATCAATTAATTAAATATACTGTAGGTTATTTTACACCATTACAATACACTTTTGCCTTAAATAGCCCCATAAAAAGTAATCTACTGGGTTACATCTGGGGACCTTGAAGGCCAGCGCGATAGTGAAGCTCCTCATGGCTAACCTGATTGATACGCATGCAGATGCTGGTGGTATAAATATATTGTTCACGAAATTTGCAATATATAAAAAACAGTAAAAGATATGATACAACATATATATATATATTTGAAATCACAAAAAAACACAGATTTGAAAAATGTAAAAAATATAGGGTGTTCCATTTAAAAAAATGTAAGTTAGATTTGTCCCGCTTTTATGGAACACCCTGTATATTCTTTGCAGGGGTTTTAAATGAGTTCATTTGATTCACTACAACTTTTATTTGAAACATTTTTCCCTAACTCGAAAAATAAAGAAAATATAAGGGTGGGCCTTTTCGTTGGATAACCCTGTACGTACACTATTCGTGTGCTTTTAAAGTTGCCATTGAAAATTGCCAGAATCCATATACAGATGGTGTTTTTAGGTAACTCCTCCGACTAAAAATTTTTTTACCACGGCCCTGTTATTTTTTTCTATTGTTTACTGAATGATGTAGACATATATTAGTGAAACATATCTGCAAAATTTGATTCAATGCGGTAAAGCCATTAAAAAATATGGCTGATAGAAATTTTAGCAAAAAATAGAAAACAGGGTCAACCTCGATCTCCAAAAAAAAAGGCCGATCGGAAACCAAAATTATTTATTGGGTATGAATGTCAAATACATTATCAGTAGTGATGAGTATATTAAAATTTAAAAGCAGAATAGCTTTGAAAAATGATTAAGTTAAATGGAAGATAGATAGATAGATAGATAGATAGTTGTTTATTTTCTTTAACTAGCAAATTTAACAAATTTGACTTTAAAATATAGCAACAATATAAATAACAAGGGCTAGTATAGCAGTATAATTGAATACATAGATGCTTTACAAACCTATTTACAACATCAAAAGCCAGGTAGTTACCTACTACAATATAATTATAGGCGACATTAACATTGTTATTTTGAAAACCAATATTCACTCTGGGGAATATTTAAATATAATGACAGAACTTGGATTACAATCGGTAATAAACATTTAAATCATATTTTAATAAATTTGAACTTTGATGATGATCATAGTATTTCCAATACCAATAGAACTCAATATAACTGCTCGTTATTCAGTTTAAATATAGTTAATTACAGAGGGGAGGAAAAATAATCAACATGTATAATGCATATTATTCAGATATATGAATACATAAGGAATTAAAAGAATAGCTCTCTAATATAGACTTGTCAGTACGCAGATGTATACAAATTCTAAAAAGTTATATATCTGCAACTAAAAAATTTTAAGCATAATTAAATAAATGTATAATGAAAAAAATTATATAACAACAAACGATTTAGGAACCTATAACATTTCTAAAAAGATATTCTAATATTAGTGTATATTGTGTAAATTCCAAAAAATAAGTGAGATACGAACGATTTTTTATTTTTTACAAAATGGTCGCGTCATATGAATGGGATGTAAGAAAATTGCTAAGTAGGCTATGAAAATTATTAGTAAGATAGTAAGCTTATCCCGGGTTCGAATCCCGGTCGTGGCAATGGAAAATACTGGAACAAATGTACAACTCGTTGCCAGTACGCAGGATAGAGATCACCCAGTATGAAAGTTTTTTAATTACCATTAAAGAAATAGCGGTCCTTTTGCTTTTCCCAGAAAAGACACTTTAGCCATAATTCGAATATTTTTGTAAAAGTTAACAAGAGGGTCATGCGTTAAATAATAGACAAGTCAACTATAAGTGTTATTGCTTCCTTTAAAAACTTATAAATGAGAAACAAATCCGATGATTTATAACGTGCACTTTAACATTTTTCAATACGATATCTTAGAAACCCTTACTGGTCAGTAAATCGAAACCACATGTTCTTGGAGTACATTGCGAGCGTCCGAAAGACCACTGGTCCGGGACCTTCTGCTAAATGTCAAAGAAAGTTATCTTGGGTTATGCATACATAGTAACAGCCGGACAGGTAGTTATCGCGCGATCAGATTAATAGGGTAGGGCAGTTGCGCAATTAAGCGATCATACCTGAAGGTATATCTCTATCTACGGGGTAAATTGAATAACAACTGGGGTAAATAATTCTTGAAACATTCCATTATCGACCATGTAAATAATATTAAGTTAGGTAGAGTCTATATACACCTGAGCTAGTTTTTGTCCCAATAGCAAATGAATCGTAAGCATGGGTTTCCCTACGCTCGTAGTCGCAAATGCAGGTGCTATATAGAAATAGTTTATGGGAATTGTATTCATGATTAGGTTAACTAATTAATAGGAGGCGTATGGAAAATTTAACGGAGCCAAGGCACTTGCTAGTAATTTTCCACTACGTCGACTTGGCAGCGTAAAACAGGTTCAACCCCCAAAAGTAGGATACTCAGAGGCGGGGCGGGTTTCAATTGGTCAATTCTTTTAACTTAGCTAACCCCCGCAAGTCAACAGCCCCTCAGGCGATGGTCCGAACGCGATGTGCTAAATCCTGAAGCTTGTAAGAGTCACTTTTTGTTCAATCTTTGTGCGATAATCATCTTTCTTTTTGTGTGTCATTGGTAAGAAATAACAATAATCTTAACTAAGTGTTTATTCGGTATTTTCTGATTTGTTTTGTGTTAAGTCTACATGACCATTTTCATATTGCCAGTAGAGTCAGTTATTTGTTCTTTATAATTTTTGTAAATATTAGACTAGTGGACGTTTGTCTGTTTTCCACTAGCCGTGGATTCCAGAACGGTTGTCTATTTTCTGGAAATCCTAGCGATAGATAGCTTAACCGGGGTTTGCGGGATATTTTCGACCCATCTAAATGTTTTCCAGACGATAAGCTATACATCCGATTTGTAACCACTGCCAACTAGTTAATAAGTCACTAATAAGTTGTACATATATTGTTTTATTGTAAGAATTCCACATCTTGTTGGGAACAATTACCCGTTATTATTTTTGTTTTATTCATTGTCATTTTCTTTATTCATTTATGTGTAAATAAATAGATATTAAGTGTTTTGAGAATCATTTTGTTTTATTAAAAGTATGGTTGGCTAAGTAAATTAAAAGTAAGATCAGAATTGGTGAATAAGCATATTCGAAGTGGCCCATTAATATTCGGGATATACGTCGCGAGTGGGTGGGTCAGTGTCCAAAGGTGGCCGCGGATCCAGTGCCAAAAGGAGGCCGCACACTGAGGTGTCTGATCAACTGTATTGTAAAGGAGTAAGATTTAGATAATAAGTAGTCGTACGGAAAGTCCTCAGAACAATAAAGATTAGTGATCACCGGGTGAGTTACCGTCCCCCCATTTAGTCAACACCAGAAGATATTGTTCAGAGCGACTATTCGTACCTGTCGTTCTCGCGTCGATAACGAATCGCGGTTAAGATTTAGAGTAATGGCGTTGTCTAGAGACTAATTAATTATACATATCTTCATATATGTACTGAGAATTTGTCATAAAAGGTTAAAGGTAAAGATTTTTGGTATAAAGTATAAAATGTAACTCGGTCAGTAAGAACTGTTATAATACTGTGAGAGAGATTTTTTCCAATATACACGTATATTGGATGTGTGTCACTTGTCTTTAAATGTGTAGCCCCCTCCCGCACAAAAGCTCTTCTAGAGCCTTCTGGGATAAATGGGGTCGTAATTACATGTGGTGTATTTATTTATTTATTTATATATCTAAAGAATAAAATAGTGAAAATTTGTTTCCTTTATTATTGTTATCATGACTGATATGACTGATGGTCGAGATGGTAGCGCACCTACTTCTCACCCAAAAGTCCCGGGTTCAAATCCCGGCCGTGGCACGGGAAATACTGTGAGAGGGATTCTTCCATTATACAAAATGGTCGCGTCAGATGAATGGGATGTAAGAAAATTGCTAAGTAGGCTATGAAAATTATTAGAAAGATAGTAAGCTTATCCCGGGTTCGAATCCCGGTCGTGGCAATGGAAAATACTGTGAGAGGGATTTTTCCATTATACACGGATATTGGATGTGTGTCCCTGGTCTTTAAATGTGTAGCCCCCTCCCACACAAGCTCTTCTAGAGCCTTTTGGGATAAAGTGAGTCGTAATTACATGTAGTGTATTTATCATTACAAAGTGTTGAATAAAATCGAGAATAAAATTAATAAAGTAATTTTTTTTACCTCAATAATCCCGATAGGAAAAAAAGTTATTCTTTGTTTTATGCTTAGAATTCGATTTTATGGTAAGTATTTCATTTTTCCAATCCAGTTACCAAACACCCTGTATAGCGAATTTTTTTATCTTTTGTTTTGCTAAACAATTAACAAGGAAAATATTATCTTATACTTAAAAAAAATTATTTAATGTTAACAGTATTGTAGGTTTATATTTTCTGCTTCTGTTTTATGGGTTAAGTACAAGGACAGCTTGTGCTGCACAAAGCTGAACTTCACTTTTGCTTTCGTGATATACCTGTCATCATTATTGAATAAAGCATTATTAATATTAAAATTATTAATATTATATACCTACCACTATTTTTTAATTTTTCAATTTCAATGTATTGTTTTTTCTAATGGAACAGATATCGTTCCTATGAAGTAGGTTAAAAGATTTCTTATAAAATCCATATTTGAAACATCCTACTGAATATTGCCTGTGGAGATATATCTATCATGTAATATTTCAAATTTTATACCTTAAAACAACTTATTCTAAAATATCATAAGCGGCGGCATGCAGAATATTTGACGCTTTGTGTACATAGCAAATATTTACAATCCATTAAATTTATGTTGGAATAACAACCTTTTTTCACGAATAACTCTCAAAACATCTCTCCTTCGGATCAGTTATTTCCCTTCTTCCAAACCAATAGGTCTTTTGCCGAAAGTAAACCCTTCATCAAAGCTCCGCCGCAGATATGACAAACGGGGGTCAACGTTTCAAGTGGTATTGTAAATGAAAATTCACAAATTAGCAGGGCTTATAAAGGCGGTGTCAGTGTTTCTCTTTGGGATCTTGTTTCGTTCATTGATTACTAGAGAAATGCTACATAGAAACGATTCGGAATCCAGGGCTGGCATTTGCTTTATTTCTTTTAACTAAATCTGACATAAACAGGTAAAAGAGTAAAACTGATGGCGACAGTGATGCTATTTGACTTTTGTAGATGTTAAATGTAGTGATATTTTAGTTACTGTCAATCAAACCTTTCAAATGACCACATACTATTGTGGTACATTTTGAGATTTTTAATCAGAAATACAATATGGTGGCTCATCGTTAAATTTTTGGAAACATTTATTTATTTATTTAAATAGAGTGTATTTCTAGTCTAAAGTGTCATAAAGAAAACTTGATCTATTTTAGGCGTTCATATTTTAAACTTTTAATATATTCAGAAAACATCGTTTAAGTTTGCAAAAATAAAATGAAACAATTCTGTGATAACTAATCAATCCAAATAAGGAGATTCGTGAAATAACATTGTTATGAATGAACTTAATTCGAAATTTGATTATTTAATGTTTTGGTTCGAGACCACAGCTTCACTTAAAATACTCACTTTATTAAACCAACAAATACATTTTATAATCTGGTAGGCGTTAATGGAAAGCAATTTAAGTGTTATCATTACCTCCTACTGGTAAAAGGGAAAGGGATTATAGTGGTATACATTACTAGGTCGACTATGCAAACAAGAATATCAAATACTTAACGTTGGAACTTTACACTGCTCTACATAAAACCCCTATATATTCAATATTAACGCGACCGTGTCTTGTACAGAAAATTATCTTAATGCACCCCTGCATGTTTTCGGTCGTTACCACAGCAGTTGCCACGCCATTCTCAGTGCTTCAACAACGCACAACAGCTGTTTTATTTAACGATTACTGCGTAACTTAGCTAATGAACGGTTCTTGTCGACGTTCGTGATCGAACAAGAAGCGTATATCGTCGTACTCGGATTTTAGTGTCAATTTCCAACTTACTTGTTGAACTTTTTATGTTTAAAGTGTTGTTCCAAGTTGTTTGCGACTATCTTATTAACGAATTGTTACGGGGTAGCTCGTGTCTGTCTGAGATTTTCTATTTTCTAAAATCAATAGATATGAGAAAAACAATTCTATGCAAGAAGTGTTTTGACATATTTTGTAGATAATAATAACAATAACAATAATAATAATAACTTTGTTGATTTGTCGCAGACGATCTAAACTAATTGAAAGGTTCGATTCAAAGGATTATAAACCCATTACTTGCCTGATCCCCTGCAATTTTTTATTTACTTATTACTTTTTAATTTTTTGTGTAAGATATAATATACTAAGTTTGCTAATCTGGTCTACCAGCAGATGCATGAGGAGTTTGATGTTATGATCTAAACTAATTGAAAGGTTCGATTCAAAGGATTATAAACCCGTTACTTGCCTGATCCCCTACAATTTTTTATTCACACTGACAATAATTACAAAAACAGTTCTGGCATTATTTCTACAACTACTGTCAATAATTTGCTCGATCATTTGTTATTTCATGGCAACTTGATTTTGTCAAAAAATTATTAAATTAATATTTAAAGGTGGTTAATCAAGTCAGATGACTCATGTGTGATACATCGTTGAAATCACATTTTTATTCTCTATCCAACAGTATAAAAATCCAATATAGCGTCCATAAGAAAATCAAAAATTGGCTATAAAAACATGAAGATCTAGTAGGTCTAGAAAATTTTTAAAATGTGCAGTAGATAGCCCATATCGATTTATGTAAACATGCCAAATTTCAATACATTGGCTTAAGTAATAAAAAAGTTATGAACGAAATAAGAAAACGCAATATTTCAGATTATTTCAGGATATTCAGGAACGAGGTCAGTTATCCCGGATTTCTTTTCAGATCTTTAA
Organism: Rhagium mordax; assembly: GCA_963680705.1. NCBI lineage: Eukaryota > Metazoa > Arthropoda > Insecta > Coleoptera > Cerambycidae > Rhagium > Rhagium mordax. The sequence continues at coordinate 25,310,709 of OY796665.1, forward strand.
AGAGCATGAAGATGCGCAACTTTTCTCTAATTTAAGCATCTATGTACCTCTTGTTGTTTAGAAGATACCAATGGTGTACATTGCAAAAGTGACCACCCTGTATACCTACCTTTTATATTAAATATTTCAAATATTTTTCGATTTTTAGTTAATTTATGAAATTTTGATAATGTCTGACTGGCAACGTCATCGATGTTAAATACCACCACAGCAGTGGGCGATGGTTCAATATTACAATGCATGTTAGAAGTGCATGTGAGGCTAACAATTTGGAATGGAAATTTTTTAACTTTCGTAAAAATCATTAATTGAAGAGGTATGTTTATATATTGTGAGATTAGTTATTACTCGATTTATGTACACATACTTTATCTATACACGTCTGGTCACTTAGTAATTTCGGATAGAGTACAGTAAGTTGCATGCATCTGCCCTATGAATTTCGAATTAGAACCTGTAAAAGGTAGACGCTCCGCCTAGGACTGCCGTGATTGGTTGAATGATGCTTTGGAGCACAATACTCAACTGGGCACACGTGTCTCGTCGTGTTTTTTTGTCAAACGACCGAATACCTAAAAAAGCGCATTGTTTTATTATTTATTCTACTTTAACCTTTGCTATTAACTAGCATAAAACTAGGGCGGAGTCGAAATTGTTAGGGGAGATTGACACAATATTTGTGTTATTTACAGAATCCTATCAGAAATTTGTAAGTGACCAGACGTGTATAACTGTTTACTAGGGTGGAGTGAAATTTTGATATTTGAAACGGAATAGAAAGACAATCTGCTACTCAACTAAGAAATGTCCAAGAGATAGATTTTCCATATTTTGGTTTTGAGGTGCCTCAAAGCAGCCAGCTGCTGAGTCCTCGGTCACCATTTTGCAGACAATTTTGCAGTAAAAGTTGGCTTTGACAACATATGAGTTCGATGTAGTCTTCAGCCTCTTGCTTTCAAAAGCTAGCTTCCGCAGGTTCTGATACGATAACGTAGTGTTCCTCGACCTCAACCTTTCGATAGTACCTCAATCTTTTCTTTTTCTGCGATATCGTTTATCTTTCCTACCATCGAAGAAGAGTCCAAGCAATGGCCCCATTCTATCTTCTTGTATCAACTGGTTCCGTTTCTTTGTTCTTTCGCGCCTTATTTTTGACCGGAACGAAGCTATTATCTTCTGGTTTGATTAGTTCTACATTTTGTAGTACAGCAAAGGCTAGAAGTGCAGCAGACCTATCGGACAGTTCAGTATAGGCCAAAGCTAGCGACGGTGGAAAAATTCAATTTGCTTTCGCTGATGCATGTGGTAAATGTGGTAGAACAGCTAATTCTCCTAGTGGTTCTTCTAATTCTTCGGGGATGTTTAGTTCTATTTTAATCAGCTAGAAGAACGGGCCTGGTTGTGGCCAGTCTATTTCCATCATCTCCTCTTCGGCTTGCGTTAACTTATTGAAATAAGAAGGCTGCTCTGAGTCTGAAATAAACTGAATGAACTCGCTCATCTTTCTCGTTTCTCTTTTCTTGATCGTGACTAAATCGACTGATCCCATAACCATCTTTACTTTGTTCTTTGGCCTATCAAAAACTCCCTAGCCTGTTTCGGTACTCGATGATTTTTATTACAACCGCAGTTCTTAAAGTCTTTGCATTTGTAGGTGCAAATATCAAATAGTTTCAGGGAATCTTCTTTGAATGCTTTTACTATTCCCTTATAGTTTTCATTATCTTTTCTTTCCTTATAATGGCTTCAATAAATTTCTGAATTTAACATGGAAGGCTGTGAAATATGACCGTCAGCGTCGGGAGGAATGTTTTTACCCATAGTGTTTTCATTTCGAGCGCAACTCTTTTCAAATTTTCACCGATGATCTTTCATTCTCGGGTTGTTTTAATTGATTTTTAACGTAATGGAAATATGGCATTACGCCACAGTAGATTGGTAAATAAAGGGGACTCAACTCTTCCGGACGTAATCTAACTTTAGCGAGTGATAATAACTGGTCTAAATAGCCACTGATTCTAATTATTTGCAGCAATGCCAAGAAAGTCTTCAATTGGCTTTGCAAGATATAAAAAATGTTATACCTAAACCGAGAGCGAGACCAAGGGCAACAACGCTGTAATGTCGCTTAAGTGAGAACTTTAAAACAGTTGAGCACACTTATTTAAAATTTACTAGAAAGCTGGATTATAGAAAGTCACAAAAAAGGGTTCCCAAAAAGAAGAGGTAACATGCAAGCCTTCGTCAAATTTTTCCTCGATAAAAATCCACGGTCCAATCCATTTACAAATAATTTGCCCGGTTATTACGCCGCCCCAAAGGATTAACTAAAGTATCTCCCGAAACGTAACAAAAACAAGTGGAAAGGTCTCGGGAAACGATATAAGGTAATGGTTCCAAAATATCGAAAACTATGTAAAAGAAGAGGGTCCAGCTAGAGTGTACGTACAATGATGACAAAACATATTTTACATACTGTCCTAAAGAGGAAAGGTCATCGCTCCTCGGGGTACTAAAAAGTATACCAAAAAGAGCAAGATCCATGAAACACCAATAATACTCTAATATTTACCTTCTCGGCGTCTGGTGTCATCATTCCACCCATGATAGTAGATGCTTACAGACGACTCCAAAAGAATATAGCATGAGAGTAAGAAAAGTTGGATGAAAGCCGACCTCTTCCATGATTATATACCCAACATATTGCATTCTTATCTAGTAGAGCAAGACGTTCAATTTCTCATAACTCTCTTTGTAGATGGGCATAAAAATCACATGAAGTACGGTTAAGTCAATTACGTAGCCGCTTTGAAATAATATTGATAGCTTTATATCCAAATGCCACGAAAATCTTGTAGACAAGTGATGTGGCAAGGTTCAAACCTCTTAAGAATACGTGGAAAAAATCTGTTTTAAATTGGAGAAGAGTAAATCCGTTTTATTAATGGGTTCTTCCTCGAAATTTCCAAATTACACAAGACTATAGTGTGTTTTAAAATAGGTCTGATGTATTTTTTCTTTTTGGTAGTATTTTTCATTTAGAGCCAAAAAGAATATATATATTGTTTAAACGTTATTTGTGGCATTTTATTATTATTTCTTTCCTTTTCTTTTTTGGGATTTATTACCACATTCCTCGAGATTCCTATAAAAAAAATTCGATTTATCTAAAAAATATTCAAATTAACCAGTTTAAAACTGGGAAATAACCTCTACGCCTTTGACGTAATGTCAGAGGATCAGTTAGAGGGTGTTTTTTGACAACTAATAGGAATTAAATTAATACAAAAATACTGCGCTGACGTTTCGGAAACTATATCCGTTTCCTTTTTCAAAGTTTAAGCTTTAGATTTTTATGTAACGTGTAGAATAACACGGCATAAAATAAAAATTGTTTATATCATTTCCATAGATACTTACCATAGAAATGTTGAAAAATATACTAAATAATATTAATTTTATTGAGTTCTTCTCTCAACATTGGTAACCAAGTTGAACAAAATTCTACCGAACAATTTGATACGCATTTATCTTCATTAAGTAAAATTATTGCAGATTCTTTGATTTTTCTTTTTTTGCTGTCTGCTTCTTTGGTCAGTATAGAGAAAACTGCTCAAAATTTACCAGCGGATGAAGGAAATGAATACCGTATACGTTCAAAAATTATTTTAGAGAATCAAGTTAAAATTAAAGATAATTTGAGTTCTGAAGAAAAACAATCAATTTCTTCTTTGAAACAGGACATTAGTATTAAAATTTTACCAGCGGATAAAGGTAATGCTACAGTCATTTTAGATACGGATACATATGATTCAAAAATTACAACTCTCATAACTGAGGGCCCTTATTCAAAATTAAATAAAGATCCAACCAAATCAATTGAAAACAAAATTTACAGAACTCTTTTTAAATACAAAAATGAATTTAATGACTTTGAACGCAGAAAGCTTACACCACATCATAGTAAACCTCCTCATTTTTATGGTTTACCAAAAATACATAAGGCAAACATTCCTTTAAGACCAATTGTTAGTTCTATTAATTCTCCGTGTCATAACTTGGCAAAATTCTTACTAAAAATTATTAATCCGCTTTCTGGCAATACCAATTCATATATAAAAAATAGTAAGCATTTTCTAGAAAAACTTTATGAAAATAATATTCATGATACACATCTGATGGTTAGTTTTGACGTAGTAAGCCTTTTTACAAATGTCCCTGTGGACAAAACTTTGAAAATAATTAGAGACAAATTAATAAACGACAATAATTTGGCAAACAGGACTAAACTTAGCGTAAATAGTATAATGGAACTGTTAACGGTATCAATAAAAACAACCTATTTCCAATTAAAAAATGATTTTTATCAACAAGATTTCGGGATGGCAATGGGTTCCCCTTTGTCACCAATACTAAGTAATATATTTATGGAGGATTTTGAAAACAGATATGTTGAAAATAATATTCATAAACCGGTAACTTGGTGGAGATATGTTGACGATATTTTTGCAATTTGGCCTCATGGAATAGATCTATTAAAAATGAATTACCATTTTTAGATGTTTTAATTAAAAAAGTCAATAATAATAATTTTCAAACTAGCGTTTACCGAAAAAAGACTCACACTAACAGATATTTAAATTTTAACTCAAACCAGTCTTTGGACGTTAAAAGAGGTGTTATAAAATGTTTGTATGATAGGGCAAAAATAATTTCTTCTAATGATGAAATATTCAAACATGGAAGGCAATTTGTCAGGGAAATTTTAATTAATAATGAAACAATTTGTTGATAAGACTTTCATGAACATTGAAAATAGAGTTAACAATCCGGTGCAACCAAAACCAGAATATCATTATTCGACATTAATTCCATATATAAAAGGTTTATCTGAGAAATTACGTCGTGTCGGTAAAAAATTTGGCGTTAGAACAATTTTTCAAACAAATAATACTTTAAGATCCATATTGACAAAAACAAAACCATTAAATCCTGAACAAAATTCAAAAAATTGTATATACAGTATCCCGTGCGAGTGTAGTAAACATTATGTGGGTGAATCATCCAGACCACTTAATGTACGATTAGGCGAGCACAGAAGTTATATTAGAAAAGGTGATTTTGAAAAATCTAAAATTTGTAAACATGCTTGGGAAAACGATCACAGGATAAAATGGGATTCAGCAAAAATTTTGACCAAAGAAGCAGACAGCAAAAAAAGAAAAATCAAAGAATCTGCAATAATTTTACTTAATGAATATAAATGCGTATCAAATTGTTCGGTAGAATTTTGTTCAACTTGGTTACCAATGTTGAGAGAAGAACTCAATAAAATTAATATTATTTAGTATATTTTTCAACATTTCTATGGAAAGTATCTATGGAAATGATATAAACAATTTTTATTTTATGCCGTGTTATTCTACACGTTACATAAAAATCTAAAGCTTAAACTTTGAAAAAGGAAACGGATATAGTTTCCGAAACGTCAGCGCAGTATTTTTGTATTAATTTAATTCCTATTAGTTGTCATAAAACACCCTCTAACTGATCCTCTGACATTACGTCAAAGGCGTAGAGGTTATTTCCCAGTTTTAAACTGGTTAATTTGAATATTTTTTAGATAAATCGAATTTTTTGGATAGGAATCTCGAGGAATGTGGTAATAAATCCCAAAAAAGAAAAGGAAAGAAAGAATATATATTATCAAAACGTAGTAATTAATCTATTAAATTTTTGTGCCATCAAAACCGGATAGTCATTGGTATAGGTCGTGTAGAGTACTGTTATTATGAGAAGATGCCAGGCAATTAAAATGCGCAGAAATTACTTTATGCATGCCCTTCATTTTAAGCCAATGAGAGCGACTTGCGTCATATTCAGGGTTGTGCACAGTGGCAGCATCAGTATACAGAGGGTTTTGTCCGCAGGCGGTCGGTGGTTGAACCAAGAAATATAATTATTCGCACACGTTACCTCCGCACCGGCCATCTTCTCATAATAATATTACTCTACATCATATGACTCACATAACCTCAAATTTTTTGTTTTTGTAAATTTATTTTCATTTTAATTTAAATTTTTGTAGTTTTAACATGGATTCATTATAAAATTTAGAAACTTTCGCAGACAGAAGATATATAAAGTTATAATATTGTAGATTATTAAATATAGACGGTTAATTATAGGTTGGATTTCCAACCAACAAAAATAATCTTATTTTATTAAATCAAGGCAATTAAAACTTCATTAATAATGCATTGAACAAGATTTTAGTTGATAGTACAGAAACCAAACGGAAATTTTGATGTAAGCGACATAATATTTGAAAATCGTAAAAAATGCATATTTTTGAGGTTAATATTGTGACGCCACGTGCACAAACGAATTTGTTTGGAGTTTAACCAATAGCAAGACAGTCCGTTTTTGATGACATTATCGGAAAACTGGCGGGACTTTTGAAATTGATACAACCTATTAATGTTTAAAGCAACTAAGAATGATATATTATTGAAATTTATTGCATTATTATAATATGTATTCAACTATGATGTAAATCTATTAAAAACATTTAATTCAATTGAGGTGTAAGAGCCCATTATGCATGGTGAACGTCACACCAACCTCTAAAGGAGCTGGAGAAAACCCTCTGGTACTGCAAGTGAATTCTAATTTTGTGATATTTACCTTTGGAATCTAAGTGCGATTAATTATAGTAAATATCTTGAAAAAATAGGTAAAATCACGAAACTACTCGAACTCTTGAAAGTGTTTCAGGGCCCACTCTCGTGGAATATGTAACGAAGGCACTTTTGCTTCAATAAAGCATACGCACGAAACTGATAAAGTACAGAGTCAATGAATTAAACGTAAAAACTAATGCTACTAATGTTGATTACTCCCAAATAATAATAATATTAAATAGATTAGATAAGGATTATACAGAAAACATCATGAATGTTGACTTGTCTGAGAATTTATTGAGGTGTACGAAAACAAAAATTGATGAAGAATCTGAAGAAATACCTATTGCTTTCTTAGACAATGATACCATCATCAAGATTAATACACCAGATATACAAAACCAGAACAAATTAGCAAGATGCTGAATCTATATAGGTAAATACTGAAGAGTCAAGCGCATCTAATGCTACCAGCAATATTAAGGTCAAGGTCGAAACCCCGAGAGAGAAAAGGGAAACGTGAGAATCAGGGAACAAGCTTTGTAGTTTCTTCGTCTGGCTGGACAAAATATTTTGTGGAAAAGGAACGAGAAAAACTCGAGAAGGAGTGGGTAAAAATATAAAATAAAACCAAAAGACTTAAATTGTAAGACAAAAATTATGGGAGGAAAAACAGCTACCATCCATTCGAGAAGAAAGATTCTACAATCTTAATTAAAGAACAAGCAGAGTTAATATCGTAAAACGTTAGGCCTAAAAAAGTACAAGAAGATCCAAAGCAACAAACAAAAAATAATAAACCAGATCACAATGCGAAAGATGGAAATAAAGAAGAGAAGGAAAACATTAAACCTATAAAGCTGTAAAGAGGAGAATAGCGGCATTAATGATCCTAAAGAAGTTGTGGGAATCGAGAGAAGGAACTCACATTGGAAATTTGTTTAATGCACATACTTACAGAGTACTACAACTAATTAAAAATAAATAATTCTTATCCGCAGAAGACGAATCCCAAAGGGGCAGTGAGCGGAGGTTCGACTTCAATACGAAAGTTAAGCAATGGCAGGCGCGTCTAATATTCAGATGAAGAAAAACGCGTTTTCGTTTTTCTACTTCTCACTGCTTGTATATCAGCTATATCGTAGAAGCAATACAACTGTAGGCGAGAGTTGTATTGTGGATATACCATCCTTCGGAGGGGATGTAAAGTAGTCAGTCCCTTGTCTATTAAATGTTAGACCAGTAAAAAATCCCTACTTAGTAAGATGAGAGGTTCGGCAAAATTTCCAGGATGGGGGTAACTTGTCTCCTGGCGTCGTTGATTGGTCTTAGTAGCGGAAATAGGCCGACGTTAAATAAGTGATTCTACTTTATAATTGAATACTGGAATCTCCAATTCAAAGTTGGAATTTCTGTAAAGTGCCAATCAAAGAGAGGTTTATCCTATGACAGGAAATTTTCCTCCATGAGCCTCGATAAATCAATGGAAATTGTATTTGACAAAAAAGATGGTCATCTTATTTTGTATCTTGATCTATTGTAGATGCATGATGGGTGTAGAGGTAAGGACTTTAACTAGGCCAGATCAAACGTCGGAGTCGTCTATGAATTTATTCTCAGCCTCAGCCAGAATTTATCCTCATTTATGCCACCAATTATTGTTTAATAATACTTAAGATTTCCTATCATATATTATACTAATATTTCATCATAACGCAAAATCACTCAAGTATTACAATTGTACGTATTATAAATTATAAACTGGAGGAGATTTCATTAGATGCCGTCAAGGGAACAGTCTTGCAGGTAAACTGCAACTTTCAAACACACTGTATAATGCAGTTCTCATATATTATTAAAACTTTCCTGCATCATGTTGTGATAGTAATGTCACGGTTATAGGCTTACTTAATACAGAAACTTGGAGTCTACTGGGAATTAATTTGATCAAGAGAGTTTAGAATTTAATCACTAGGTCGGATATAGTTTATAATTAATTAGAAGTTTTTATTTTTAAAATAATGTTATAATTAATTTAATTTTATTTATAATTTTTATTTGAATTTAAATAGTTTATTTAAATATAATTTAAAATTTTATATAATTAGAAATAATGATAAAATATTATTTATTATATTACGTAGTTGACGAATGACGAAATATAGTATGGTATGAGAAAATAGTAGTTTGTGATGCTTATGACATGTAGAAACAAAATATAGTAATATTGGAGTCAACTAGAAGAAAGGAGCGATTTTATTTAAGATATTTTTTCTAAAGATTTTGATTGCATAGACCGTGGACTTTTGCTGAATATTGATTCCATATTTTGCTACTAGAGTCGTAAATCTTCTTATTCTGCTGCTACTTTATGTGTTCCATAAGGATCAAATTTAGGACCGCTTTTATTTTTACTTTTCATAAACGACTTAGCTGAGGAATTAACCTGTAAAACATATTTTGCCTCCACAGGTCATATAAAAACATCACTTCGTCAGCATTGAAATCGCTTAGCGTTATAATAAGAAATTGTAATATGTTCAATAATGTAGTTGCTTGATAATATTCATATTACGTTTACTTTATTGTACGCTTATTTAACAATCTCATTATGATACTACTAGGTTGAGATGTTTATAGGAAATTTTGAAAATATCTTACATTTAAAATTATAAATTAAAATAAAATTATATATGCATCCATATACATAATACTATTTATTCGTATTAATTAGATATTAACAGAATAAAAAATTAAAGAGATAAATATATAAATAAATAAATACATAAAAAACAACACAAACAAGTAGATATATCTACTTCTGTGTTTCGTTTCCATGTTTATTATGATTTATTAACAAAATTATTATTATTATTATATATGTATTTTTTGATATCTATGTAATTCGATTTTATTTTTTTTTTTAAATAAACATATATATTATTATTATATTATATATTATATATATTATATATATTATATATATTATATATAATATATATATTATATATATTATATATATTATATATATTATATATATTATATATATTATATATATTATATATATTATATATATTATATATATTACATATATTATATATATTATATTATATATATTATATATATTATATATATTATTTAATTAAGATGGTCATTATTCTGAAAGAGGTACGCACAGTTCATAAAATATTATGATCTGCTAAAGAAATTCAATATTGTTAGTTTAAAGCAAAGGAGCAACGAAGAAAAATCAACTTCTGCCGGAGAGCTAGTTCTTATAATACGGGAAACGTAAATAAGGTAAACATATTTTGAGAAATAGTTGTGTCGTACGTGGGTCATTTGTAACAGTCTACAAGATTTAGAAATTAATCCAGCCATTATTTCGGATCTCTTGTAAATTTGCACATAGTCGATTTCAGATTGTTAGATTTGATAGGTCTGCAGTTATTTTGTTGAAAGAGTAACTGGAATTGATGTACTTCGTATGAAGGATTTAATTGCGAACACGATACACTTTTTTCTTTGACAAGAAAACCCTCAATGAGACAATTATTTGTTATTTTAAATCAAGATCTTTTATCAGCACGTTTTTTCTACTATGTTATTCTCTCTCTACGTTATCTTTACGGCTAGAAGTTTTATTGGAGTATTTCCTACCTGAGGAACGCATATTTTTGTCTCGAGAAATATAACAGACTCGACTGTTGTTCCATATGGTGTCATTGATGACTGATGTTTTGAGTTTCCATGATGGCATATATAAATTAATACATTATTAAGTGTATACACAGCACCGCAAAAGGCGCAGTAAAGGAACTATTAAGACAGAAACACAACTTGCATTGGAGAGAGGCACCAGGAATGAGACAATCACGCATATTCTTAGGTGACCCATCCAAATCAAAGACTAACGAATTGCTGAAGCTGAGCAGAAGACAGCTAAGATGTGCAGTGGGTATTCTAACAGGACACTGCACTCTAAACAAACATCTCACCAACATAAAGGTGAAGGATGATCCAGATTGTAGGATGTGTGGTGAAGAGGAGGAAACACCTTACCACATCATATGTGAATGCCCGGCCTTAGTGGCGAGAAGGATTGCACATTTCGGTGAACCATCAGTGACACCGGAAGAGATAGCCAATGCTCCCATCGACCGTATACTCGCCTTCGTGGGAGGAACGGGTCTTATGGAATAGGGAGACCATGGGGGTACAATAAGCTTTAGCTTCAGTACAGCGGGCCAAAAGACCGCAACCCATAAGGAAAAAAAAAAAAAAAGTGTATCCATCGACTGACACCTTATTGCTATACAGAGTTGTATGAAGCCTGGACTTCAAAAGAGATTGAAAAAAATTTAAATAAAAAATTTTAAAATTTAGAGGTAGGTACAGGGTCATCACGTGAAAATGTTAGATTCTGCTGTAACTTTGTTGCTTTTGAATTTATCGGAAAAGTAAAAATTGCTTTACTGACTAACTTTTTGCCAAGAATACAAATTTTTATAGAAAAAAACAATTGAGCATCGCATTACAGAGATATAGCTATCGACATTGTTTTTTCTTATGTATCACACTGTTGTATATGATTACAACTTTTGATTCTTCGTTTTTTTCCTAATTTCATCGATATAAACATGTAAGCTATATCTTTTATTTTTTGCGAGATATAGATAATTACATAATTTAAATTACAACAATTAATATATAATAATTTTTTACAGATACTGTTCAAACTGCCTTCCTTGATTTTCTACACCTAACCTATATCTTTTTTCCAAATTATCTATATTTCGTAAAAAATAAAAAATAATAGTTTACATGTTTATATTGATGAAATCAGGAAAAAATGAAGAATCAAAAAATATAATAATATAGGGTGTTACATAAGAAAAAACAAAGTTGATAGCTATATCTCTGTAATGCGATGCTCGATTGTTTTTTTCTATAAAAATTTGAATTCCTGGTAAAAAATTAATCACTAAAGCAGTTTTTACTTTTACGATAAATTAAAAAACAACAAAGTTACAGTAGAATCTAACAATTTCACGTGATGACCCTGTACATAATAAGTATAGTTTATAGGTCATAAATGGGATACCACCACTACTTTACATAACAATCACGTTCAAAGTCTATAATCACTAATTCAGTAGATACGGGGTTGTCCTTATAATTAGCCACCCCCCTACAGAGTTTATTTGAAGAAATACAGAATAGTTTTATTCACAAAAGTTGCTGCATTTTTTTCCTGGGTTTTAATAATCTGCCATTAAAACAAACAAATGAAAATCACAAAATTTTGAAATTTGGGTTTTCTGTATGGAACACCCATGTTATTATATTTTCGAAATTCTTATAATTTCGTGGTTTCAAAAACATATAATAAGTCTATATCAGTCAATATCAGTCCCTCAATTATTCAAAATAAAAATGTATGTAAAAACATGATATTATCATTAATTAAAGTAGCCAAATATAATGCTTTACACCTTTTTTGATTTTGAATAACTGAGGTACGGATAGTCCATATATACTTATTATATATTTTTGAAATCAGCAAACTATAAGATTTTTCGAAAATATAATGATATGATGTTTCATAAAAAAACACTAAACTTATAGAATTTCGTCATTTTGCGATCGTCATTTGTTTGTTTTATTGCCGCAGATTGTTAAAATTCAGGAAAAATGCTGCACCTTTTGTGAATAAAATTTTTCTGTATTTCTTCAAATAAACTTTGTAGGGAGTGGCTAATTATAAGGAAAAATCCTGTACACAGAATAAAATCAATGAAAAAAAAAACTGTCAATGAAAAATTTGATTTTAAATTGTAATAAACTACTCACGTTGGGTATAACAAAATACGATTCATGGGCCAATTTCTAGTTATTGACCTCTATCACCACGAAATAGGTAATACAAAGAAATATTGTTTTTATCTTTCTAATATTTTATGACAATAAATTATTCTTAACAAAATTATATTTTACTGTGGCACGAATGTAGATTTAAATAATTGTAACCTTAGATGTATAATTTAAGCAAAGAAAATTACGAACAGTAATAAATATTTAAGGCAACTTGGTGGTCGACAACATTAGTTGCAGTTTGTTGCACAATTTCGCTTATAAATAATTAAATAATAAGTAGGCAAAGAATTATAAGACAAGTGTGTGATTGCTAAAATATTTTCAGCTTCATCTTTTTTGAGTGGTAACCAGTTCTAAGTTAAATGTATAAATTTAAGTTCTGAGAATTTTTGCTGTTACAACAAAGGATTCTGTAAATATGGAATATGTAACTTGTTTTCTGGTTTTTAATATGAATTACATTATGTATGCTGCTACTCAGACGCTGGTTTTGGTTTGTTTCTTGTGTATAAATGGTATACTTTATTTGAATAGTAATTAGCTTTCAACATTTTTAACGAGGTATGTGTTTTAATAAAATTGTTATTAAAAATGATTCTCTCTAATTTGTTTTTCTTTAATTAATATAAAACAGTACTGTAAAAAATTATTATAGAAAAATATTCAGGCTTCTACAAAAATGACAATTCTACCAATTGTCTCTATTTGAAAATTATTTCCATGGATTGTAACATAAGGCTTTGATTTGGTATTACATTGACATCACAAACATACGTTTGTTTTATATAAAAGTTTTGATGTAAATGTTTGTAAAACAGCTCCAATGTTTAATCTGTCATCCCTAATATTGGTTGTTGAAAATAGATGGTTGTTTTATGTTTTGATTATCATTTTCAAAAGAGTAGGAATCACATGTGCGAGAGGATATTGGTTTTGCTATTAATTTAGAAAATCATCAAGTAAATTTTAATTTACTGTTATTTTATTCTGAACGCAAGCTGCGAAAAATATAATTATTATAATATAAAAATGTTAAGTGAAAAACAGAATTGCGCTGATATGAATAAATAATAAAGTAATAAGTAGATTTTTCCAAAACACAAGTATACCATATCATTTCGGTATAGCTAGGAAATACCTTCTAACTGTTTACAATGCAAGCACATACCTAGTAGTTGTAAATTTCCAGTAAAGTACTGATTATTTTAACATGTTCTTTAATGGTATAGCATAATTAGCGATTGAAAGGTTTGCTTAATTGTCACTGCTTTCAGTGCATATTCACTAACTATTTTAAGTAAAGTAGTATGGGAAATTTAAATATGTATAACATATTTTCCTTGATGTTTGTTTTTGATCGCGTCATAAAATAACGAAGATTTACGCTTATAATATAAATAAATAACATTTATGTTTTTACTAGCCATTTGACTACCTACATGTCCACATTGAGGTAAATAATCACGCTATATAGATTTAAAGGATATTTCGACAGCTCTTAAAATAGGTTAAAAAACGTAACATTTTATTCATCCGACTAGAAATTTTAAGCAATAAATTCATATCGAAGTTTCAGCGAACAGTAATGTTATTGTCATCTTACTGCTTGGGAGCCATCCAAAACGGATTATAATTTTTGTTGTAGTCTACAGAATGTAAAAATAGTGTAGAAATAATAGTGAATGTGGATGCCTTCATAACTGCGGAAAAATACAAGAATAAGCTTCTCCACTTATTTATTTGCATGCAATTGCAGGCGAGAAGTTTGTAGTCACAATATTTCATCAACTGATTGGTTTTCTCTTTCTCTTAGTATACAGAGTGATTTATTTGACTTATGAACGCTCGTGTAATATTAAGAAAAAAAAATTATATTATATGCATCTGCAATATAATTTATTTTATTGAAAATAAAACAAAAAATTATTAAGAAAGAAGCTTTTGAAATCATTCAAAAAAATATAGTTAGTCAGTTTAATAACTTCTTTTCAGAAATAAAAATTTTTGATAAAAAACTGATTATGAGGGTCAAAACAATAAACTCTAATTACCATTAATAATACCTCAAGTAATTATAATAATAACATAAATGTGACTGATTAATTAATTTCTTGCAGCAATGTAGTTATTTTGTTATTTACGGTCGTACGTATAGGTATGACACAAATTTCAATTCGATGTAAAAATTTTAATTAAATTTTTAACAAACGATAAAATAAAATGTACCTACACGAATAAACAATATCGCAATCAAATATTTGTACAATTATAAAAATAAATGCTTTAATTTAATTATAAATATCTGTGGCGTAAATTCTATCAAATATATTGCTAAATTTCATTATCCTGTTTTTTGTTTCAATATTGGTGCTTGCGTAAATTACAAATTCGATAAAAAGTGATTAAATAGTTACTTAATGAGGGAATTATTATTATCTTTCTCCATTTTTCATATATAATAATTTATTTTTAAAAATATTTAACTTAAAACATAGGTATTGAACATTTTTTTTAACCTGACTGTTTAAGAGTGCTGTTTAAAGAGAACATTTTTTATATTCGTAGTATGAGTAGGCAAACTATTCGAGATGATTAATTTTGATATCAATGCATTTTTAATATCTAATGAAACTGTAAAATCCTATTGCAACAAATCCTTCTGAAATATCTAGGGCAAAAAAGTAGTTAATGAGAGTTACATAAATAATCTCAGAACACACAAATCACTGTGTAAATCCCCTATTATGATTTAAATTTATTGATACAACTTATACTGATATTGATATTGAAAAATAGTAATAAGGATGCATACGATATGAATCTACACAACTAAAATCACAAAAAGTATTATTTTGTTTTGGCTAAAGCACACCGCATGCAAGAAAATGAGAAAAAAAAATTTTTTTTCCAATGACTAATTTTGTGACGGTGTCGTGGTAGTTTTCTTCAGTTAAACAAAAACAAAATCAAATAAAGGAAAAGTTACTATAACGTTTGGACAGCTCACAAAAGGTTTACCAAGGTCTAGCTCAGTCCTATTCGGCGAGTGGGTTAGTTTCAAACTATACTTTTATCTATATATAAGAAAAGGGCGCCATCAGCTGTTAGCAACCTCGCTGACAGGCGCCTCAGATAATGCGAGAGGGTGTCCAAACGTTTAACTACTGTATATACAAATTAACTACTTGATAACCGATTAGTTGTATCGCACACTGTGGGTTGTCTGTCACCCTAAAGTTAAAAGAGAATACCATGTAAAATTAATAAAGAGGCACAAGGGTTTATTGCGTTCTTCAAACAGTAAACATTTAGAAAAAAAATTACGAAACGCAGAAGAAGCGCAGTTACCTAGCGTGATATCACGTTTGGTGCACATAAACTAATAATCTATAATAAAGAAATGAACCCTTTCCTAAGACTAGAACCTTACAAGGTTAGATTAAAAATATGTATGTATTTATGTCATGAATTGGGGATTTATTATTCTTTTTTTTTATTTTTAAATTCTAATTTATTTGTTGAATTCTTATTCTTTTTGGGCCCCACGTTGGGCGCCAATTTATATGTTATGTTACGGGGAAATTAGGGAAATAATAATTTTTGGTTTTTAATTTTTCAATTTTATTAAATTTTATTTTAAGGTAAGTTTTAAAATTTTAAGATTTTATATTTTATATTTCATATTTGCACGTTCTAGATATTAATTTTGCTT
This sequence comes from Rhagium mordax, assembly GCA_963680705.1. NCBI lineage: Eukaryota > Metazoa > Arthropoda > Insecta > Coleoptera > Cerambycidae > Rhagium > Rhagium mordax. The sequence goes on from OY796665.1 coordinate 25,326,981, forward strand.
ATATATTTTTATGCATGCACTAGTAGTTAAGTTTTTTAGAATTTAAATTTAAATTTATTTTCCTAAATTAGTTGTAAACAGTTTTTTAAAAGAAATATTTTTAGTTCTGGTATATAGTTCTGAATTATCGACTTTATGGCATACGATCAGTCCGCCACTGGGCAGAATTTTTCAATGTTTTAACAATAAGCGACAGTGCGTATGATTTTATGATAATTTAACGTGAAACTTACTATAGGTTTGCTATAATTACTCTTTTACCTTTCAGGGCCTTTGAGGGTTCCCTTCTACCAACGAAGAAATATCTTACCTATAAAGCTGCTGTTGTACTGTTTTAAATAAAGTTTATTTAAATTTCGTGCTGGTTTATTTCTTATTTGATTTGTAAGGATTTAAAAAAGTTAAAGATCTTTATCAGGATGAATATTACTTTGTCTTTTGACAGCTAGATGTCTCTGATTCTGCTGTAATTTAGATATCCAGCTGAGATGAATTTAAATGCTTTAGTTACCTCAATTAAATATAGATGGGGCTCAAAATTAAAGATTTATTGTCAATATCAGATAATCAAAAGCAAAAACGTTTCTTAACCTATGTCCCTGCTCTAATTAAAACTAATTAAATCTACAACAAATATAGGACAGTGTCCTTGTGGATAATAACAAAATTAGTAAACTTAAGGTTTCAAATTTCGGTTCAGAGTACTCTCTGCACATCAATTAGGATAAATTTTACCTTTATTCCTGGTAAGTTGAAGCTGCTTTTCTGTTACCTTTTCGTATTTGGCCTTCAACCATCATTCGAAAGTACTGGGAATATAAATTTTCAATTTAAATTATATTTTTCTCTATTAATTATTTCAGGAGCGATCTGGACGTGGGTTTGCTTAACAACTCTCTTTTTGTTTCGTTTCTAAGGAGCATGCAGAAAATTTGCCAAACGATGGATTTCTAGATTCTCAACTGTCATGATGGTTGGTATTTTTGCCTTTTTTACCTTTATTATATAATTTTGCTATGATATTATGGTATTTTTAGCATCCTTATTTGAAGACGAATCTGTGGATACCCATTTGTTGATATTGCGTGAGATGAATTTTGAAGTCCATCTTTGTTTAACTGTAGTTGACAATCATTCAACATTTGTTTAAAGCATGTAACTGACAGCTGTTCTGTTATTGATTATTTTTAGAGAAACATAGCACAATGTACATGAGGCTCGTTGACCTCTGTCGCCTCAACAGGTGTTCTACAGCTGATTTATCAGACGGGTCTTCGATATTATATCCTTTTTTTTAACTTGTATTTATCTAATGAGTATAATACCATACGTAAGTTTCTCGTTATTGTTTTATTAGGAGGATTATTTCATTTTACCCTGGGTTGATCTGAATTTATTTTTTTAATTTTATTTATTTACCAATCGAGTTTTAGATTAAAATACATGACAGTATGTATGTATGTCTCTGCAAAGAGGGTGATACAACTAGACGTGGGTTTAAATATTTACTTAAATTAATACTATAGCAAATATGGTTTGACAGCCAGAAAAACCTCGTGAAGCGAGATTCATTAAGCAATTCTTAAAGTTATTAACTAAAATAATAGGTAAATCTTATCTGCAGAGTTTATCCAACGGTGGTCGGTTTGATAAAGAAATTCCAGGGGAAAATTGAGCTCCTGCCTCTACACAGCTTTTATCAACACATGGCAACTGGTGAAAATACCATCCCACAGCACAAGACGTCCACAGTTAAACCTACAGGAATCACCAGGTCGAGGTTACATCTACAGTACCAGCGCAGCATAAGGTATAACGTAATAAGAGCACGTAAATCAGCACACAACGAGAAGAAAGTGCTTGAATACCCAACATAAAAAAGCTCTAAAAACAGAAGAGAAGTTTTTTCACAGGGTCTGGTTAAATATTATATATTTAGTCACTCTATCTCACCAAAACTCGAAGTATTATTGGGCGAGTTAGGCCTTTAAACATTTAAAAAGGAGAAAATAAGGGAAGCGTCTCTATCATAAAAAATTGTCGTACTTAAAAGACAGTTTGATATCTGAATACTTTCGAGGATCGTGTTCTTTTCACCACAAAAATGCCATAAAAACAATTCGAACACGACCAGGCAAATTCTTATATATCCCACAATATAAGTGGAGATGCAAATCAAGCAAATAGATTAAGAATTACACTAACACAGTCTCGTTAGCACTCTAGAGGCCATTTTATTTCGCTTCTTCCACGAGGCCACGTCGTCGACGAATCAATCAAAGCTGCTAGAACCGTTACGCAACCTAAGAGTAGGTAACCAAATATACACCCTGCGTCCACATGAGCTGAATAATTTTGCCACGAGAAAATAGCTAACTATTAAGTTTACCTTAGGTACGCAACCCATTGAACATAAAAAAGCAGAGGGAGGTCTAACATGGATTTATACTATTACAAATTAATTAATCAGTGCATTAGAAAAAATAACTTTTCCAAGTTCATCCTAATTTAATGAGAAAGGCTCCCTGATGATGTTTCGGACTACTTTGATTCCAATTATGGTGAAAATCGTCTCATTTATGAAGCATCTTCAATCATAGTGTCAGAATTTCTCAAAAACAATTTAAAACACTTTACTAGTTTGTAAGTATATTTGAAATAGTAGGGTGGTATTTAAATTTCTTGTAAAGATTCTTTACATTCTCATTCTGTTATGAGCGCACTATATTTCTATTTCATTTCAAATTATTTAATTTATTGTTGTTCGCATATTACGTGACGAAGCTAGATAAGGTATTACATAATCATTTCAAAGAAGTAATAACCATACGTCGATTATTCATATCATTTGAAAATCAACACCTTCAACAAAATAGTATATAAATTATAATTTTATGATCTGCGTGACTGGGGCTATAAAATATGAAACTAATTTAATTTATGCGTCGCGCTCGCCGTGAATATGCTGTTTGCTCAAATTTTATCTGTAAATTTTATGTTATGTTTTTCTGTCGATATATTCCAGGTTGGTGCTCTGAATTAAAATGCCGGTCTAATTTCGCAACGCCATTTATTCAGGCAGGTGCCAGTATTATATTTGATAATACTGTAAGCAGTATTTAACGTGTAAAAATTGCGACCCGGTGTTTTATTCGGATATGGCACAATCAACGTAACTGTACTAGATCCACAAAAAATGTCCAATATGACGAGGATCTGGATCTTGTTGACGTTGACGCTTGACGTTTCGCCATGTTTTGGATATTAGCACAGATTAACTATATCAGATGCGAAAGCTTCGCGCGGTGCCTTTCATGTCCGCGACACACGTATTAGACAAAGGCCCGTCGGCTACTCGTAACGTTGCATGGTTTTTGCACCACAAGATTTTAATATTTATTTTTGTGGATGCGAGTTAGTTGCACACTTGAGCGCTCGTGAAAAACAATAAAAATATATTATAAAATATTTTTTATTAAAACAAATATGAAATTGTATGTTTACAAATGGGATAATATTGTAAGTTTTCTATTTGTTTTATCAGGTTTTTTTGATGTTTTTAGATCTCTATTTGTATACACCAACAAACTCGTATGACACTATTTTGACATTTAAAATCCGAACGCTCGGACTAACAATATATCGCCGTAAACTCTGCTACACGCTGTCACGATAATGCTCTCGTACTAAACCCTCCGCATATATGAGGATGGAAGTAGTGGGGATCGTTGGACAGGCCGCCACGCTTACTTTCGCATCTATACCAGATGCGTTAATCTGTGATATTAGCCTAATGAAGTAGGACGACATCGACAACATTCATTTTTTCAAGTAAAATCAAATCTAATACCTCTTCTACATTAAATTCTGCTAATTTTCATTATTAATGAGCAAAAACTAGATCAAAGTACGTTATTATAATGAGTAGCTTATGAAGAATAGATCTGCGGGTAACTCAACGACGCAAAAGACGAACGGATAATTTATTTGAAATAAATGAAAAAAAAATGGATGCGTTAGCATCTATGACCACTGATTTCTTAAACATAGTTATTATTGAAAAACTTTAAAATCGCCGCACTAATCAGTTAATCAGGTTTAATCATCTCCGGATGGTGTCAACTTAGTTGGCGAAATGTGTGTCAAGTATAGTGTTAATGTATTGATGTTTGTGGACACCATGTCACATCAAAGTTCTCTCTAGGATATATACCGTGTGTAACAGGCATACTCAACATATGTACTGTAATGTTTAAACCTCGTTGAAAAATATTATATTGCCTTACCGAAATATTAATAATCAATCCTCCAAGCGGCTTAATTAAATTTAAACTGCATTGTAACAGTGCATGTTAATTATCGAAAACAACTTTTCAATGCTTGCACATTCATTCAAATATTTTTACGAACTACTACATTAACAGCACCCTACAGTCAATTTACGTTTTGAAAATTTCTTAATGTTTCGGTGTAATAAATAAGCAATTTGGAAGTAATTTCATTACGACATTTCACAAAATAGCTCCGTGTTATTTTGTAAAATAGCCAATAAATGTTAAATAAACCCAAATTAACGTTAATTTATCCTCTCGTCGTGTAAATTAATGAGCAATGCAATAAATGTAATCATCGTGCTATTTAATAGAATATATTTTAAATTTGGATATATACTGAAAATAATGCGTACAATTTTTGTTCCGAAATTACATCATAAATGAACTGAATTTATGTGAATGTAATGCTCATTTGAAGGTAATAAATAATAAATAAATACACCACATGTAATTACGACCCCCTTTATCCCAGAAGGTTCTAGAAGAGCCTTGTGCGGGAGGGAAATAATAATAATATATAGCTAAATAAAAAAAGCTAAGTCGTGACACAGTAGGTAAAGTTCTATTCACATATGCATGCATTCGGTGTTGATTTTACCTAATTTATTTCACAAAAATATTTGATTCAGAAAGTTATTTAAGCAGTTGAATTGTCAGAGACACTACCAAAGAAGGTAAGAAAAATGCTGCCTTGCCTACATTTCATTTATTTTATATATAACTTACTTCTTCAGATGCGTATAGAATATGTGCATAAAATGTATAATGTATTTTTGTGATAAAGTGCTACTCGGTAGCGGTTTTGGGGTGAAGAGGTAGTTTAATTAACAAACCATAAATATTAAACAAAAAAGCATCGGAAAGTAGAGAGAGAGATACAACTATATTTTTGCATATTTTGAAAGATCATCTTAGCTGTTTCCAAAAATATATTATGTTGGTATTTAATTTATTCGGGTTGTTTTTAAAACAGTATGCATCTTTGTGTAAATGTATAAAACAGTTCGCGTAGAGGTTACCATTAAGAAAGAACTCATAAAATGTTAGTGTAACACCAGATTTTTATGCAAAATCTCAAATATTTTAAAATAAACTGATCAACAAAATAAACGTTACACTGCCAAATTTGCCCTGATTTTGGAACAGAATAAATTTGGATTGCCGCCGCCGATTTAGTTACTGTTTGAAGTGTTAGCTAGTAAAATCCTTTGTCTACCAGTTCTTGTTTTTACTAAGATTATGTGTTTCACATAAAGTTTCTACAATGCGGTAAATAAAACAGTGCTAAATTTCTGAAAGTTCGGCATTTCAACAAAAAATATTTTTTCTGGATTTCAACATGAGTGCTATAAATATGGACCTCATATCTCGAAACGGTTTTTGAAACTACCGCTGATTTACTTTACTTACATGGTGACCTCAAAAACATCAATTTTTTGGTCTTGCATTGATAATTTTTTTACTCCCGAACCGACTCTCAAAATCTAGGGCTCATGTTGAAGCCAAAACTGCAGTTAATAAGGCGCGAGAATGGTAATCGATTCCAGACAAAGATTAAATATACAGGGTGGCATCAAAGTTGAACCAAATCTGTATAACCCCCTAAAACTGATATTATGAGATAATTCAATTAAAGTCAACTTGCTTTCGAAGAAACTGTATAATCTGAACACTTCAAGATGTTCTTTACTTGCATGAGTTAAGAATTGTTGGTGTAGGAACAAATTAACGATTGCCTGTTTTTGAAGAAGAATCGTGACTCATGCTTATCTGAAAATTCTCGTTACCATGCAACGTACCGAAAATGGGAATAATCGCACTGGCTTATTATTGCCTGGCACTGGTTGTTATTTTGATTTCTGTCACTTTTATTGTTGTTCCTTCGATTGCTAATAAGTTAGTGCCTCTTAATCGCAAAATGCCAAGTTTAAATGAAGACCAATTGGCCATAGTAGGCAGAATGCGTGATGAAGGCTTTGCAGTTACAGTAATCGCCGACTTTTTTAACACCTCCAGGCAAAGTATTTATCGGGCCATACGTCGGCGCTTAGCTGGCGATATTAATTACAACAGAAGGGGGGGCAGAAGGCGAAAAACCACGGCAGCACAAGACAGATTCATTAGGAGAACTGTTCTGCGACATAATCGTACCCTCAACTGCAAGCGCAGTAAACAATATTCTAAGAAACGCTACAGGAATTCATCTCTCCAACCAAACTGTGAGACGAAGGCTCCATGAAAGTGGACTTCATGCCAGAAGGCGAGCAGCTTGCCCTTTGTTAGGACCTCAACACCGGGATGCTCGACTGCAATGGGCCAGAGACCACCAACACTGGGGAATAGCAGAGTGGAGTAGGTGTTTGTTTACAGATGAAAGTAGGTTTTGTTTGTTTAGGTCGGATGGGCGTGTTTTGGTATGGAGAAGAATGAATGAAAGATTTATGGAAGAACACATGGAGGCAAGGGTAGCTTTTGGAGGTGGAGGAGTGACTGTTTGGGGTGGAATAGGAATGAATGTGAAAACTGAATTAGTGATACTGAGAGGGGAAAGCATGAATGGTGAACGGTATAGAGATTTGTGTATTAGGGATATTGTGGTCCCCTATGCTGAAATGTTGGTGGCGATTTAATTTTAGTAGATGACAATGCGAGACCTCATCGCGCTAGAATCGTCACCGTATTTCTGGAGGACCACAATATTGAAAGAATGGAGTGACCACCCTTGTCTCCGGATATGAATCCGATCGAGCATGTCTGGAGTAGAATGAAAAGGAATATGAAAGAAAGGGAAGGCCAAATGGACAATTTGGACGATTTGGTGAATGCGGTTCAGGAAGAATGGGAAGCTATTCCCCAGCAGTTTCTGCGCAACCTGGTGGAAGGAATGCCCAGAAGAGTTGAAGCAGTAATACGTGCGAGGGGAGGCCCGACAAAATATTGACATTTCCCCAAATTGTTTATTATTGTTTATGTATTTTGTTATTGTTAGTAAAAAATAAATTATTTTTTTTATTGAAAGCAAGTTTGGTTCAATTTTGATATTACTTAAACGCCCTTATTTTACTCGTATGATAATAACAAATAAAAGTTCGAGTAGGTATAACCCATCAATTATGGAGCTTTCGTCTCACAGTTTGGTTGGAGAGATGAATTCCTGTAGCGTTTCTTAGAATATTGTTTACCGCGCTTGCAGTTGAGGGTACGATTATGTCGCAGAACAGTTCTCCTAATGAATCTGTCTTGTGCTGCCGTGGTTTTTCGCCTTCTGCCCCCCCTTCTGTTGTAATTAATATCGCCAGCTAAGCGCCGACGTATGGCCCGATAAATACTTTGCCTGGAGGTGTTAAAAAAGTCGGCGATTACTGTAACTGCAAAGCCTTCATCACGCATTCTGCCTACTATGGCCAATTGGTCTTCATTTAAACTTGGCATTTTGCGATTAAGAGGCATTAACTTATTAGCAATCGAAGGAACAACAATAAAAGTGACAGAAATCAAAATAACAACCAGTGCCAGGCAATAATAAGCCAGTGCGATTATTCCCATTCCCGGTACGTTGCATGGAACGAGAATTTTCAGATAAGCAAGAGTTACTATTCTTCTTCAAAAACAGGCAATCGTTAATTTGTTCCTACACCAACAATTCTTAACTCATGCAAGTAAAGAACATCTTGAAGTGTTCAGATTATACAGTTTCTTCGAAAGCAAGTTGACTTTAATTGAATTATCTCATAATATCAGTTTTAGGGGGTTATACAGATTTGGTTCAACTTTGATGCCACCCTGTATATTTAATCTTTATCTGGAATCGATTACCATTCTCGCGCCTTATTAACTGCAGTTTTGGCTTCAACATGAGCCCTAGATTTTGAGAGTCGGTTCGGGAGTAAAAAAGTTATCAATGCAAGACCAAAAAATGGATGTTTTTGAGGTCACCATGTAAATAAAGCAAATCAGCGGTAGTTTCAAAAACCGTTTCGAGATATGAGGTCCATATTTATAGCACTCATGTTGAAATCCAGAAAAAATATTTTTTGTTGAAATGGGACGATGCCGAACTTTCAGAAATTTAGCACTGTTTTATTTACCGCCCTGTAGAAACTTTATGTGAAACACATAATCTTAGTAAAAACAAGAACTGGTAGACAAAGGATTTTACTAGCTAACACTTCAAACAGAAACTAAATCGGCGGCGGCAATCCAAATTTATTCTGTTCCAAAATCAGGGCAAATTTGGCAGTGTAACGTATATTTTGTTGATCAGTTTAGTTTATTCAGATGTGGAAAAACATAATTTTATTTGTCATTCATCAATTATGACACCTGAATTAATTTATAGAAATATAAAAAAGTATAAAAAGAAAAGTTGTAGATTTTGATGTGAAATATATTTTGGTGGCACGACCTATAAAACAAGGGAACATCAGAAAGTAAACTGTCAGTAATTGTTAGAAATATTTGTAATTTTTTTTTTCACGACAACCTATAATCTATGCGGTATTGTTTTGTATGTTATTTCCAGAACGGATAGAACAAATGGCAACACATTATGATTTATTTTTGGAATAAGAGAAAAAAATCTTTCAAAATATGCAAAAATTATTTTTAATTTTTCGAAAATTAACCACTTTCTCTAGAGATAAATATAATTATATATCGTTGGAAAGCTAATTTAAAAAAGTGTGATCGAATAATGAAACAATTTACAGGGTGTTCTGTTTCTGTTTAAAAAAACATATGTTATGTCTATAGGTATCTCGTAAACTGATGCATGCATAATTTTCCTTTTATGAATGAATCTCATTAAAAAAGTGTTTAAAGAATGTCTTACTCCTTTTTCGATTCGACACTGGGTAATTGAGATATAATAGTTCACCTAATAATAAAAATTTTCCAAAATTGCTCTGTAGCTCGGTAGTCGAAACAGATAGACGATCGCGGTATGCGCCATTATTTGTTTCTCGAGAATCGAGCCCAGAACACCATATCGGCTTTTTTCTATCTCTCATACTTTCAGAGAAAACCCCAAATCCCATCGAATTTGGTCCACCCTGTACAATATGGCATATAGTAAAATTATGCGCATGAGAAAATGTTAAAAATATATTTTTCTACTACCGATCTTAAAGTACTAACTTTCCGCACGCCTTATAGTGCGTAAAGTTAAACTTTACGCACTAGTATTCCCATTCGTGAAAAAATCTCACCTTCGCACTTGTTGCATAAATAACTATTTTTTAACAACCCTCTGAAAAAATTATACACGGTGTTTCAGTTTTTTCGTACTTAACTTCTGGCAACGATAGAACATGTCAAAATAATAGGAGTCTTTCCTATAACATTTTTCTCTAAAACGTTTCGTTTTCAAGATACAGGGCGTTAAACTTTTAAAAAATTATTACTCTTTATTCATTATCTCCTAAACAAATAAAGATTTTTTATTCAAACTTTGTACACTTTAGTCATAATAAAAGACCAATTTTTTGACGTTTCAAAAGTTTTTCTTACAAAAGCAGTGGCGTAGTTATGGGGTATTATTTTATGAATCTGGTAACTTATTATAGACTACAATGGCATTATATTATAAGTAAATAATCTGTGAAATTAAGCTACGCAAAATTTAGGTAGGTACCCGATGAAAGATTATTAATACATTTTCAGATTGACGTTGTGATATTACATCGAAATTATAGTTTTTTGCTTTTTCAAACTGAATATTAATCTCCTACAAACAGTTGTGCTGTACCTTTGTAGACGACTTTTTGTAATCATATCTAGGCAAGAATAATAGAATATATTGCAGCAACTTAATAGGTATAATAACTATAATAAGTAACTCGCTTCTTTTTTTTATTTTAAAATTAATGGGATATTAATATAATTATTTATAATATACGTATCATTTAAAATTGTGTAATATTTTTTGGAACTAAAACAGATTAATTGAGGTATAATTTTAAGTTATTTCCTGTGAAATAGTTAGTTAAGTCTTCTTGATCACTATTAATATGGACACAGGCATTGTAAATATTTGATGGAGTAAATGAATGAGACTTGCGTGTACATGTGTTTGAACTTTTCTGCCATTCCTATTTTTCGAGCTACAGGGGCGCCCACCCTAAAGTTCATTTTTTTTAATCATATAGGTTTGTTAAAAGTTTCTGATATTATAGATTTCAACATGCTCTTTCCAAATTCGTATCAGAGGACCAAATATTATTGCGTTTTTAGATTAGCTTTTTCTTTAATATTCTCTTTTCTGGGCACTCTTTGAGAAAACATCATATATCATTGTATGCTCGGTTATATCTTTACGTATACGATATACAGGGTGTTTCAGTTTTTTCGTTCATAACTTCCGTAAACGATAGAACATAATATCAAAATAATAGGAGTCTTTCCTATAACATTTTCTTGTGTCTGATGATGTGAAGCAAATTTGTTCACGAAACCGGTCACAATAATAAAGAAATTTTGTGAGAATTATTCTTTTTCTTGTCAATATGAACAATTACTCACATGGGATCAATTTACCTACGTCGTAAAAAAATATTTCGTTAAACAGTTTTCGCAGAAGATCGAGGAGAATATTTTAAAATTTAATAAATTTTTTAAAATTTCATAGTCCCACTATCTTGGGATTTATAAACAAATGTTTTTATAACTAGATCATACTCTATCGAATATGCGATAGTGTGTAATTTATATTTAAAACCAAATATTTCGAAAACTATTAAAAGTAGGTAAGTATTATACAGGGTGTTCCCGTTTTTCCGTTCTAGCTTTACAACCAGCAATAGGAAGCAGGGGAAAAGGTGGATTGGTCGAAGTGGACCAGTTGCTTGAGCTCCTCGATCACCCGACCTCAATCCACTGGATTTTTTGCTTGGGGCTAGTTAAGAAATAAGATTTATGCGACACCGCTTCATAATAGAAATGATCTACTCAATCGAATTCAAGAAACTTGTTATGCATTAAATAATAACATGCTAATTCATACAAGACTTTCTTGAAATAATCGATGTCGCAGTTGTAAAAAAAAACTTTTTGCAAGTAAAAAAATTTGTCTTTTATCATGACTAAAATGTCCAAAGTTTGAACACAAAATCTTCATCTGTTTAGAAAATAATGAATAAATAGTAATAATATTGGAAAAGTTTAACGTCCTGTATTTTGACAACGAAATGTTTTAGAGACAAATGTTGTAGGTAAGACTCCTATTATTTGTTCTATCGTTTATAGAAGTCATGAACGAAGAAACGGGAACACCCTGTATAGTGTAGTATACAAAAACGAAACCATTAAATCCTGAACAGAATTCAAAAAACTGTATATACAGTATATCCCGTGCCAGTGTAATAAACATTATGTAGGTGAATCATCTAGACCACTTAATGTACGATTGGGCGAGCACAAAAGTTATATTAGAAAAGGTGATATAGAAAAATATAGAATTTGTGAACATGCTTGGGAAAACGATCACAGAATAAAATGGGATTCACCAAAAATTTTGACCAAAGAAGCAGACAACAAAAAAAGAAAAATCAAAGAATCTGCAAAAATTTTACTTAATGAAGATAAATGTGTATCCAATTGTTCGGCAGAATTTTGTTCAACTTGGTTACCAATGTTGAGAGAAGAACTCAATAAAATTAATTTAGTATATTTTCAACATTTCTATGGTAAGTATATATGGAAATGATATAAACTATTTTTATTTTATGCCGTGTTACTCTACCCGTTACATAAAAATCTAAAGCCTTTACTTTGAAAAAGGAAACGGATATAGTTTCCGAAACGTCAGCGCAATATTTTTGTATTAATTTAATTCCTGTTAGTTGTCAAAAAACACCATCTAACTGATCCTCTGACATTAAGTCAAAGGCGTAGAGGTGATTTCCCAGTTTTAAACTGGTAAATATTTTTTAGATAAATCAATTTTTTTGGATAGGAATCTCAAGGAATGTGGTAATAAATCCCAAAAAAGAAAAGGAAGAGAAACTATTCATTGTTTCTAACAATTAAATTCATTTTGTGTGTCTATGTCCTGAAAGTACTGCCATCTCGCACGAATCTGCGAAAATTGCATCATGTCAAACTGACCTGTGCAGGGTGTGAATTACTCGGGACTTGCACCTGATACAGACTCTTAATCGATGAATTTATTGATAATTCTTATACATTTCTGGGATGTCCCAGAAATACTCCTGATAATAGAAATACTTCTGAACTTAACTATTCTACATTTTTGTTGTGTAGTCTAATTCAGAATATGCCTCACTGGTATGGTATTTTTCAAGGTATAACGAATGGTTAATGAATTATATAAGAATCTTTTAGAAAATAAATTATGTAGTTATCGAGGAGAAAACGCAGGTTGGGATGAAAATAGCCCTTTCACATCAATAAGGAATACGAGATTTTATTTTAGGTATCTCGGTTGATTTTATTTTTGTAAAACTGGTTTTTCAGTTACCAAAACGTCGAGAGGTCGATTTTACTCCAGGTTGAAGGTAAAAAGCAGATATTTTGTCCCACAGGGATAAAATGCTGAAACATGAAAAAGTCGAATGAGCTATATCGGGATATCAAAAATTATCTTGGTCAAAGATGATTATGCCGGCTTAGATTATTTCATCCTTTTGTAATGATTACGTCAACTATTTTCCGTCTGTACAAAATCTTCACGGATAAAGTGGTTCGTATTAAATGTTTAACTGAAGAGCTGAAATAAAGGCGAATGAACATGTACATCTTCTTGGGGACATCGTTTTTGGTTGGTGACCATAATCAATGAATTTTGTGGTGAGTTAAAAAAATTTTTTTTCAATAATTTATTTTTAGACGTTTTGAAGTTTGTAATTTTTAATAATTGTATGTTTAGAGATGAAACATCAATGTGAGTATATCAAATTGGATACTTATGTTTTTTGTTATTATGCTTGTATAAAGCCTAAATAAAGTCATTTATAAACAATTTATATCGAGCAAAGAAAGAGAATTGTAAAAAATGTTTAACTTGAGAAATATTAAATTCGTTGTAAAACATCAATATCCTATATCTTACTAACGATTGGGTAGGTTTATGCCTATGGTAGAAGCAGCCTGTATAATATGCAATAATTAAGCAAAGGCGATAATTATTCCGCTTTAATACCTCACGAAATTTAACTGTTAATTGTGCGCGTCCTTTGTCCTTAAAGTCGGAAGTATTTTCAGCTCAATGGCGTTTTAAAAATATAATAGAGTACTCCAGCCATACTAATGATCTTGAATAGATAATTTCCCTATTCAGCCACGCCAGGAATCCCAATAAAATTGCATACGGAAGAACTTTACGTTTTTGTATGGTGACACTTTGGAACCCGTTCTCGTATATTTAATCTAACGTTACATTAACTAGTTCCATTCACGGCGCGGTGCAAGATTTGCATTTTTAAAATGACGGTGACGCGTTTATGACCGCATATTTTGCAGTACTTTGCACTTATAAAGTCAGTTCACAATAGTGAATCGCTGGTTGCTTCAGTGCTTATTTGCTTTATTGAGAACGGAGTTTTTTTACACTGCTGAACAAATTCTTTGCAAGTGGTCAATCAAGCAAATATCTCGAAAGTGATTGTTATTATTAAGTTTCACGTCCAAAAATATATAATGAGAGACCAAAAATATTCAGACCGTTATTTCCAAAATACCCAAATATTATTCTCTTAAATTATGCCAGATAATAATATCTAGTTTTTAGTAAATTTAGTACTGGATAATATAATTTGCTTCTTGGGAAGTTCGGACATTAACAGTAACTTACTATAACATATTTAAACATTTTTCAAGAAACTTGAAAATGTTCGAATAGAATTAAACTAGTAAATTAATAAAATAAAGTGAAAATTTGACGAGTAAAAAACAGTTTCGGAAATTTTTTATTACAAAAATTTTTTTATTTAAATAGGTATTAAAATCGCAAACGTAACCCATAACGGCGTCTTTTTTTTCTTGATACCTTTCTTTATCGGGGTAGATCTTGCTTTAGGCTGGATCTTCCGTTGAATTTGGTCATTGATTTATCAATCGACTGATAACTGACAACTGATAAAAATGTTCCAATTACGAAATCAATTATTGGGTGTAATATGATTTAATAGAATTTAGTGGTTTTTCTGAAATAGAGTTTCGAAATGATTATTAAGAGCCAGTCCTTTAATATTGTCGATTTAATAATTTCGCCCTTCAAGAATTTAATCGTAGACATTGGTCGACTATTGAGTTGGGAACATGATTGTATCTCATCACCGAACAACCTGTAGCCAACATTATCTCTAAAGTATGGGTTCTAAATAAGTCTTATATTCTCTTGTTGGTGCATTCAGCAATCAAAATAAACTAACTGCGAGGATACAATTTTAAGACTGTCTCTAATTGAATAGGTGAACCATCAGAAGAAAATAATGATTTGGTAATTATTATTTGTTCAGAAAAAACGTTTTTGGATGTAGATACTAAATTTATTATCCGCAGAGCTGCAGCTTCAGTTTCTATATCATCTAAGTTTGATTCTTTCCGTTTGTAGAACATTATAATATTTTGCAAAATATGACTTTTTTATTATTTTCTGACTTATTTTTAACGTCTAGATTGTTTTGTTCTCCAGAAGAAGGCAACTCAACTCAAATCTATTATCCACAACCTTTTATATCTGATAGTTATCGACATAATTCTGCAACTCGTGCGCGTTCAGTTTTCTTTTTCTGCGAAATATTTGGTGTTTTTTTTTAATTCGGTCTTGGCCTTGGACAAAAACCATCAGCCAGTGTCAATATTGAATGAATCCAAAAACACGAATTGGATATAATATGATCTATGCAAAGTTTATTATATTTGCCTATTCATTTTCTTTAAAATACACTTACTAATTTATGTAATATACAGTAATTTTAAATCGTATTACCAAAATATATGTGTAAAGACTGCTATTAATAATTTTTTTTCTCCATCCGTCCCGATCCACCGCTTCATGCCTTCAGTTTCCTATACCTAGTATCTTGTCGGTATCCTTCCGTATCACATCTTCCCAGCGCAGCTGTGGCTTTTCTACTGGCCTCCTTTGTTTGGGGTTTAAAGTGAACCCCTTTCTTGAAGCCCTGCATGCTTTTGGGCATGTCTCAATCTCATCAGTTGTATATGTATTGAGACTCTGGGTTCTTCATACAACTGGTATATTTCAGGATTCATGCGTGCCCTCCCGAAACTCCTTTCGTTTCTTAAAATTTTTCGGTCAAATCAAGTTTTTGGCTGAGAGTGTCCACGTTTTAGCTCCGTATGTCAGAACTATATGGACCATTGTTTTATAGACCTTGAATCTTCCTGTGCACCTCTCTCGATTTTAAGATGGGTAGTATTGAGTAGTATGCTCTATTTGCTGCTTTGGTCCTCTTCCTAAATTCTTTGACTTCGTCATTGTCGTGTGATATGGTTGTGCCAAGGTAGGTAGAATCTTTCGCTACTTCAAAATTGTAATTATCAAAAGTGATGTTTTGGCCTAATCGATTGCGTTGTTTTCTGCTTTGCAGTAGTAACTTGGTTTTTTGTTCGTTAATCACGAGACCCATTTCCTTTGCTGTATTTCCTATTTCTGTGAAGGGTTCCTTTACGGACAGCGTTGAACTTGCAATTATATTCAGATCATCTGCATAGACGATAATTTGATTTGATGTATTTATTACTGTTGAGGTTATGTTTACGCTGGTTTTCTGTATGACGCTGTACAACGCTAATTTAAAGAGAGTTGGGGTCTGCCCATCTCCCTGCTTCAATTCCTGTCTTAACTAACAGTTTCGATAGTTTCTCCGTCCACCTTTACCTGCCAGCGAGTGTCATTCACAGCACATAGCCTTATTAGTTTCGGTGGTTTATCAAAATCTAGTAATAGTGAAAGAAAATTTTCTCTTTGCTATCATAAGCTTGCTTAAAGTCAATGTAGAGTTTATAGAGATTGATATTATCGTTTTTCCGGAATGTTTCATTAATTTGTCTCACAGTGAAGATTTAATCAGTTGGGGATCTACTTGGTTTGAAGCCAGCTTCGTAATCATTTAAGATTTTCTCGGTTGAAAGCTCTAATTTGTATTTGAAGATGGTTGTGAAGATGCCTCTATAATTTTCACATACTAGTTCGTCTCTCTTTTTGTGAATGGGGATAATAATGCTGGTTTGTCATTCTTCGTAGAGTTCTTCACTGTTCCATATTTTTAATATAAAGATATGCATTATCGCCTTTAGTACCTCTCCACCATACTTAAAAAGTTCCTCAATTCAGGTTATTTTAGCATGTTTTAGCTTTTAGATTGCTCTTCTTGTGTCTTCTAGGGATGGTGGTTCTACCTCTGGGTCATTAGCTGCCAGAAGATCTAGTCTATCATCAGGTATATTTTCATTTTAATTGTTATCGAGATTTAGCAGGTCGTGGAAGTAATCTCTCCATCGTTCCATAATTTGATTTGTATTTGCCAAAATTTCTCCACTATTATCCTTGCATCAGTTTGCATCCCCGCTTAAAGTAGTTTACCACTCGTTTGCTTTGAAATCTTCCTCGGCTTTTAAAATGAACGTGTTGGTGTTGGTCTTTTTCCTTTTTAGTGTTGGCCTTTTGGCCTGTCTCCTTGGCCCTTCATAAATGTTCTTCTTAATCTTCGTTGGTCTTTTCAGATAATTAGTTCTGTTCGTATTACTTTTCAGAATTGATTGCCGACACTCAGCAAGAGGACTTCACGTGTTTGCAAAATAATTAAGCATTCTAATTAATTTTTAGTAAATTCTCGGTGATGTAGTTTGGAAAGGCAAAAGGGATCATGGTAAACAATATCTACCACTCAACTTGGCATAACTGGTAGTAAATAGCGGCACATTTCTGTTTGACGTTAAGAGATATTTTAAAAAACATAAAACTAAACATTTCCATAATAGAAGAAAAGTTCAAATAGTGAACCTTCACACCGATAACTAAAGTTACTTACAAATATACTAAATCATCCTGCAAATAAAGGATTCCTTTTGTGTACCGTAAGACAAAGCTTATTAATAAGACCATGTCAGAGTTTTACTGAAGTGTCCTAAATTAATTTAACCAGTGTAACTCCTCGTTAGACTCATCACGATTTTCCCGAATTTCCATGTTAATCTAATGTATCCAACCATACCGTTTTGTGGTTTGTGGGTATAAATTAATTTAGTTAAATGTGGAATATATAGTAGGGAAATCAATGTAGTAAAACATAGATAAAGTAATTTGGGAGAATGTTAATTAGTGGAAATGTTAGTATAGGTAAAGTCCCCGAGGAAAGATGACCTGAGAATATCGATACCGTTGTGTTTATGTGATAAATAGAGCTTTGATTTAATTCAGAGAAGCAAAGTCAAATAGATCTCGTTTTATATGTGAAATTAGTATTCACATAAGGTTTGATAAAAGCACGCCAGTTTGCAGAAATGTTTAATACTTACTACTAAATTGAATATTTTTAAAATCTAGGGAATATAATTATTGTTGTAAGTACTAAGTGAAACATAAACCTTTCTTACATTTTCACCAAACGAAATCAAAACATTACTTTCTATTATATATTTTCTGAACTCATCAGTTATTAAAATTTTCCAACATATATACAATATACAATATACAATATACAATATACATAATATGTAGAAGTATTATTCTCTTTACAAGAGGAAATTTGCATGCAAATAGTCTTCTCTATTAATGCATTTCTCTAACGCAAATTAGTATATTCAATTATCCGCAACTGTGCAAGTGTAACATCATCTGTGTATAATACAATGCATTCAGTATTAATGTAAGAAGGCATATCATTGATGCATTTGGGACAAATCTGGCGTCAAACTTTAATTATTTCCCAAATCATTAAAAAAATTAAAACACACCAAATAAAAGATGAAATTTTGTAAATATTTTTGTTTTTCCATATATACCTACATAATATATTAAAAATCTTTATTTGTTGATAAATTAGGATTTGCTCTCTTTGCCCAATCAGGTTTGTTCAGAAATTACCCAAAACCAGAACAAACTTTGCTCTTTGAGGTACTGTTGACCTTGAAATAAACACAGATCAGAGAAGCTTGTTTTCTATAATTCTATATTCACTGATTTTGAATAGGTTATATTTGCTCCACCATGTCAGCATTTTAAGCAAACGTCAAAGATAATTCTGCAAATTGATGACTGCAGTGGTATCCTTACCCTTTTTCTTCCTCGTTTCTAATCTATCTCTTTTCAGCATCCAACAGTAATCAGCCAATATACTTTTATCTCACCTTTCTTAACATCAATGCTCCATGTCTCTAATATCTTAAGAAAATCTTTTATTCTGCTCCTCATTATAGTTACTAAAATTTTCTGGGAAGTAATCAATATGAGAACCCAAGAAGTTCAATTTCTAGTTCATCAAGAATTTAAAGGTTTCCACTATTTTGGCTACTGACACCTTGTAATATGAATTTTTCTGATTTCTCAAGAAGTTTTCAACACATATATTTTTGAAACTAAACCATACCATTTCTTCGATGTAGTTCGCTTTGATAGCAAAATCTCCTCTTAACATTGCACGAATTGGAGGTCCATCAAAAACATTCCTATCTTTAACTTCATGTGAGATATATTCGGAAACTTTCCTGTAAGAAGTTAAAACATTAACCTTCTTTGTCTAAAAAACTTAACAAATTACTTAATTCTAATTAAAGTTTAATATGGGGAAGCGAGAAGCTGAAGAAGGTCTCTTGATGGAGCTAGCAATGGGTCATTAATAATGTTTCTAGACCAGGTTCTAAAGATGTTTTTTTTGACCATAGTTTCCATTTGTAATTGATATCAGATCTCTACTATCCCAGAGACATAAAAAGCAGGAGATACTCAGTTAATCTTGGTTGTCGTGTCAAAATTATAGACTAAACAGATTAGCCACCATTAGCTCATTAGCTCTATGCATTTTATTTATTCTAAAATTATTTCCAAATTCAATTAGCACCCTTTTAGTACTATTGAGTGTGCTAGTGGAATTGATGTGTACTTATTTGTATTCTATCTACTCTTCATCTTTGTAAACTTCTGGTTTCATTCGTAAATCCATTAATGTCTGTACTAATGAAGATTCTCCAGGGGCAGCGAGCGGAGGACTGACTTGACTCACTTCATAGCGATATGAAGTTAAGCAACAGCTACCGCGTTTAGTACTTGGATGGTGACTATCCACGGAAAGACGCGGTCTCGTTTCCCTACTTCTAGCGGCTTGTATATCAGCTATATCACAGAAGCAATACAACTGTAGGCGAGAGGTATATTGAGGATATACCATCCTTCGGAGGGGATGTAAAGCAGTCGGTCCCTTGTCTATTAAATGTTAGGCAAGTAAAAAATCCCTACTCTTAGTAAGATAAGAGGTTCGGCAAAATTTCCAGGTTAGGGGTAGCTCGTCTCCTGGCGTCGGTGATTGGCCCTGGTAGCGGAAATAGGCCGACGTTAAATAAGTGATAAAAAAAAAAAATGAAGATTCTGCATCTCGACAAAAAAATATTCTTGTTCTCTATTTCGATGTACACTAGATTTTGTTCCTATTGACAATTTTCTTTTTCATACCTGAAGCCAGAATATCTGCGTCATCTTTAGGTAATTCAAAAATCTCTAATAAAATCATTAAGTTTCTGCTGGGTCCATGTTAGTGAAAATGTATCTCTTCACAGTTTTCAATTGAACACATTGTATACGGTGACCATTTGATATAAAGAAATTATTAGTGTTTTAAAATCTCAATTTAAACATCAAATCATAATTAATCATGCTGTATATTAGATTCTAAAACCAGTTTATAATTCTAGTGTTCACTGTTCCCTTAAAAAAATCTAGATTACTCAAGGATAAAATACAAGTTTTCTTGTAAAGGTAGGTATTCATCAAACTGTCGAAAAAGTTTTATCTCATAAAATACCCAAAAGACGTCCAAGTTGATGATGATTTATGATGTATTTATTGTTTATTTTTTCTTGTCCACAATAGCTATTTAGTTACAAAATAAACCAGAATAAGGTAGATACTCTAGAGATACAATCAAAAATTGTATTGTTTAGTTTCAAATTATTTTTTTTAATTTTAAGCATACGATAGAAACCAAACTAATTGACTAGAAATGCGACTGTATATATTTTATTAAAAGTAATGTTTCAGGAGTCAAATGCCTTAAGGTGGATTAAAGGAAACTGCTTCTATGTATTTACTGTGATAAACATACTCAGTAAATTCATAGCCTACACTTTCCGTTGATTTATTTACACAGAAATCATTTTGTCATTGGTTATATTTATTATGATATATGTTGTCATATTTTCTTCTTTCTATTACTTTACTTAACATGAATTAAACTGTAATACTCAATCAAGTTATAACGGTCAATTTTTTTTAAATATTGGAGTAACTGCAACAATTTCCAAGTTGGGTGAAATTAGAATATTTATTACTTTTATTGTTTTGTTCGTCATATAATAATATTTAATAATTATTTCTCCATCATTTTTTAAAATTGTTGTCTTTATCTTTAATTATGGTACCTA
Source organism: Rhagium mordax (assembly GCA_963680705.1). Taxonomy (NCBI): domain Eukaryota; kingdom Metazoa; phylum Arthropoda; class Insecta; order Coleoptera; family Cerambycidae; genus Rhagium; species Rhagium mordax. The sequence goes on from OY796665.1 coordinate 25,347,932, forward strand.
TTTATTTAATTAAATTACCCAACCAATACATTTCGAAGTACTTGTGGATCATTAAAATTTTACCATTTTGTGAAATGCACATCAGGATCAAAACACTTATTCGAGTATGATTTGTAATCCATTAGTTCCCTTTTTGCTTGCTTTTATGTTGCGGTTACACCGCCAACCATCAATACGACCGCTAATAAAGTAATAATGTGCAACCGTAAACTCAGCCAACATAGCGCTGTAATTTCGATATGCATACACGGACTGCACATAACAAAAGTAATAATCATTATGAGCAGCACCGTACAACGATAAAGCACGACTGTATATGGCATAATCTGTTGTAAATGCACGCGAAATTATACATACAGCGAACGGCATCGGATTCAATTGGTTTAGTATTATATAAAAGCAAATTGTTCACGAGTTTTCAACATTTTTACGTATCTAGTAGCGTTTGGTTGTTGTTTATTATTTTTAGATAATTTTGAATTCCTTCCTAAATTGGTTAATGCTTGTTTGACATCGAGTATATAAAAAAGTCTGACAAAACCAAAACTATTCTTTTTATGTTTATACATCTGGCTAAAGCAAATAGTTTTCGATAACCTGCTCACAAAATAATGCAATACTATATAGAGTATTCTAAATTAGAGGTATGGGAAAATAGATGCTACATTCTCTTGAGTCTTTTATTGAGAGAAACTTAATGGTGGAAACCAAAATTATTATATGTCCGATTTTTCTAATTTTCGATACAAAAAATAGAAATTCAGGCCTTATGCAGGGTGTCCCAAAATCACCGGAGTTGCTAGTAATGACAGATTCTTTATAACATTCTAAGATGAAAACCTTAATACAATTAAGTCGAGGCTCCAACCATTTTCGACCTGGAATCTGTTGAAGTTTCCCAAAAAGAATCTCCAACAAAATTCCATTCATTAGTGTGGTAAATGTTCAAAATAAGCACCTTCCATTTGCAAACAAAGACGTCTTTGCACCATTTCTGGCGTAACCGTCATGATTCTATTATTTTTTCATTTAGTTAGTCCAGGATGTGAATATCCTCCCTGCTGTAGACATATTGAAATAAATTCAAAATGGCAAAAATACACAACTGACAGATAATATTATTAAATTCAGTACGGTTGTACTTATTTTGTATTTATTTTGTTTCCAGCGAATACATTCAAATTAAGTAAATCGTTAATCTATCACATGGAAACTTCTTTTGGGCAACTTCAAAAGAGTCCAGCTCGAAAACGGTTGAGGTCTCGACATCATTCTATTGAAGTTTTCGTCTCAGAATGTTGTGTAAAGAATGATTACGAGCTCCTCCTGTGATTTTGGGACACCATGTATACAATGAAGAAACAACATCACCTGCAACCAATTGATCCTCAACGACGATTAAAATTTTGCATTTGGTATCGTCAAAAAGTTCAACAATCCCATTCTTCTCTAGTAGTGTGATTTGGACAGATGATGAGGCCAACATTAGCATTGCCAGAATTTTCAACATACATAACAAGCACTATTGGTTTGATATCAACCCTTACCATAGAAATAGAATTAGATTTATTCACCTTGCATACAGAAATGAATAAATGAATTTAAGAACCAGATCAAACCAAGATTTTATTATTTATTTTAACAACTGCTCAAAACGCTTAAATTTTGTTTTGGCGAGAAAAGGAAAAAATTAGTCCAGTTACCTAATCATTTTAGAGCATGCATTTGAATATTAAAATGAATTTATCTCGAAAACGGTGCCTCCGATCGAAGTTACATAAGAGGACCTTTCCTTTGTGAAAAACTCTGACAATTCATAATTATTTTAAGTCAAAACTCAAAAAAACTTTACCCTATAAAACATCCAAATTTGCCTCTATGATGAGTGGGTTGCATTATTAAAGCACACAAATTTGAAAACTTTAAATCATTACTTGCATTATGTAATATAAAAACTATATTGAGAAGCAAAAATTAACAACTGAGATTGTTTATAAAAATCCCACTAAATTTGAGATCCATAAAAGGCATTACTTTTTGTAAAAACCTCAAACATGCCATATGGTTCAATTTAAATTCATTCATTTAGAATGCGTGTTCACTGCTCAATGATTGTAAAAATATTGTATCTACAACACTAACGATATATTATATTTATAAAATTTTAGAACTAAAAAATAACTAAGCATGGCAGAGTGATTTACATTTAGTAGAAAAAGAATGGAAACATTTTACAATTTTACATATTTTTGAATATGATTTTCTTTGATATTTAAATTCAGCAAATAAGACGCCAAGTTCTTTCTAAGGTATGTCAATGACAAAGATCAACAAGAGGTCTAATTCATACTGCTTTGTTAAGTAAATACAGGTAAATGAGTTTTTCGACTCCTTCACGTTTTTCACTTTTTTAAGTAACATAATTAGAATAAATTACGAATGTTCATCACAAACTAATTTGCTTGCTTCCAGCATATTTTTCTAAGAAGCCTTTCGCTCAAAAGGAAACAAGAGAAACTATATTAAACGGTTACCTAGTACTTCATATCCATTCATAAATTATAAATGAAATAAATGAAATAAATTCAAAGCGGAGCAGGAATCTACTTCAAAGTTTTTAGCATTCACCGCTGCATATTTCGTTCCATTTCAAAAACAACTCAGTGTTATTGTCACTAATGAATCAAATGAAGTATATTTACATTCCTCGGTAGTTTGTACACTGCATAAATTAGGCTTTTTCTTCGCGCTTTAAAATATTTCGCATTATAAGTGAGTTTCAGGGTGACAACTCTATGCATAAAAAGACTTGGTAAGCAGATGTGAAAGTTTTCGACTGAAAAAGTATAACGTCTTAATGGCGTGAACGAAGTTTGTAAACAGGGGAATATATTAAAAGAAGATTTACTGTACGTTTATACAGATGAGGGGCTCATTAACGTGTTGTACTTTGGAGTTGGTCACGATGCTAAATAACGCCTTGTTTTATTCAAATGCATCTGAAATATTTCAGCAAAGAACAAGACAGCACCTGTAGAAGTTTTATTTTTTCAATAACTTCAATATTCCAAGAATATTTAGTACAGATGAGAAACTTAGAGCTTAGTTAGAACTTCTATTCCTGAATTTGGGATATTTTCTGGTGAAAGATTTGCGTTTAGTAATAATAATAATAATAATTATAAAAACAGTGAAATAATTGTTGCGCCTAGTGGCTGTAGATTTCAGAATCTTATGTTCCAAGTAGACGAAAGTTCCCTAGTGATAGTTTATTTAAAGAGAGTAAGCTATATGACGTCAGACAATTATTCTGCCTAAATATATTATTAAACATAAAAAAAAATAAAATTCATTTGGAACCTGTTTCTCACACATATGAAACAAGAAATAAGACAGGCACTGTAAATATTCCTAGGTGCAACAAAAACATAGGTCAACATAGCTGTGACTACCTAGGATCTAAACTGCATAGTAACTTACCTCAGAGTCTTAGAAATATAAATAGTTTTAAAAAGTACAAAAAAAAATTACAAAAATGGATTCTTGAAACTGATAGATTGCGATTTCACAACTTGGTTAGTTTGAGGAGTTTTTGAGGATAGAATGGGCGGGTGCGGGTCGTGAGATTGTAATTAAATCTCACGACTTGTAGCATTTGTTTGTTTTGTTTTTGGGGGTTTTTTGAATTGACTAGTTTGTGAAGTCGTAGGTCTATCTATCATAGTCTACTAGAATCAACTTATGATGCTAAATTAACCTGATGTAACATACCTACTTACCAAATTTAGATTATAACCTGATGAACCAATACTTACCAAATTGTGACTTTACCCGGATTGATTAATATTGTAAAAAATACTTTCATCACAAACAAGCAGTAGTACCACTACTGCTTCAGTGATTATTGTTTATTTACTTTTATTGTCCTCTATTCATTTATAAAACTAATTTTATTTTATATTTTAATTAATCGTGAATTACATTTTAAAATGATTTTAATCTATAATCTTTATATTATTACTAACATGTTTGAAATTCTTTGTATTTTTTTGTATTTCTGTTTGATTATTTCGAGTAAATAAACATTATTATTATTATTATTATTATTAATGATGTCTTTCTGCACATAACCTGCCAAAGAGTCACCTGATTTTTGACAAATTGTTATGATCTTCAGTGCTCAGAGCAGTATATGTACACCCATTATTATCAGGACGACTATTTCATCTGAGATATCTGAAGCGCGTGCCAAAGATGTATTTAGTGCGTTTGTTCCTGATCTACTTAATTTTATATTATTAGCGTTTTATGCAAGATGGTAATATTTTGATACCCACCATTGGTATCTCGGAAACTATAATATTATCGTTTCAGATTATTTAAATATTTTAATTGAATTTACTTTTATGGTTACAACCAATTTACGAGTGCATGAATCGTACAAAAATATTTCAGCCACAAATGTATAGTTTTTCTCAGATGTAAATAAGTTAACTAGACGTATGATTACATTAATCTCTGAAAATATACAAGATACATTAAACCAAAAAAATTAATCTGAAAAAGAGCGATGGCATTAACAAATCTATTAATACAAGATATCATATGTACAAGAAATACAAAAAGAATACAAATTTCAAAAAGTTATTGGACGGTTTTCAAAAAAAATATCGACAACTTAATTAAACTATGGCACCGACAAATGCCCATAAAATTTGGGAAATTGCTGCTGGACATCTAAGAACTCGTGTCAACTGGATAAGATACCTATTAATGTGGTCGAGAAGGTTATAGTAAGTTATTATAAAGATTAACAATAATAAAAACAATTAAAAAATTATGGAGTACAATGGAAGATTTAAGAATTTCTAAAAAAGAACATTATATTACAGAAATAAACATAATAAACTGATATCGAATGAGAAAAAACCGTTTTTGTAAATTTCAACTTAAGAAAGATATTATAGTGTAATATTCTTTAAGAGTATGGCAGTTTCTCTTGCCAGATACATCGTATCTAAAACAATTTCACGTTACAATAAAAGCGAATGTATAGAAAAAATGTCGAAATTAGGAAGACCCAGGAAAAACTACATCGTTGAAAAGAATTTTTCAAAGAGGTCCGTGGTTGTCAGGGCCAGGAATAATTGCTGAAATTTCTGAACTGGAAGTTAGTCTGAGGATTGTTAGTTGAAGAGAAGCTTCACGCCAGACGTTCAACCAACAAACCATTGGTATCCGATAGAAATCGTCTAGTCAGGCTTGAATTTGTGTGACGACATTTGAACTGGACAGTTCAAGACTGGAAATAAATATTATTTAGTGACGAATCTCGTTACAAAATTGTTAACTCTGTTGGAATGAGGTGTGTAATAGAGTGGGCCCAAAATGGCAAAAAAAAATTTTTATACTGTAACGATTTAAGTTGCAATTCGTTACAGCAGGTTATAGTTTCTATTTTGCGTATTGAAATATGACTCCTCACAACTGAATAACCCTGTATTCGCATTTGATCGGTATGTGGTAGAAAAAAATACAACAAAAACGGCACAGCGAATGAACGTTGTGAACGAGGCTCGTCCCGGGCCAGAAAGAGGGTATCTTGCCTTTCAAATTTTACCTAGGTAAGTCATACATTTCTTGTAGTCGCTTAAATATCGCTATTCATAAAATTTGCTTATTAATTATTGCTTCAGCTTTATTGTGCATAGTAAAAATAATAATTTGTCAAAATAATTAACTTATTTCGTATTATTTCCATATTTTGGATAGTTTTCAGATAATTACCTAGTAGCACTGTTTTTTAAGCACGTGGATGGGTATTCCCATTTCCGTTTTACCGAATCTGGTCTAAAGTAGACGTTTTCGTGGTTCAATTATTGTTAATTGACACGTTATACAATATTTAAATTGTATAAACTTGCAGATTATCGTTATTTCGTACATAGAACAATTTCTGTGTGGATTTTTATTATTATTAGGTTCGACTGCGGTTTAAAAAGGAAAACTACACTGGTTTTGGATAGTGAAGGAAGTCCACTTGAGAATTAGGTTTTTGCCGCATTAATTTACTGTCCAGAGCTACAGATTTCTGTCCAGGAGCTTCCAAAGCATACGGGGTAAGTGATCTATAGTATTTTTTTCTTCCCTTTGAATTAATCAATTTGTAGTACATTTGATCACTTGCTTCGGATGTGACAGAAGTCCGATTTTCTGGTTTCCCTTTTTCTATATCGATTTTATTATTGACAAATTCCTTAATTCTCGTGTAAGTTACAAGAGTGTTCATTTACCTTGGTTTTACGTATGTCCTGCCATTTTGAATTAGGCATAAGTTCATTCATTTTTGTCCGTCGGAAAGCAAAAGACATTATCGGTATTTCATATATTAATTTTTGATATTTTTACCGTTAAACTATTAGTAAAATATTAACTTGAAATCTTTATATGTGCTAAAATTTCGAATTTATTTCAATATTGTGATTATTGTCACCAATTATTTTATTATTAATATTAAATATCTGAATCTTTAGAGTTATTACTTCATTAATGTTTCTAAGTTTAAATTGTCCCGTACAAGTCTGACATTAAATTGTCAATATGTCGCCCACGCTGACAGACGTGAACAACTCTAATCCGTGCAAAAGATGTAAAACAATTGCACAAAGTGGTGTGAAATGTATTAAATGTGGTATCATGTCACATGCTAGTTGTGCGGGTCGTCTTAAAAATGTTGAACATATTAGTGAAATAATGATAAATTATTGTTGTAAAGACTTTGTAAACACGGACACAGATGACGACAAGGACATATCCTTTTGTAGTGTCAAAGAGTACGACCACAGTGATAGTGCTTACAAAATCGAAATATTATACCTCAAAGAACTGTTAAAACAAAAAGACATAGTGATTTCAAATCAACAGATGACCATTAACTTTCTAAAAGAGCAAGTCTCACTACTAAATAAATTAATTGATCATGGAAGATTTAGCAGCCAATACTCCAACAAAGACTCTGGTGTGCCATCTGCTATTCAACTTGTAAACCGTCCGAGAAATCAACCAAATCAAAACAGAGTTCATGATACCATGATACCGTCAACTCATGCTAAAGGTGAAATCACCGTATCCGCCAGTGGTTCTGGAACAAATAAACATAATTCACAAAAAGTGAAAGATTCATCCGCCAACAAAACTACTATAACACACGAGGATCTCAGAGTAGCTATTTCCCAAACTAAAACGCAAATCAAATGCAATGAAATTATAAAACTTACCGTTGATGACGAACCTTTTACCGAGGTTATCCGCAAAAACAAACGGAGAAAAAATCAAACAATAATTGGTCAAATGACCTCCTCAGACACAACGTTTAAAACCTTACCAAAATTAGCATTTTTGCACGTATATAAAGTGCATCCTGAAATGAAAGCGGACGGCATGAAGAACATTTTGAAAAATTCTTTCCCGGAAGTGATTGTTGATGAAATAAAGTCTATGTATCCACGATATTACTCCTCCTTCAAAGTAACAATTTACGAAAGAAACCTTTCTAAGGCAATGTCACCCACTGTTTGACCCGAGGGAGCCCATATAAATCGGTTTATTCATCCAAGAAGGAAGATGGCTCCAACCACGTAGATCTTGGAAAAATTGCACCTTTACTGACTAATAACAAAAATACTCTTTGTTGCACAAACAGTTGTTCTGTAAGTATGATGCATATTAACATCCAATGCCTGTCAAATAAGGTAGATAACTTGTCTTTGTACCTTGACAAAAATTCATATGATGTAATTTGTTTATCGGAACATTGGCTGAACGAGGTTACTCTTAATACTATAAATCTCCCAGGCTATAAACTGGTAAATTGCTTTTGTAGAACAGTCAATAAACATGGAGGTGTCTCCATGTTTTTAAAACAAAACATTAAATTTAAACCTTTGCTGCTTTCAAAATTCTGCTGTGAAATTGATGCCGAATTTTGTGGTATTGAGATTTCTTGCATTAAGACAGTATTTATAACTCTATATAGATCATGTGCTGGAAAATTTGAAGTCTTCTTAGAGAAATTGGAGACACTCTTGGAATTCCTCAGTAATAAATTTAGCAAAATAGTACTTGCTGGAGATTTTAATGTGAATTTTAGAGCGTCCTCTGGTAATCTCAATGAATTAGTATGTCTTTTAAATTCTTTTGGCCTTTTAGTAACAATTTCTGAATTTACCAGAGTTACAGCCCAATCCGCCAGCTGTATCGATAATGTTTTGACAAACTTGGATGAGGATGAATATGAAGTGGGATTGATAGATCCATTCTTGTCTGACCATTATGGACAGTTCAGTAGAGTTTGCGGCAATAAGGACTTATCGAAAACAATCATGCGTAGACGATTCACTAATCACGGTCCACTCAAGTTTAAAACTCAACTGTTTGATATTGACTGGAGTATTTTTTATAATGTAAATTACGATGCTGCCTACATGTCAGAGTATCTCGTAAACATATTCAGCACTTTAGTAAATCGCATTTTTCCTTTGAAAAAATGTAATATAAATAAAACCATGTCTAAAAATTGGTACAATGAGTCATTACGCAGGAAAAGGGATATATTATCCTCGATTAACATAATTTGCAACGTTACTAGAAATCCTGATCATTATTCTACATACAATGCCTTACGCAAAGATTATAATACCGACATAAAAAATGCTAAGAGGACAGCTTACGATACCTTTTTAAATAACTCTGACAATAGAGCAAGAGATGCCTGGAGAATTATCAACTTTGAGATAAACAATTCTCGCAAAACTGTTGTAAACTCTGATATCTCTCATGATGCTTTTAACAATTATTTTACATCAGCCGCAGAAAATTTGATAAAGTCTCTGCCAAAATTAAATCATAGTTTCAATACGGATTTCTTACATAACTTAGTTACACCTAATTTCTCTTTATTTTTACATCCAATTACTGAACAAGAAGTAAGGATGGCAATAAAGTCACTAAAAAGTTCAAATTCCCTTGATATTTACGATTTAAACGCAAAAACAATAAAAATTGCTGAGGATATCATTGCAGCACCACTAACTGCACTTTTTAACGTCTGTATCGCAGAAGGAGTATTCCCCGACATATTTAAATGCTTAAAAGTTATACCGCTATTTAAAAAAGGGGATGACTCTTTATTTGATAACTACCGTCCTATATCGATCCTCCCTATCTTTGGCAAGATATTTGAGAAAATACTAGCCAGGAGATTGGCAAACTACCTAGAAACTAATTCGCTTCTCAGCCCGAACCAATATGGTTTTCGCTCAGGACGTTCGACCTCACAAGCTGTTCTCAAGGTCGTGAGTGATATAGTCGAGGGACTTGAGGCGGGTCATCATATACAGTTATTACTCTGTGTGATCTTTCCAAGGCCTTCGACTGTGTCTCTCATGACACACTAATGGAAAAGATGCGATTATGCGGTATTCGGGGACTACCCCTCACTCTTTTTCAGTTTTATTTAAAAAATCGTAAGCAATGTGTCACCATAAAAAACAAAAATTCGGAATTTTCAGATATTACTCACGGAGTGCCTCAAGGCTCTGTCTTGGGGCCACTTCTGCTTTTAGTATATATCAACGATTTTTCCCATTTTATGAACCCCACAAAATCTATCATGTTCGCTGACGACACCACTATTCTGTGCTCGGATAGAAACATCGACAACTTAATGGAACTCTCTTCAAAGAATGAACAACTAGCTCAAGATTGGTTTACATCAAATAAATTAAAACTTAACCAGGAAAAAACACAGCGGCTTGTTATTTCCTCAAACAAAAATATAACTGCGGGCGCGAATGTAAAACTTTTGGGCATTTATCTCGATGACAACCTAAATTGGTCAAGTCATATCGAGCACCTAAATCTGAAGCTCGCAAGCACTTGTTTCCTACTTAGAAAACTTAAAGCCATTGTTGACTTTGCAACACTAAAAAATACTTATTTTTCTCTGTTTCACTCTAAACTATGTTATGCAGTGGTTCTGTGGGGAAATTCCCACCACGCAATAAAAAGTTTTCGTCAACAAAAGAAAGCTATAAGAATTCTTCTAAATGTTAATTATAGAAAGCCCTGTCAACCTCTCTTTATTAAACTGGGTATTATGCCTTTCCCTTCACTATTTATATATTATAGTCTCATTGGAATCCACAAGGATGTGTCAAATTTCTCTACCCACTCTGACTACCATTATCATAATACTCGTAATGGAGGACTTCTTAAGAACCCACGATACAGGTTAACATTAAGTACCAAAAACTCTCCTAATTTAAAGCTTTATAATCACTTACCTGAACAAACGAAGCAATTAAATTTGTTGTCATTTAAACACAAAGTCAAGCAATTTATTTTACAATATTGCTTTTACTCTAATGATGAATATCTGCAGACTCCTTACACACCGTAATATTATATGGCTAAATGTTTTATGTACATATTGAAGACACTGTTCTGTCAAATTATTTTCATATACTTTCTTTCTGTTCTTATTTGGGATTTACGGCCACACTTCTGAACATTAATCTGATAATCTGAAAAATATTTGGATTATTTAAAAAATAACCTTTACGCCTGTGACTTTACGTCAAAGGAACAGTTAAAGGTTGGTTTTCTGACATAAAATATAATTAAAATAAAATAAAAACAATTATGTTTTGCAGACGTTTCGGAAACTTAGCCTGTTTCCTTTCTCAATGCTAAATAGTCTTTCTCTTGTGTAATTCGTGAAATTACACAAGAGAAAGACTATTTAGCATTGAGAAAGGAAACAGACTAAGTTTCCGAAACGTCTGCAAAACATAATTGTTTTTATTTTATTTTAATTATATTTTATGTCAGAAAACCAACCTTTAACTGTTCCTTTGACGTAAAGTCACAGGCGTAAAGGTTATTTTTTAAATAATCCAAATATTTTTCAGATTATCAGATTAATGTTCAGAAGTGTGGCCGTAAATCCCAAATAAGAACAGAAAGAAAATACAGAAAGATGCCACAAATAACTTTTAGACAATATTTATTTTCATATACATTTCTCTTGTTGTTTTTAATTTTTAAGTATATACCTACTGTATTTGTAATATTATTTATGTCCCTTGACAAAATTCATGTAAAATGCTATTATTTAAATGTTAAGTGTTATTTATATACTATTTATATTTATTTATATAAGTACTATACTATAATTGTTTGAAATATAGTACTCTATTGTTTTTATATTTTATTCGCTGCCTAGTCAGCCATTCTACTGTGACTTGCTACAAATGTTTTATTTTTTTAACTTGAACGTGGTCAAATAAACGATATTATTATTATTATTATTATTATAGTCCTTTAAAAATTACAGTCTCCTCATGGTGTTCAACCTATAGGACAAATTCAATCAAGCTAGATTATTTGTTAACGAACTGATAGTGAAGTTTTGCAACCTTACTAAATTCTTGTGTTCGAATTTTAGTATTATTTTGTTAATAATTAATTTTTTTTAGTAATTGGTGTCAGATACCGTATTTTTATGTAAATTTGGTAATTTTACAAATTCTAATATGGTGTCATTTTGACAATTTTTTTCTATTGTAATATTAAGAAATATTAATTTTATGAATTTTATCTAGTAATTTAACTATATTGCCGGAACTTTGTTATTTTTTTTTTATCTACCACTAGGCAGTTGAAATAATTTTCAACCTAGTTTTATTTCTCTATTTCCTTTTCTCAACTGTTTTGTTTTTATTTCATGACATCTGGCTTTCTGGAAATTTGACTCACTGGAAATCGATACTGAGTTAACATCAGAAGTAAGGAGATATTGGGTGTTCCCGAAAAGTAATAAATTTGGTTGGAACCTGGATACTCTGGACTGAGTAAGAGTGTGGAGACAGGATCTCGCAACCTTTTCATCAACCTCGAGTACTCACAGGACTCATCGCTACTAGGAGAACCCCTTCCGTCTCAGTTCATTCTCGTCGAGTAAGTCTTTACAACAGTAAAACGGACAGACAGAGAAATTGGTTAAATTGTAATTTTTATTCATATTTTTTTTTGTTCATATTTTCAATATTTTTAATTATATATAGTTCTGAGTCATTGTTTATTGTAAAGAATTTGTAAGATTAAACTTGTTAAATTCACAGCTTTCTTTTCTTTCTAGTTTATGTAGTAAGTACCTAACTGTGTTTTCGATAAACTTTTGTGTATTTAGTTATAAATACTCTGGCGCCCATATATTGCACTTAATATTATCTCAGTACTCTAAAACAAGGCTTCACCGAATTCACCACCCAGCTGTAGCTAGCTGGAGCTAATTGTTTGGTTGCACTTGGAATTGGGCCAATTCAATTCACAAGTGTCGTTGCAATAGCGAAAAGAAGGTGAATATACAAATTGACTGATTTTTTTCCATAATTAAAAAAATACATTCAGCTGTGCCCCATGAACCCTACAGTGGCCATTTTTCAAATTAATAATTTTCATCTATCATAGTGAGAAAAAAGTAGATAATAACTATTTTATCGCCCAAAAAAATGTTTACCTTTCTAACTTAATATTTGGCCGTGACCCAAGCTAAATCATCCGAAATAGGAATAGTGACATCTAATCGGTTGAGCTCGACATTTCTCGGTTGGTATACGCGTATTGCCTATTTAACATTTTTTGCAACTTATTTAGTATGATTGCTAATGAATGTAGTGGACAAAAATAAAATAGGGAGGAATCGGAAAAATATTGAAGGAAAATATTTGGAAGAAATAAGGGTTATTAAGGGACTCTATGTAGATGAAAGAAACGATCAGACGTCCACGAGGGTCATCGTCTCATAAATCAGGAAGAGTATATTGCTTCGATAGATGACCCAGAAAGCAAATATTTTGGGCGCATAACAATAAAATCCCCAATAATTGTTTATAAATTATTTTATTTAGGCTTTATAATTGCCATGAACATGTCTCAAAACATATGACAGAAAATTCAGTTGACTCGCAAAGCCTAAAAGTAATTGGTTGCGATATTCTGATACGAATATAAACATGAGAAGGGAAGGGAAAACCTATACAGTGGATTATCTGTTTGCTGCATGCCAACGGGTTGCCACTGCAATATCTTCTTCAAGAATTAGACGGACTAAGGAGTCATATTCATTCAGGACAACAATTGGCTGGTTTTCAACTGAATATAAATATAAGCCGGTTGTAATTATATTACGATATTTTTACTTGGTATATCACAAACATCAAAGTTATTGAATTACTTTCCTAACCATAGTAGGGCTGTTTCCTAAAATGTTAAGGAAAAAACTAATTAGTTACCTAGCCAAATTTTTTTCACACATCTAATATACCATTTCATTTAAGATATGTAATTCAATAGAGAGGAATATCCTCACAATCAGTTAAAGTATTTCTACGACTAATAATATTTCACGAAATTTTTAATAAAGGTACGATAATTTACTGCTATAATTTCACAAATTTGTACAAAAGAACGGTAAAATATAATTCATCCGTGAAGAGCATAACTGAGTTTTTTCCAGATTAGATCTTAAAGACATCTGTTCGTTTTAATACAACAGTTTCTTAAATATCATTAATTTTAGTCAGTCTCGTACGGATAATAAATCTGTTTTACTAATGCCTCATTTAGCGAATAAATCTGTGAATTAAAATATCCTTCATGCCTATTTATCAAAAAACAGAATGGCAGTAACGCACGATAAGGGCTTCGCAAGATTTAGGGATTTACAATTCACTAGATTTCTATTATCGGTTTTTATACTTAAATAGACAATATTTAATTTGATTTTCCTAATTTAAGGAATTAAGTAAATTAAATTGCACAAAAAATAAATTGGAAATTCCAATTTAAAACACAAGAATAAAAAATTACCTGCTAAGAATGACATAATCTACAATGATGTTAATTTGTTAATGAAAAAGTTAGATATTATCACTGAATTCGCATTGATATTTTTACAAGGTTGTATCTACATTAACAATTCACAATATTTGGTTGGTAGAAGCGATTTTTTAACTCTCGTTTAAGAGACGGGCTTAATAATGGGTGTAGAAAGTAACTGCTATAATACTATTCCAGTAGATATTTTCAAAAAATTACGTTTAACAGATTTTTCCAAATGACACTTTTGTGTAACATTTCTGTCCTCCTCTCTTCAATAATTAAATTCCACTTAATAAATTATTACATGGCTGACATGCTAAAAATTCATATAACTCGGAAAAAATAGTGTCTTGTTCGTATGTTGGGGAGTTAAATAATAAATATATCTTTTTTAAAACGGTTTCTTCAACATGGCCTCAGTCCCAGAGCTCGCATTAGTATTCTCCACTCTTTCATCAATATTTAATTCTGTATCCCCCACAACCATGAATATTAAAATTATCCGGTACGCCGCTGGGAGAAAGACACCTGTTTCTCTTCGCTCACAGCGTAGATGGCACAGGAGATTAAAAATGTCGTTTTTAGGTAATTGAAAAATAAATCATTCAAAATAAATCGAACTCTTACTGATTGAAAGCGATTATTTCAATGATATACTGGACAACGTGCTCGAAAAGAATAATAGAAAAACGTTTTCGTAATTCCACTGCGCTACATAAATAGAATTCATATATTGTTGTTGACATATCACATATCATCATTTCGTTTGGGGTAGCACCGATGGCATTTCCCTGGTGATTTATATTTATATTTGTACGATTCGCATAAACTACAGGGTAGAGTAGTATTTGTCTCGTTGGAGTAAATTTTCAAATGCAATGAGATAAACAGATTTACATGCCTTCAAATAAATTCATACCAAAATGCCGAAAGCATATATCGCAAAATCAACTGAATTGTTCGTATCCCTCCACCCTCCACGCAGCAACTTCCCAATCCCGATGCATGCCTCAGTAGCTGAATTTATGGAACTACTCTGATTTTTGGTCGATATTGTTATCAATTCAGTGCAGCGTAAAGCTTTTTTGTAGCTAGTGCACCGATTGTAACAAAATTGTGCACTGATGCGCAAAAACACCTTAATATTTGTTATTTAATTTCCAATCTCATGTGAATTGCACTTTCAGATAAACATTAAACAATTCATTATTCTCTCTGAAATGGATGTATGCTGGATTCATCATAATGTAGTAGGACTAAAGGAGTTATGTGCTGATTCTTGTGAATTTCTCCAGGCAGTTTGTAAATTAGTTATTAAAACTGTTACGCATTTGGCTCCAACGACACCTCTATTATTGCATTGTAATCTTCCTTTGTTCCGTGGGGGTTCTTACGTGGTTACTATTGTGTCTGAGAGGCGGCGGTACTAGCAGGACGGCGTATGTCTGGCTGGTTGGTTGAGAGGCTAGGACACTAGACTCGCAGCCAGGAGTCCCAGGTTCGATTCCCGGCCGTGGCACTGGGATTTTTTCGGACAAAGAAATTAATCCTAATATATTCGGATATTGGGTGTATGTCCCTTGTCTCTAAATGTATAGCCCCCTCTCGCTCAAGGTTCTTCCGGAATCTTCAGAGATCAAGGGGGTCGTATTACCTGTGGTGTTATTTATATGGAGCACCAGTTTCTGTTTTAGAGTGTAGAATGTGGAAATACAACTTTTTTCTATTAGTAGGATAATACAATACAATACAATACAATGAGTTTATTGAAAAAGAAAAGCAGTATAAGTACAGACAGATTTTTTCAAAAGAAAGTGTATCAACAAAGTTGCTTTACAACACTACCCGGGAACAGTACTATTAATTATAATATACATGTAAAAATGTCATTTAAATAAGAGATGAGAAGAAAAAATAAGAAAAAAAAATATAATTTAAAACAGTTGCAAATTAAAATGTTCTAATCTTGATGATAATATGTCTTCTTTTAATTTACATTTTACAGTTGCCACTGACATGTTGTGATATTGAAGTGGTAGATTATTAATAATATATGCTGCTAAGAATGAAATGGAAGTTCTAAAAGATGCATTTTTGTGAGAGGGAATACAAACTTTATTTTCAACTTGTCTTAGATCTCTATTATGTATTTTACGGCGCCCTTGTATTTTTCCAAACAAATAATCCGGCTTACCAGTTTTGAATACACTTAAAATAAAAGCAGCAAAGTGTATAAATCTCCTTTCACACATATTCAATAAATTGAATACACGTAAGTGACCATAATGAGGCACAGTAGCAAAATATCGGACACAGCAGTTTTCAATTTTTTGTAGTCGGTATTTGTCCTCCTGAGACAGACAGGGACCGTAAACAATATCTGCATAATTCAGGTGCGATAGAACCATAGTTTCAGACAGCAATATCTTAGTATTTGTATCTAGATATTTTTTAAATGAATATAATTGTTTTAAGCAATAGAAGGCTTTCTTACAAATAATACTCACATGGTTAGAGAAGCTAAGTAAGGAATCAAAATTGACACCGAGATTTTTAACGCTATTAGTTGATGAAATAGTCTCATTATTTATTTGAACATTAAGTTCTCCGAGATTTAATAACTGTTGAGAAGTTCCAAAAACAATGTTTTGACTTTTATTAGCATTTAATATAAGAGTATTTCGAGTAGTCCATTCATGTATAAGACTTAAATCATTATTTATTACGAATTCAGCTATTTGAGATTCCTTAGGGGAAAAACTATATATCAACTGAATATCATCAACATACTTGTATAATTCTGATTTTAGTGGGAGTCTAGAGATATCCCCGATAAATATATTAAAAAGGAGTGGTCCTAAAATAGATCCTTGTGGAACTCCCGACTCAACTGATCTATATTGTGATGTAAGAATCGACATTCCAGTATTAATACTAGTAAATTGATGTCTGCCATGCAGATAGTTATGAAACCAGGAAAGAGTATTTTCAGATATGCCATAATAACTTAATTTCGCAATTAGGCAATTAATGTCTAAAGAGTCAAAAGCTTTAGTCATATCAAGTAATGTCAAAGAGGTGACTTGCGTGTTATCAATGGCTCTTAAAATTTCATCAGTTATATTTCTTAGTAGTGTGGAAGTACTAAAATCTTTTCGGAAACCGGACTGATTGGGAGGAATTATCGAGTATTGAAACACATATACAGACAGTTGTTCGTATATAGCTGATTCTGCAATTTTTAAAGGAACCGACAGCAAACTAATAGGACGTGGATCCTTAAGTTGTTCAGGATTTTTTATTTGGGTATGGGTTTAATACAAGATGTTTTCCATTGAGGAGGTAGGACACCTAGTTCTAGCGATGTATTAATAATATGAGTCAATAGGGCTGATATCCACTGTAAAGCAAGTTGTAACATTTTAGCTGACAAACCATCAGGACCCAAGGTGTGAATGTTTGTTTATTTATGATATCTATGATTTGTTGAACAGTAACCAGCCTGAAAGTGAATTGAATGTCGTTCATGAATTTAGTTTCTAAAAAGTTGCCATTATGTTGTTCATTTGATTAAATTAGGTATGGAATCCATAAAATAATTAATAATATTGTTAGCATTAGAAAGGCCTTCAGGAAGATTTGGTGGAATACTATCTTTTACTACTCCTCAAGATTTCAAGTTAGTACACAATTGTTTAGAATTATTTCTAGTATTATTAATATGAAACGAGTAAAAAGCAGACCTTTCTTGAATTACGGCATTATTATAATAATTACGAATTTCACAAAAATACTGTTTGTAAACAGCATTTCTAGTTCTTTTATATCTTAACCAAGCTTTACGTTTGATTTTTTTATTATTTGCAATGTCTCAATAAACCATGGTTCTTGACGCCTATCAGATTTGAAAGTAACTCTTTTTAGAGAAGCATGATGATTAAAGAGATTTAATAAATTTACATTAAAGAAATCGACTTTTTCTTCTAGAGAATTAATATTATATATAGTATTCCAATTGATAGCAGAAGCATCCACATTGAATGAGTCAATATTAAAATTTCTGAAACTACGAAATTCATTCACCATTTTTTGCAATTATAACAACTATTTAATTCAATATCACAAGATGTAACGTTATGGTCTGAGAAACATAAATCCAAAACTTCAGCATTTCTAACACCTAGATCAGAATTAGTTATGATTAAATCTAATAATGTTTCACTTTGAGCAGTAATTCTAGTGGGATCTTTTATTATTTGTTCACAAACAAAAACCTGTAACAAATTATTTTGATAGACAGTAGCGGTACTATTAATTAAAATATTAATATTTAGATCACCCATTAGTATAAAACTAAAAATATTATTTACAAACAAATAACTAATAATTTCAGCTAGTATACCAACATTGTAGTAGTGAGAATTTGGAGGTTTGTATAAAACTCCTATGGCACATGGTTTATTATCAAGTGAGACTTTAACTATTATATATTCAATATCAATTCAATATATAATATTGGCTTCAATATATAATAGAGGCTTAGGTAGCTGCCAAAACTCTACTTTGGATTGACTAAATGAGAAAAATGGTGATAATGTAGACAGTATTCTGCTAATAATAAATAGTGCTCAATAATTTGGTTTTCTTTTGTAAAATAAAACGTTCTTTGAACGGGAGGAACTAAATTTCGACCATCATTTTTCAAGGTCGCGGCTTGACCATTATTATATCTAAAAATTTCCTTGCTTGTATGATTTTTTTACTGAAATGTTTAAAATGGTTCCTCTAATATCTCAGTGTTGGAACTTGTTATCGAAACCCTATACTCATCAAGAACATTGCAATTTTTTTTTCCTCAAAATTAAAGCGAAAATGAAACTACAGATTTCAATTTTGTAACCTTCCTTCGTTAAGCGGATTTCTGCGAAGGTTACTTTGACGCCTGATGGCGGCGGTGCTTTTTAGGACGGTATCTCGGGCGCCAGTTTCTGTTTTCAGAGTGTAAAAACACCACTTTAGTCTATTAAGAGGATAATAGAAAAAAAAATACAAAACTTAAAGCAGGCAGGCTAGACAACTACGGTCAAAAAGCGGAAAACTACGGTTAAAAGCGTCCGAATATCAAGCAAATAACATACGATAAAAAGCAAGAAAGAAAGAAATACGGTTAAAAGCAGCATACTACGGTTAAATACCGAATGCAAGCAGAAAGCACTATATCCAAGCAATTACCAGTAAAAGCTCTGATGTCAATCTATATTTGACCAGACAGGACAGTAAAAACGACAGGTACACAAACGTTCGAATTGTTTTGCAGCAGGTTATTTTTATCAGAACAAATGCAAGCAAGTAGACAAAACTGAACTAGTCACTAAAGTAGCGACGACGCCCTGATAACTAACGTTGCTGCGACCGATTAAACACGTCAAAACAGTAAGCTACCAAAACATCGTTTTTACGTGATGTTAGATTTGAACAAGATAAATCGAGCGTAACAAAACAAAAGCGGCGACCCCCTGATAACGTTGCTGCGAGAAATTAAACACGTTAAGACAGCAGGTTAAAAAAAAATCATTTTTACGCGATCTTAAACTTGAACAATATAAATCGGGATTAACAAAACGGAAGCAGTGACGTTGCTGCGAGAGATTAAACACGTCAAGACAGCGGGTTACCAAAACGTTATTTGCAGGAGCGCAATCTGCTCTTGAGCCGTAAAATTATCTGAGACGTTTAACATCTAAAGCGGTGCTTTCGGGACAATTCGAACATATAGAAATAAAATCAGCGGTCAAATTATAATTAACTAAGAAAATTTCCTTACTCTTGCTCGCAGCGGTCGGTGGAATTCCTGGCGGACGGTTCGGTTACTCCTTCCTGGACTGGTGGACTAGTCTTCTGGCGAGCGTTAGTTCAACTGAACTTTCAGCGCTTGATTTCGCGGTTTTATAGCAGTTAGAAGCGCTTAGTGTCACGTGAATATGATGAGAACGGCGCGAGTGGCTCTGTTTGTACTGTGATGTTAGTTCTAACTAGTCCCAGCGGTTTGTTACATAAGGCGTTCATTAATCATGGCATGAATATTGATTTCGGACTCTGTGTAATTTAGTAATATAGTTACGAAAAAGAAACGGATTTTAGGCTTGATTATAAAATTAAATTAGACTTAATTAAATTTTACCTGCCTGATATATACGTTTTAAAATAATAAATAACCTACTTATATTACAAATTACAGTGTTGAGGGAGGCGGTCTTAACTGCCTAGAGAAGTCACTTCGATACAATGTTATTTAAGATATTTTGATTTGTTGTAGAATTATGACTTTTTGATATTCTGTTTTAGATTAATTATTATTTATAACAGAGACTACATAGGGAAGTATATAGTAAAACGTTATTACAACTGGTGAAATTCCGTAAACAACAGTTATAATCAGTTCGAGTTAGTATGCATAAAGGATATAATTTCATAGTTTTCTGTTTTATGTAATCGCACCTCACATACAATGTTAATTTCAATAATTTAGTCGCATCAGGAGCCAGCACAGCAAATGCGTTTACAGTCATAAATACTGGGGATATAAGTAACTTTAAAAAATAAAAATAATGAAATGTGCTTCCATTTACCCGTCGTATGAAAACAAGGGAGACATAATAATAAAGAGACACTTAAGGGATGCTTGTAATCTCTACACTGTACCTACAGGATTATTTCACCAACATTCCAGAATGTACAGGGTGGTCCAGTTACGGTGTCCTCTTCATTTACTCAGAAGCCATAAGAGATATAAAAAAAAGTTTTATATGAAAGTTACTCGACTTTTAGTATTCTTTCCTCACCATATAGTTTTATTTATACAGGGTGGTCCACATTCATATAGCGATATAAAGTCACAATTTTTTAAATGGGACACCCCATATCCGACTAAAATTTATTATTCCCATCAAACCCTATATATTTGTAGGGACAATAAGACTAGGAATAATAATTTTTAGACGGATATGGGGTGTCCCATTTAAAAAATTGTGACTTTATATCGCTATATGAATGTGGACCACCCTGTATAAATAAAACTATATGGTGAGGAAAGAATACTAAAAGTTTAGTAATTTTCATATAAAACTTTTTTTTATATCTCTTATGGCTTCTGAGTAAATGACGAGGACACCGTAACTGGACCACCCTGTACATGGAGACACGAGCACATCACTATAGTTATTCAAAATCTGCTTAATAATTATTACATTCAATGACTCACATGATAGTGTAGTAAAGGGTGATATGTATGTAATTTTTTTATTTTTATTTTTCTTTGTTTTTACTTATGGGCTCTGAACCGTGCTTCGTCTATTTGTTGTACCCAAAGATAGTGTGCTTTGTTGTTTCACGTACGCCATAATGCCAATAATTCCTATTATCTGTGAATCTGATTATGTATAAATAATCTCGACTCCCGATAATGTCGATAATGAACAAGTGAGAAGCGCCAATATGAATATATTGATTATTTCGGCTTTTGACAGTGTGATACTGTAACGAAGTGATTGTCTGTTTTGCTCTAAATATTTCCGTCGCTTGGGTACACCCTGTAGCCTCTCTTAGTATTTAAGTCCTGGTTTAGTTAAGTTAACATTGAGTTAAGCAGCTGGTAAACAAACAGTAAATTAATTGATTAATTTTCGATAATCCCTGGTATAACTAAAATTCGTGAATTGGTCAAAATAATGACCGAGTCGGAAATAAAAATAATTAATTACTAAAAATTGTTAAAATATTAATCCGTGTCTGTTTTAATCCGGTTCGTTTTGCAATACAGTCTAAAAATTGCAAACAATCTATTTTAGTTTATAGATACATACTTCGAGCAATTATTGCAAATTATACAACACACTCCAACTTAGTAAGTAACGTCTCTAGTCCGAGTGTAGCCGAAATACGTCATTTAAAAATTTGTTATAAATTTGGTGGAACGTACATTAATAGTACAATATTCTACAAGTGGTAATATACTAAATAATTCACGCCGATGAATTTTGCAGCGCGAGCCGAAGGCGAATTATTTAGTATTACCACGAGTTAAATACTTTATCTACGATTATAACAATAAATACTAACCTTTGCAAGTCCGAATTAACCAATTTTTGCACAATTATTACTTAATTTAATTAAACGTCAAAACTATTCAAATGTCAAATCACTTTCTTCCGTTCAATAATAATGTACAAGAACTTCTATTGGCTAGGCATGAAGTTAAAGGAGATTGGTGTAAATAAAGATTCACCGGTGACTTTTTACGATTATAACTTAACGTTATTTGTTTATGGATACTATTAATTGTTCAAAACCAGTTGATCAGTGTTATTCTGTAAGCCATTGAAAAGTATTCAATATTGGATATTTCCCAATAAATGGAAAGATTCCAATGACCTTGTCATTTTCGTATTCTGTAACCACAATGAATTCAATTTATTGAATCAATACTTGGAAATCTTAACAACCGATGTTTGCTCTTGTTATGAAGTTTCCAATAGAACATAACCTCAAACGTTTATTTTGAATAACTGATTTGTGCAACGATAAAAGTCGTTTGTAATTCATAATGACTATAGACAATTTATATTTTCATTATAAATGCAGTCGAAAATATAATTGAAGTGTGAGTATTCAAAACAATGTGATAAATTAAAAATAAAATATTTCTAAATTAATCAAACAATAAATATTTCAAATGCACGATAATTGTAATTGTCGCCCCAAATTATTTTTAATTCATCTGGGCCAACCAAAGACGTGAATTTGCCCGTTCGTAGAAGAGGATACTGTTTTAAATAACGAACATATATGACAAATTGCTGTGGACTTGTTCTATTAGCAGGGGCCATATCACCAAATTTTCGCGACCACAAATCACAATACAAAATACACCGCAGAATGGCGCAAAAACAACAAAAGTGAGGTTAATCTTCTTCTTCTTTCAAATTTATTACGCACTATTTGTCAATAATTGTACTAACCGTTTTAAATTTAGTGACTAAGATTGAATGTTCTCAATATGGTTTACAGAATTGCAAGATTTCTCAATATTGGAAACACCCTTGGAAATGTGATTGAAACATAAATTGGAATCTATTCAATATTGGGAACTTTTCAATGGCTTACAGAATAACACTGGATAAATTAATATATATAATATAACCTAGTAAGAGTAGATAAAACTCTCTTATCTCTTATCTTTTGGTACTCGCGCTGTCGAACCTGAAACCTGAACGTCATCTGTCGAGTTGTGTCACCGCCTTCCCAATAACCGACCGTCTTCGAAAAATAACCGCAATATTCAGCTCCGTTATAGCTATTAACATATCTAGGAATGTTATGACTATCATAACTGCCGCAGATGTCGGTTTGAAATCCGAGCTCGTAGAGCGAGGATTTTAAGACATCTAATTCTATTATGATTCATAACATCCGTGATTTGTTCAATAGTTTATCGGTTTCAGAAAATAAAGACATTATTAATAGATATTACCTTTTGATATTCTCTTATTAATAACGTTTTCATTTCATTAGTTGGTCAAGTCTGTATGGGTTGATTTGTCGCCATGGTTACAGTTATATGTTGTTTGTTTTTATTTGTTACCTTTTTTCATATTACATAAATGTTTACATTTTTAATGTCACAACGGCTACATAAAAATGGACCTTGGATTGCCTGAAAATACATTTCAGTTGGATTTCAGTATTTATAATTATTATTGTTTGGAGTTTTCTGTCTGTTTGTATTAATAAATAGCCCTATAGTTTCATTATTTATTATTTCATGTGTTGACAGTTATTGACAGATCTGTATTGTAATATTACCGTACAAGCAATAAATATAACTGTACAACTTTAGTTATGACTTATTTACCAGCCTACTTTTGCATATGTAAACAAAGGATTAATATCCTGAAACCGATAAAATATTATTACCGAAAATCATACTGGTAAGAGCACACCTTCAAATAAGTATAGATGCAGAGTGCATTTGTATCATTTTGTAAGTACCGACGTTTTGTTGAACGACTTAATTATATCAGGGCCCGTATTAAAATTCCGTTTGTTTGCAGTACAAGTTCTATAAAACATTCACCGACTGAGTCAACATTTCCCGCTTGGGTGGTCAACACAGTCCCAGTGAACTTTAATTCATAACGTGGATTTATCATACGCCGGCGGAATTTTGCATTTCTCGGTTGTGGTGGCAGCCTTCCTATGCTCTAAGTCAAGTTTCTTTCATTAAGCAAAAAAATACTTTTCTTGGTAAAACAGCTCTGTATTTGAAGCAGTCGTTATCTGCGTTTATTAAGTACGAACCGAAAAAGAAAAGAACATCTGTGGCTTCTGGAACGCGCTTCGATATTTTGGTGTCCTGTTGGATAGCCGCTTGCTCGTCGTATCCAGTAGCTTTTCCCCGACCAAAATCGTGTAATAAATACCTACCCTAGTTTGCCAGCTCGTAATATATGATTTAATATTAAAATTGTACATAATTACGGCTTTTGGTTTATAACTGCAAATTAAATCGTTAATTTATTACTGTCCAACTGTTAATTAATTTGTAACTGTCGATTACAATTAATAGAGATTTTTGTATGCTATATTAAAATTCCCGAATTATCATTTCGTTGTTTGTAATTAATTAAACTATTTGGGAAATTGTCCAGTCCGATTGCGACAAGACAATCTTCCTCGATCCTCTGGACATATCCGTCTTCTCCACTGTTTAACTATCCCCCTAGCGTTCTCACCTCGGTGAGCCAGATAGTGCTGTTCCTTGCACTTTAAACTAAGGAACTGGCGCCCGAGATTCCGTCTTAAAAGGTATCACAAAGCTGGGAAGTACTGTTTGTAGATAGTAAGTTGCAAACAATACAGCTTAGGTAAATAAGGGCGTTACAATACACATTGACTACTTAACCTGCGTTGGATTGTTTTCAACATATTTCTATAGTACTTGTAATTCATCGCCTTGTTACTGATTAGTAGATTTGCTGGTAGAAAACTAGGCATGGGCTCGATGTTGTTTGTACTACGTCAGAAGCAGTCCCGGACACCATTTTAAAATCGATATCCGGTAAATGTAAAAAAGGCTGTGCAGGAGCGTGTGGATGTCGGAAAATCAGCTTAAAGTGTTCGGTGCTGTGTCTTTATTATAATGGGACAGCATGTGAAAACATTCCAGATTTGGTAGCGGATTCAGACCCCGAGGATCCATATGAGGCTGATGACGTCCTTGCTTCGTTGGAGTGGATATTGGGGTAGACGGGAGGTGAACAGGATTCTATAGATAGTGAATATAGTGAACCAGGGACATCGGGTAATGCAAAACAACAGAAAACGCGCATGTAAGTTTGGAGTGTGGATTAGGCCTACCGGGGATACCACGTTAAAAAAACGCGCCCCTCAACTCTACCTCATAGGTGGTATGGAAACGAATTGATAGAAGCATTGATTTTTATTACTTTACTACATTAAACTACTTTTGGTATGCTAATTGGCAGATAATTGGTAAAAAGTAGCGCGCTAATGCCGCTTTTCTGCGATTTAAAAAAATTGGCCTTGCTGTTCGGCCTTGTAACTCGGAAAGTATTAGTCTGAGGGAAATAATGAATAGTAGCAAATATTGTCCTCTCCAACTTTCGATGAGAAACTTTTTCACTAAAACCTACAGGAACGGAGTTACATGCCAAAAACTAGTTTTGAGCGCAAACTTAGAGTCATACTTAGGGCTCCCAAGTCTACACTCCTACCAAGTTTCAAAACTCCTCAACCTTTTGCACCAAAACTTTTTTATGTCTCTAATGATTGGACTAATATATTCTTTGACGAACACGTAAAATTTCTAATCTTTTATGCATATTTAAAATATTCGTATATATATCACAACATAATATAACTCTCATGGTTCTATTTTGTAGTTTCTGAAGTATGCTAATATGAGTTTTATTCAACGAAAACAAAACAGTGGAACAATATGTAAAATGTGGTAAAATAATAGACTGAACAATTTTTTATTTTATAGTCTTTGAAAGATTCGTTGGTTTATGAAAATCTGAATTAATTTAACCTGTTCTACTTCATCATTTTCAATTTTCAATGTCTGAAAATTATTAAGATTGATACTATTATATTTATTAGAGATTAGCATATATTTTGTTTTATTACTATTTAATTTCAATTTATTATATCCCAACCAATCTAAAATACCTATTATTTAAATCGTATTGTTGTGTTTGAATAATCTCCAATTGTGTTTTTTCCGCAAAAAATTAAGGTATCATTAGCAAAACAATTGAATTTTATATTATTTTTACACAGTCTGTAATATCATTAATATACATATAATATAAAAAGCAACGGCCCCAAAACAGAACCTTGCGCCACACCATTAATTGTCTTTTCACAAAATTCATTCATTATGGTCACCAACCAACAACGATGTCCCCAAGAATACATGTTCTTTCGCCTTTACTTATTTATTTGAGTCTCCCTGAAGAGCCAGATAACGGCGAAAGAACATGTACATCTTCTTGGGGACATCGTTTTTGGTTGGTGACCATAATAAATGAATTTTGTGGTGAGTTAAAAAAAAAAATAATTATTTTTTTTTTTCAATAATTTATTTTTAGACGTTTTGAATTTTGTAATTTTTAATTCAATTTTTATCATATATTAGAGAAGATTTAATAAACTTAATAATTGTATGTTTCGAGATGAAACATCAATGTGAGTATATCAAATTGGATAGGTTTTTGTTATGCTTGTATAAAGCCTAAATAAAGTCATTTATAAACAATGCATATTAAGCAAAGAAGAGAATTGTAAAAAAGATAGAAAGGAATAGGCCTTACCTAAAAGAGAGTGATGTATTTTTATTATTAATTAATTTTTAATATCAATGTCAGGGTAGAATGTAACTAGTTTATTTTGATCTATTTTTGACATCAATGTCAATCTAACATTGATTTTTTCATTAATGTCAATTTGACATTAAGAGGTTATGTTATTTTTTGAACGTCAATGTCAGAATAAAATTAAAACTAGGGAATTCTCGACACAAACGGTCTTCTATTTCCTTTCAGATGTGCGTGTAGACCCACCGTATTTTAGTGTTCTTAGAAGAAGCAGAATATGCGAGACAGATAACCACGTTCTACAAACTATGCAATGAATTAAGTATTAACTTGCGCAACTGAGGACTTACGATTTGTTTTATTTTATTTTTCCTTTGGCGTGACGATGGAAAATTATTTTTCCAAAATCGAAAATACATATTTTTTATATTTCTTTTTGTTGTTGTGTGTCTCTCACATTATTCTGAAGGCCAGGGTGAGAGTTTTTAGAAATACAATAGTGAAAACCAAAAAATTGATATAAATGTTTTTAAAAATCTAAACCTGGCACTTTTTTTTGTTATTTTTATAGCGTCTCATTTCTTGATACTGAATTAACAGTGAACTGTTAATCTGTGTGTCAGGATATTTTCATTAAACTAATTACATACCTTATGATGGCTACTAATTCGACAATAATTTTCTAACGATTGAAACTCAATAATAACATAATAAATCAAGATAATGTGAAAACGACTAAATGTGTATTTGGATAATGAATAATTTAATCAGTTTCTAAAAAGTTGGTAAGCGATAAATATTGAATTAGGACTTATAATGAATTCCCTTTTTTAAATAATAATTAACGCACCAGTTTGTATTTTTCCTTGCGTGCCAATATTTGAGTGACACATTTCTACAACACATTTTCATTTCGGCTCAAGTGACTAATGTGTCGATTTCGTTTTGAAGAGGGCCTTCAAATAAGATGTCACTCACCATATCGTTCCATTTAAAATATCATCGATAACATAATCTTAATATATTCTTTCGCAACTCCTCAAACTCGGTTTGTAAAATCTAGACAATGTTTTGGTTAAACATTAGCTAAGACATTTTGAAGGGTCTCCTATTTTACTTAATACCTATTTTTATAACTATATCAAGCCAATTTATGGTTGCTACAAATAAATATTAATTATAAAGCAATTCATGCTCATTATATAAAGATTTTAGAGCTGTCTGTTTTTATTTTTTAGTTTAATTTTTAATTATGTTGGTAATTAAAACGTTAAATTCAAAATGACTTCGATAATAATTATCGTGGAACATTGAAATTCTCACATCCACCGCCGAGATACGGAAACTCTTCTTGCAGTTCAATGCAAAAATAGCAGACCTTTAAGCTCCATAGAATTTAAGTGATATGTTATCCGTACCCCCATTGTAAATCTTAAGGTATCTTGATTTGCAGCCCCGATGGGCACCTCCGCTGCGCCTTCTGCTATAATATCTTTTTAATCGCACTCTCAATTCCCTTTCTCGTTATTCGAGGCGCCTTAAACTTCAATGAGATCCTTTTACATTACGAGTTGCTTAAATTATTTTCCGTGCTTGGCTCGCTTGTGAGCCAAACTCGTTAACGAACGCAAACCGAGTCACGGAAAATGTCTCTAATTGTTCTTTTTTGTTAATGTCAGGTAAAAATTAAAACTCTTGATTGCACATTTTTAACAGAGATATGTAATTAAAAAACGTCGATGTATTACAGATGATTTCCGGTAGTAAGCCCCATTCATCGAGGATCGCGTTATGTTTAAAGTAGCTTAAAGTCGTCGATGAGCTACCAGCAAATTTAAATAGGCTGGTCGCTATCTGTTTCTCTCATTTACTCCAGTCACAGTACGTTATATTTAGTAATTAATCAAACTATAATATTAACACAGTACGAAAACTTATGATACTTAAACCAATTTTAACATTGGAAATGTTTTTGTTTTCGTATAGGGGGTTGAAAATCAGTTTCATGTTGCATATTATGAAGCACGACTTATAGAAACAGTGGCGACAACAGAGTGACCTATTTTTGATTGGTTGTCTAAATCACGTGGTACCGGCAGTTATGTTATTATTTTTTTATAGGCGTCTTCTTGTCGAGAAAATCCCAACGGCTATATCTCGTTGCGATTCTTTGAATGTTTAAAAGTTATTAGCGTTTCAATATCCCATTTCGAAGAGTTTCGTAAATTTTGCGAAATTAAAAAGGCCGAATGCGCGCGCAGAACCCCCCAAATTTCATGCGCGTGCAGGACTTGCCAAAACTTTAAAATTTTTCTTTAACGTCACAAATGTCACTTTTTAGTTAGAATCTGCTGACCTCAATATCGCAGCTGGACCACACAATTCACGATGTACTTTCAAGTTGGACTTTCGAGCTTGGATTTATTGCCAGAACAGCGGCCCGGCGGCCTGCTTTCGTTTGGAAATAAGGTTTAAAATTTTCGTGTATTCGCAAAATTCGCCAAAAAATCCATAGTGCGTCCGATAGATTACACCTTATAGTCGATCCAGCGAAATTTAATGATTTCTTAATATCGGTCCTAGGACGGAACCGAGTACAGTTTCGGACTCGGGACGACTTCAGGACCCCGAAACAATTTTCTGTTTCTCGATAGTGCCTTTCCTTTACTTTGACATTTAATTGTATCGAGTATTGTATCCAAGTAAGAAACTGCATGTTTCAAGAGCAGGATTAACCAAATGTTTTTAGTTTCATAGTAGGGGGTCGAAAATCAGTTTCATGGCAGAATGACGTAACGCGTGAGATTTCAGTGGTTTCAGAACGATAGACGTCAAAATGACACTTTTTCGTTCACTCCTATTGAGCCTAAAATCAGAGCGTGACCGTGCACACGATGTAGTTCTAAGTTTGACCTTCTACCTTGGATTTCTTACCAACACAGTCTCTCGGAAATTCGTTTAGAAATAGTATTTGAAGTTTTCGTGTTTTTGCAATTTTTTCAATTTTGTCAATGACTTGCAATTTGACAAATCATACGGGTGGATTTAGAATCGGGGTTGCTCTGGCAGGTTGCCGATACCTGATTTGTACGTATTACGAAGTGTTAGAGGTTTGAGTGCCATTACTTTAACATGAGGTAGATTAAGCAAAAGTAAACAAAAAATTATTACATGGGAATTTATCGCTGCGTCACGCCCAACAATCTCCAAGAAAACTTAACATCGAGGAGCACGTCGAACAGCTTATTTCCTTTTGTCTCGTCGAAATATGTATATATATGTAACTTAAAATTTTGTCGTTTTTCGCAATTTACAAAGATTTGAAGGAAAATAAAACATAATATGTTTTATTTTATGTTCAACTCCTCTCTCAATGCCTGATCCAATGATATGTCACACGATTACAGTACAGGCAAAATGTACCGAAATTAATCAAATAAGCAAGAAAATTGCGAAATCTTTGTAACTCTATACTTATTATTTATGTAGGTAATTTGAAGGTGGAGTTTTATTGCATCCACATTTGTACGACGTATGTTAACTACGTGAAAACCAAATATAGGAAAAATTCAGTAATCGTAGCCCTCCCTCAAGAAAAGTTTTTGTCAAATGATATAAACGAAATCCGATTAATTTCAATGTTGCCAAAAATTCTTTAAAACAAAGGATTGTTTGTAAAACAAGCTGTAGATGATGTGGATTCACCTATTGTTAAAATAGCAATTGAAATTTGTACTTAGTTGATGAGGACGTTGATCTCCTTGTTCTATTAATCGCCTCCAGAAGAAAAAGATATACTTTTCCAGGCCAGGAACAGGAAAACTTATATGAAAAATTCTTTCTTCCTCAGAAATCCAGAAATGACAAGAACGTATAAAAATAGTTATTTACATTACTAGATGCGAAAGGTTACTTTAAGGTGTGAGGTGATTTTTGAATGGAGACCTTTCAAAAAACACCGAATACTTAAAAGGGTTTTCGCATCGTGAAATGTATTATATTTTTTCTACTATACCGAAAAAAATTATGGGATTTACTAATTTAAAACTAATTATTTCATGAAATTAATTGACGTTTTTAATAAATTTTATAGTTTAGGAGGCTGCCTGTGAAAATTGTTTCCATGGCAACGAAATATTACACATTTTAATTTCTGGTGGTTTCAAACTAAAATAAACAAATACACTCAGTTCCATAAAAAGTGACGCACTGGATTTTTCGGGTAATTTTAAAGTTCTTTAGTTCTTCAACCGGTGGACCGATTTGAACATTTTTTTTTCTCAGTTTATAGCAAAATTCATTGTGTATGAGCCGGATTAGAAGCAATGGTGAGTTCTTCCATATTTCATGGAAATTAATGGAGAATTTTAAACCTAAGTTTTTTCGCAGGTTTTCAAAACACCCTGTGGATTATTCTCGCATTCATGGAAAAATCATTCATTCTGCATTCGATGACCATTTTTTAATAAACATTTCGTTTTTTTGTTCACTGTTTTATCGCTGGTATTTTCCGAGATATAACGTTTTTACGTGAACCCTGCTTTTTCGTGTATTGAGAAATGATGCACATGATGAGTGGTCATAATCACTGCAGAATTGTATACGCATATAAACCAATAGAAATTGTCAAGGTTTTTAAATACACTCAGTTCCAAAAAAAGTGTCGCATTTGATTTTTGACCTAACTGTTTTTCTTTTTTTTTTAAACCAGTGGACCGATTTTGAATTTTTTTTATTTATTGGTAGGTAATTCCTTTGTCCTTCAAAAAATAAAGAGGTGGAAATTTAAAAAATTAAGAGGTGGAAATTTATTTCATTGTAGGATCACATTGCTTTTGAAAAAGCAATTGCCGTTGCCATAGCAATTAATTTGTTGTATGCCTCCATACTTTGTGTTGTCATTAATTTAGTGTCATTAAAGAAGTTTTAGAGACTAAAATTACACAAAATGCCTTAAATAAATCCTGAACAAGTTTATAATATTGTGTTTAATAAAAATGTTTTTTAAAATTCGTATCAGTTTATAAAACTCGGTAAATTCTGAGAGTTGGTAATACGCAAGGTTTCAGCAAAAAAGCTGTAATTCGGACAATTTTGGAGATAAATCAATGAATAAAAAAACAAAATGTTTATTAAAAAATGGTTCATCGAATGCAGAATGAATAATTTTTCCATGAATGCGAGAATAATCCACAGGGTGTTTTGAAAACTTGTGAAGAAAATTGAGTTTAAAATTGTCCATTAATTTCCATGAAATAAGTAAGAACTCACCATTGCTTCCAATCCGGATCATAGAGAATGAATTTTGCTATAAACTGAGAACAAAATGTTCAAATCGGTCCACCGGTTTAAGATCTACAGAACTTTAAAATTACCCGAAAAATCGAGTGCGTCACTTTTTATGGAACTGAGTGTACATATGTTTTGTGGCGATATAAATGGGAATATTGCTTGTGCCTTGTTTTACCCCAAGAAATCCAAAAACTTATGAAACGTTTTTAAAATGGAGTAGGTAGGTACTACGTGCCGACAAAAATGTTGGCGTACTTCCTAGAAAGAACTTTCTTTATTAATACAAAATTGTTTACTTGTATTAATTTGTTCAAATAGGACGAATTTATTTCATTTAAATTTGTTTTTCTACTTTTCTCTCCTGGCCGCATAAGTTTTACTTTCGTAGATAGCAACGCTTTAGCAACCAGGTAACTCGAATGTTTACTTTCGTTATCGAGCGTGTTGCTAGGGTTATAAAGATCATTTATATAGACGGTAGTAGAAAAATACAATTTTACTGACTCATGCCTTCAGTGGTTATGATACCACGTCTAGAATATTTCAGAAAGAAAAATTAAAAGTCATCAAACTTCTTCAGAAAGAAATGCAGTTGGTTAATGTAGTAAGAGCTTTCAATGGCAAGAATTCAATCCCCTCACAAGTAAAATAGGCTGGTGAAACTCTTTTCCTACTTGTATACGGTGCAAGGAAAATCACAAATGTATCACTCAACTCATACAGATTTAATCAATTCAAAAATCGCTGCACAAACAAAAATCAAAGTTGGAATTATTATTACCACCAACTTCAGAGGCAGTCGCTTAATATTCATTACGAGTATTCTACAAAATTCAGAAATGGCTTGGCAATGAAAAATTTCACAACAGTGGGGATAGAAGAAAATTAACGGCTCCTTATAAACTGTGACAACACTTTTTGTGCCAACAGCAGAATCAATATTGCAGCTTATCTCCTGCAACCGCAACAGAAAAGTAGGCTGAAGATGCTCACAAATTTACGGAAATTGTCAGGGAGTGCGATGTCTAAATAATGGATAAAATTATCGAGGATCTAAACGACGCAGAAGATTTAGATGCTATCGATTCTGATCTTCTTTAGATACAAAGTGTGTTTCATTCAATATATATAAAATTTTAAACAACTCGATAATCCTCATTTGTACAATGATTATGTACTTTTTCATTTTGCAGAATATACTCACAGATAAACAAGCAGAAAATGAAGGAAACAAACGGAAAATTGGTAAAAAAATTTAATAAAAAAGTCAAAAATTAATATTTCTCTATAAATGAAAATTCTTATTTTTTGAAAATTTCTCATGGTTCAATTGCCAATTTTTATTATGCATGTGAAAAACCTAGTTCATCCCACGATTTTTCAAGTAGGCAGCTCCGACACACCTCTTACGGTTCGGGACTCTTAAGTTTCTTGAAACATGTATGGCTGGTTGGTTGAGAGGCTAGGATACTAGACTCTCAGCCAGGAGTCCCGGGTTCGATTCCCGGCCCTGGCACTGGGATTTTTTCGGACAAAGAAATTAATCCTAGTATACTCGGATATTGGGTGTGTGTCCCTTGTCTCTAAATGTGTAGCCCCCTCCCGCACAAGACTTTCAGAGTCTTCAGAGATAAAGGGGGTCGTATTATCTGTGGTGTTATTTATTTTATAGATATATATTTTTAAACGTATATGTCAAGTTTCAACGAATTCACTATGTTCTTGTTCAGTTTAGACACTTTTCCTGTACTATTAGCTGCGTTTAATAGTTTGCGATTAATCGATATCGGTATTTGTAATTGTTAGGAATCACTTTTCATCTTCCCGAAATTATAATAAATTATTTCAGTTTTAACATTAAAAATGTTTGTTAGTGAAAAAAATTTGTATAATACAATTTTAGTTTTCATTATGAGAATGTTTTTGTTAATAAAATAACTTTTAATTTTAATTTCTAAATAAAACTACTGATAATAAGTTTTTACTTTTTGAAAATGTTTTGTGTTAATGAAATAACTATTTACTACTTTGCAACAAATTCTCATTTTTATCACATCCGAAATATCACAAGATTTGCGTTATACTTCGTCATTTCCAATGTCTCCTCCGGTTGCGAAGGACTGTGAATCTTTTGTATTAAGATGGTAGGTACTAATTAATTTTTATAATGTGATTTGTAATTTTCGACACGCGGAAATGATTGTGTATTTTGTTACTGAAAACTACTTTTAATCATCATCATCAGAAATGATTTTAAGAAAACTAATTAAAACAAACTTTGCAATCACTACATTGCGGTAAAAAGAGTAGTTGTATTATAAGTAGTTAGTTGTTTGCTTAAAGTGGCATGTGTAGCAATACAATTTAGTTGATTTACTCTGTAGTTAGTATAGCGAATATTTATTAAACGATTTCTATTTAATTTTGCAAAGAAAAATGTATTAGGTATATACTTTATTTTATACATATCTGTGTCTTTAGGATGTGCATACTAAGCAAAAATAGAAATGAAATCCAAAGAAGTCAGAAATCCATAGAGGTAAATTTTTTAATAAGATAAAATAGTAAAAAAAAATTTTACTATTTACGTCAAAGTTTTTAGTCTTAATCCTCTAATGTCTTAAAAAGACATAAATACTCTTTTCAGAGCTTATTTGCAGACTATCTACATTTAACTGTATGAAAACCAGTACTACGAATGTAGAAAGCAAATAATTTAATATTGCAATAAGCCTCACCAGACGGATTAATCCAAAAAAGGACTCCTTCTGTTATCAGGCACGTCACCATCCCATGGACCGGTTTCTGGCTTATTAGCCTTCCTCAGCATGGTACAGGTTACCAATATTAAATTATTTGCTTTCTACATTCGTAGTACTGGTTTTCATACAGTTAAATGTAGATAGTCTGCAAATAAGCTCTGAAAAGAGTATTTATGTATTTTTAAGACATTAGAGGATTAAGACTAAAAACTTTGACGCAAATAGTAAAATTTAATTTTACTATTTTATCTTATTAAAGAAATTACCTCTATGGATTTCTGACTTCTTTGGATTTCATTTCTATCATTCACCTAGTCTGGGCACAGTCCACATTGCAAAGGTTTCACCAGAGGGCCCCACGGTCCACATTTGCATCTCACCGACTTCATGTCGATCGATGTTATCAAGAACTGGACCTTCTGTTATCATGGAGCGTGCATTACCTGTACCATGCTGAGGAAGGCTAATAAGCCAGAAACCGGTTCATGGGATGGTGACGTGCGCTGCCTGATAACAGAAGGAGTCCTTTTTTGGATTAATCCCTCTGGTGAGGCTTATTGCAATATTAAATTATTTGCTTTCTACATTCGTAGTACTGGTTTTCATACAGTTAAATGTAGATAGTTTGCAAATAAGCTCTGAAGAGAGTATTTATGTCTTTTTAAGACATTAGAGGATTAAGACTAAAAACTTTGACGTAAATAGTAAAATTTATTTTTACTATTTTATCTTATTAAGTAAAAATAGTTTGATATGAATTTTTACTGTACTTATTGACCTCAAAAATACGCGAAAACAATAATTCTTGACTGCTTTTGTCGCCTAAATAAATAACTGTTTACATAATACAAACGAAAAACATATCTGGCCCATGTATTATTTATGAGATTTCAGCGGGCGTAATCGTCCCATTTTAAATGTTCTCCGCAAAAACTTTTCCTGTAAATTCACAGATCTAGAAAAACAACAGCATTATGCAGTCAGAATTCAGCAGTACACAAATCTCTTGAGAGGGAAATATACTATGTTAGACTTGTACCTAAATAAACCAAACATTAATTTGTTAGAGTTTTTCTTTTCCAGGTAGCCTGAAAAATTACCCCCTACTTCTATATTTTATTACCGAGAAGCCAGGGGTTTAGATAAATCTAATGATAAAATAAAAGGTCCTCAGCAGCAATTTTCGTATGTTTTATCTTGCTGCTCTAAATCAGAGACCCAGTTAAAATTATTAGCCAGATTATTACGTCTACACTGAGAACAATTAATTGATTGTTACGCATTTAAGGGAGCGATATTTGAGGTTTGAAGGCGGATATTTTTAGTAATTCTTAAGATGTCTGCTTTATCGTTCTATAACATTTTAATTATTTTTTCTAAATTTGACATGTAAAGTGACATATTTTGTTATTGAAACAAGTGACAAAACGTTCTACTTTATGTAACTGGTTACATAATGAAAACCATTATGTAACTGGTTACGAAAAGTTCGTTATGTCACTAACTGTAAAAACAATTAAACAAAATACAACAGAAAAATATTAAAGTAGGTAACTTTTATTTTAGTCAGTAATTTTATAAAAAACAGTTTATTATTTATTTGTTAACTATTATTATTTAATTATAAATATTCACAAAATAGATCAGCGTCTATTAAATGTCAAGCCAAATTACAAGATAATTTAAACTGACACTGACCTACTAGATAATTGTCATTTAAATTATGCTTGTAAGTGATCAAAATTAAAAACTTGTATTTCCCATTTTTCGTCAAAATTAGAAAAAATCTTGTATGTAATACGTTATGAAACATGATTTTATGTAACTCGTGCGATATTGCGGGATCTCGCTTCGCTCGTCCCGCAAACTTACACTCGTTACATAAAATCATACTTTTCATAACTGATTACATAAATAGCTATTAACATATTAAAAATTACCATTTCTATTTCTATAAATTGATGTTCGTAAAAACATCCTTCCGCATTATATTGTGTTACACTAAATTATATGCAGTATCCTGGATTAATATGAAAGAAAACTAGCAATATGATAAGCTAAAGTATTACCAAAATCTGTTGAAGTTATGTTATTTTGTATTGAAATTTTATTCTTTGTTTTCGAAATTTACTTTTATTTTAATTTTTAGTTTCCATGTACATAGCAAATAATATATAATATTTCACTTACTTTACTCTTTTCTCAGGCTCATCTGGGTTCCTTGAATGTATTAAAATTTTATTTATTTACTTGATATTGTCTAAATGGATTTTATTTAATTTGTATCTTGTGTTGCCTAACTTACTGCATAAATTTTATTAACTGTCAACTATATACCATGTTGCATATACTTTAGTATGGACAAATAAATAAAAGATCCCTGCCTTATCTTTTTAACTATGCCTAATTTATCCTTGAAATAAATTGCAGTTTTTAACATTCACAAATCGAAACGTTAGTTATCGTTAAGTTTTGTGTACAACTAATATTATAACTGCTAACTTAAAATGAAGAATACGAGTGGCTATTTAAGAATTCTAGCATAATAATTGATTAAGTGCTCATAAACAGTTCAAGTCTGGCTTTGAATTTTTAAATTGCCTGCTGCCTAATATTTATGGTTATGTCTATACTTATTAACTACAATACAACACACTTAATAGTGCTTCCTTGCAATGAAAGTTCTCTTTTGAATATTTTACGATTAATTAGGAATGTTTATGGTTCTCAATTAGCAATTGAAACTGTTTCCTTTTTCAACAGAAACTTCTTATATGTCTCGGTAAGTAAATGACTTTGATTATATTAATAAAATAATTCTTATCATGTTCAATTTATATGAAACACTAATTTCTTACTTTTTCTGTGTTTTCTTTCTGTTTTTCAAACTGATTATGTTAATTTTCTTATCTGTTTCAGGTACACCTGGCTGCATACACCTTCTTTTTGACTTTTTATATCTTGGCATTCAAATTTTTGTACTGGATCGGGATGGATTTTTAATAAACACTGCTTTTTACCATAATTACTTCAATTTTTGGTTTTCCTCTATTTTTCTTCTCCAAGCACGATGCTTTTTCTGCAGAGAGAGTTTCAACAACAACCTTCTTTTCTTTTCCTTGGATACCAAGTTTTTTTTTAATCTCATGGCTGGCTTCCCCATTACTGTTAACTTTCTATGACTGGTAAGTAAATGTTATCTTATTTTTTTTTACTTTATTTATTTATTAATTTTTAATAATTGTCATTATTTTGTTGCTTTATATTCTTTTTTTAATGTTTCATGTAAAATCTGTCATTATTTTTATTTTTCTGTCATTATCGTTGACCTATGTATTTAATTATTGACTTGTGTCCCTTTTGCTTCACTTCTGCTCATTTTTGTTGCACTACACTTTTTTTAATTCACTTTTAGACAGTTCTATTCTTTTCACTTAACACCTTTACTTAAATTTCTAACAATTTCTTTTCTGATTTAGGTTTTACCCTGAACGTTTCTTTTTGGATTTTGGTTTTTAATATTCTACATATGGATTTGATTTGCTATACTGCCCATCTATGCAACATTGATTACTGCAGTGAACGATAAGAAAAATTCAACTACGAAATGACTTTAACTTTGTATATTACGTTAGTGAAACATTATATAAACCCCGCATTGGCATTTAAATTAGGTAAACTTTTATATTTTATTCTTTTACTTGATTAAAATTCATTCTTTTTTATTATATGTGATTTTATATCACTACAATACTTTCTCGTAAAGCACACACTGTACAATTTAGACAGTACCTATTTACAGTCAATTGAAATGGAATGAAATGCTCTTAAATTGGCACATTATCTTAATTTTAATCCAGTTGTTGCTTCTAATAGCAGAACTTACGTAAAAAATCGCCGCTTTTCCACCAAGTGAATCCTAGTCCATTTACCTTCTTTACTGTTGTTAGACATTTCAGAATACAAGGACGGGCCGGCACATCCGGGCGCCGTTTCGAAATTGACGATGGACGAATTCCATTTCCTGGTCATTTCCAACTTGTCACTTTGCCGCAACCGCAAACTGATTAAGATGCTATCAAACTTCTCCAGTTTCTCATAGCCCGTTAAGGAGATCATCTCTAATCCTAGTTATGCAGATCTGAAGGCCTTCTGCATAGTTTTAGGCGTTCAAAGCAAATATTATCATAAAATTACAACGTTCTATTTAAATTGTAATAGTATCCTCCAGGCCCAATTTATTGAATTGCTGATGAAGAGTCTAAGCAAACCGGAATTTGGCATAAAATAATAGTGCAGTGGAATTAGAAAGCTCTCAAGGCACGGTCTGAAGCTGAAAGCCTTAATAAATTTAGAATATCATTGCGTAGACTGACTCGTATCATCTGAACAATAACTAAATATTGGCTTTAAGATCTTTTATATACCGGGTGATTTTTTTAAAACGAGCCACCCTTAATAACTCGAGAACCTTTCAAGTTTTTTGTACGCAGTAAACGGCATTTTATTGAATGTCAAGGGGGACATTTTAATGGAAAGTGGTGTGATCCAAAATCCACCCTCTCACCCCATCAAGTTTATAATTTCAAATGACACTACTCATTTTTTTATAGGTTTCTAACAGCAAAATTTTTTTGGAATGCAATCGTCAAAAGACAGTAGGACCTTGAAGAGGAAAATTTTTGAGATAAATGAAAAAACGAATCTTTAGGTATCAAAAGGTGATGGCTTGACAACGTTGGCCATAAAAGTGTAGGTAATATGATGTTATTGTTTACATTTGGAAGGCTGATAATTGCCGGAATGTTAAAAAACAATCCCCATCACCCAAAACTACCTCCACTTCAAAATTATTTAATATAATATCAACTTATTAAACTTCAAATGATTATGCGACCACTATTAAAAGCGCTATTTCATATTTGTGCAAAGCGAGGTAGGATCAAATAAAAGGATACTATTAAACAATATACATATAGATGTTCAGATATCAAATAATTTACAGTAATTTTCAAATATTGAGAATATCAATTTTCAAGTTTCAGTTTCATAGAGGCGATTTATAGGCAACTGCAAGGAATACTGAATTCATTTCAGATGAAAATTTCGACATGAAGATCGAAATGGCAAAAAAAAATTTTTTTATGTATATTATGTTATATTATTACTATATTACCTAAGAAAGAGTTACTCGGTGGTTTATTGAAATAACTAATAACTAGAACATATTTTACGATAAATACACCATACGGTGGAACATAAATTATTCTCTTGTAATTCAAGTCAGCAATTTTGAAACTAGAGACCACATGTGTTGTAAAACTTGCCTTTTATATTAATTATTTATTGAGTATTAAACTGAATTTCTCATCCCTACAGTAGCGTAGCCACGCGAGGACTTGGTTTATAAGCCAAATTGATTAGTGTGTTTACCCAAAAGGATCTCTGCTGGGATTTATCTAAATTTACCCAAGGTGAGTGATTTTTTGTCTGGTTTTTGCTAATTTAACACTTTGTTAATCATTCATCTTGTGGGATGGCAGATATTTCTTATTCCGGGGAATTTCTGAAATTCTCTCGCTACGTTTACCTTTATCTCAATTATTTGTTGAATATTATTCTCTGTATCCCCTTGCAATTGTATGTACAGTGTGTCTCACCTCTCGCCTCGTATTTTCCTCAGTTTTCTTCTGATTAACTTCAAGTTTTCGTCAATTGATTATTGAATAATTATTTTTTTTTTTGGATGAAAAATTACTTTGTTGTTCATTGCTCACTGAAAATGGTTAATAAATATCTATTAGTCATTTTTACAAATACACTAATGTTGCTAAGAAAAAAACTGAGGAAGAGACGACAGATGAGACACATTGTATACAGGATGTATTTTAAAATCACCGACAAACGGAAACTGGAGATTCTTTGATCCAAAATAGAATGAAAATTGATATAAATGTTTTTCCGAAAATGCTTTCTAACCAAAGATTTTTCAAAAACTAATAAGATATTATGTTGAGATTTGGTACATTCGAATGTCTTACTGAATGCAATTAATCAGATGAATTTAAGTCTACTGGTCCAATGGTGTAAAATCTTTAATTTATTCACTTACATAAAAAAAAACGTCCGCCCAACAGCCGCATTTTAAACATTATCAATAAAATTAATAATTTCTTATTTAAATATTTTTATTATGTAATAGTTAACTGCGTTATTTTGATAAATTTATTTTGAATTATTATTATTATTATTATTAAGTCGTGTGGTCGTGCGTTGATAGAATTTGTCTAAAAAACGAAGTGCCTAATCGAAGAAACAAAAGGTATGATTACATGAGCAGTACTGCTACATTACCTCTAAGCTACTTTCCAAGATAATACGTTTCATCTTAACAGGAAGGGGTTAAATACTTCATCATCGTGTCAATTGATGGACAGCATTCAATTAAACGACGCCAGTAATTACGCATTGTCGTGGATGTAATAACGTTAATACCTCAGGTGTGGCGCTGTTTACACATACATTATCAGAACGGCGTATTGGGAATCTTCTTTAGTGTGGAATTATTATTACACCGAATTTAGAAATTTCCGTACAAACATTGAACAAGTGACTAATTCCTTTGTTATTTATGTCAGCCGTGAGTCTAAATATTAAATAAAATTGCCGTAAATGGAACATTTCGGATATTTTATGAAGTTTCTTGTAGTTTGTCCTAAATTAGTTATACTCATGTTTATCTACTGTTCATGAAATACGGAACAAATTAATTATTTCGTAATATTAGAAATACCGTATTTCTTAGGTAATCATGACAAATCTTTTTTGAAATCTTCGTTTTTTGATTGCCTATCGATCTGACGAGTTAGATTTTCGATTTTTGCCACTAACTTTTCAGAAATTTCCAAATTTTTTTGAAAATTTAAAAAAAATCAAAATCTACCTCGATAGATCGATAGGCAATTAAAAAACAAATATTTCAAAATAAAACTTATCAATTGCTTAAGTATTAAGAACTGCAGACTGATTTGATCAATAGAAGTCACTTTGGAGCCACTGTGCCACACCTGGAAGTGAATCTCCTTTTAATGAATTAATTTAAGAAACTATTTATTTGTGAACAAATCAGTTACCAATTCCAGATGCACTGCTTTAGATATAAAACATATGAACACACAAATCTAAGCTTTGACACTCTTTCTATTACGGAACTTTCTGTCTCTTGCCAAAAATAGGAGGGCAAAATTTATGCCACAAATTGAAAATGGCCGAGCAGGAGTCAACCTTTGAGAGGGAAAGTCACCTAATTTTTGTGATAATGTATAAGGATTGGCTTTAAAGCAAACGACACATTTTCTAATTACTAAACGTACTATCTGCCTTCCCTGTGAGGGCCAATATTTCAATATAAAATTCAGTTGTCAGTTTCGTGAATTTATGTTTTGAATTTAAAATAATGGGAAATTTGTGATTGGAAGGCAACATAGAGCGCTTCGATCGTCCCCCTACTCTTAGGATGTCATTTTTGTCTATAAATGGATTAAGTACAGCTAATTTACTGTTCTTCACACAGAACTTGTTTTTTGAAGACACCTTACGTCAATACCAAAGGATGCAACTTGCACTAGCTTTACTAATTTTAAGGAGTTCGGAAATTGTTAATTTACCCAGGGTATGGTCCCTTAGATGATGTACTAAAATTGTTTATGAATCTTAGGTAGTAAGCAGTAATGTGTAACAATAGTTATAATGAAAAATAATTGAAGAAATTTAATTTGAAAGTAGAAATTGTTGCAATTGTGCCTGTTTTCAACTCGGGGCTACTTTCGTGAATTGCTCACAGTGAGGGTTTTCTAGATGTGGCAGTTAGAAGTTTAACTAGTATTTTATTTCAATGAAATATTGATTTTTAAGAAAAATTCGCGTGCCGTAAGCTACTTGAGGAGAGTCACTTAACGCATGGATTTAAATGACCTTTTGGTCCTCAGACAAGATTTTTGGCTACTTCTATTAGCTCTGTATTTATATCTTCAATAGTTAAAGAGAGAACTTTTACGATGCTGTACCACCTGAATTTGAATTGAGTGAGTAAAACTGCAGCAATTACAACTTCTTTGCATTTAAAAAAAATCTGTTTCCAGGCTGTTTAGACACATTTGTACCAATTGATCAGCCCATGTTTATACTTCTCGGTCGTTATCTTTATTTATTAGTTAGAGAAATCAAACTGGGTAACAAAAATCTGACAAACATGTTATTCTCTCTTTGCAAAAAATCTAGGGCTTCACTTACAGAGCAGTACTCTTCTAGATAGAGAAATTCGATTTCTTTAAATGGTTCTGATTCAAGTTTTTCCAATAATCAACAGAGTTATGAGTTATGACCCTCTGAAATCGTGTTTTTAAGATACCTATATCTGAAGAATTGCTTCAGATAATTTCTTTAAACTTTAAAGCCCTTAAGCGGCTCCATTTAATAATTTTTAATTCTCATTTTATAAAATGCTTTTCTGAGGATTCGAATCGTTTGTGAGGATTCAAATGCTCTCTAAGGGTGCGATAAAAAATCTGAGATATTATAGTATAGAGATAACTTGACATATTGTTACTGGATTGCGACCACTTGTACTTTTATGCTTGATGTATATCTAAATGAATCTTGATTCGCATTCAAAATGACACCCAAAGTTATGGAACTTTGCTGATCTGTCATATTGTAGTTTCCGAATTTGGTTTTTCTAATACATTTGAAAAGCTCACGAGTTTGTTGGAAGACTACTGCCTTAATTCAAAGCATGCGCTTATTAAAATAGTATCCAGTTCATGCATGCTACATCATGTGCTCATTTTCAAAAATTACTTGCGACGCCACTGGATACTCTGATTCATTTTTGAGTGCTAATTGTCTTAATCACTTGGTGGATGAAAAAGACGCAAAAGCTGTTTCGTAAGTAATGGACCGCATTAGTGTGACGTCACATAATTATGCAACCGTACGTACTACTATCATGACAGACCACTGCTGCTAACTTTATTATACTTCTGAGTTGTTACAGCTGTCGTTAGTGTCACTGTCATGTTTCGTTTGACTTTTCCTTTATTGAAATTAGGTACGAAATCTTACCCAAACCCTAAATAGGGAGTGGAGCGAACGGCTAGCTGGTATAAGTCGGGGCAAAATGGCCGTGGGCTAGGAAAATGGAACCTCCTTATTACTCTGTTACCTTTTGCACTGGCTCGCTCTGTTGGGGTTTGAGGGGAATTATGAAATATTATTTTGATAACAATTGGGCACCATCCAAAGTAAAATAGTGTCCCCCAAACCTCAACAACGCAGGCGTCTATGGACACACCTGAACTTTGGACAATACAACATGAATGAATTAAAATGAGTATATTTAGTAAAACTTGATTTATTAAAATTTTCGATATTTGACCAGAAATATACAAGGTAGAAAGGACGTTTGTCCGTTAG
Source organism: Rhagium mordax (assembly GCA_963680705.1). NCBI lineage: Eukaryota > Metazoa > Arthropoda > Insecta > Coleoptera > Cerambycidae > Rhagium > Rhagium mordax. Next base: position 25,392,300 of record OY796665.1, read on the forward strand.
TGACAAAATAAGATTATACTAGATAAAAACTACAATAAGTGAAACTTATATTGTTGATTGACTATGAAGTTAAACGTACTAACTAAGATATGTTAGATAAAATATATGTAACAATTAAATAGTGACGAGAATATGAAATAAGGTTCTACTATGTCTTAAAATATAGATTAAATAAAAATAATCCAGCGAATCATGTAATAATAAACTAATTTACAAAATGTCTCACCGATACACATGTGTTGTTCACTTGGTGACGACTTGAGGTGGACCCGCCAAAGTCCTGATGAATCCCGCTAACTGCCAACGCTCTGCGAGGTTGTAGATCCTAAATAGGCGGAATCAGTTCGGTTACCAAGGAGAAAAATGACTTAATTGTTTCTTCGACTAGGAGACTTCTCGAAAAATTGCTTATGGCTGCATCTCGCGCTCAAACTTGAAGTGAGGAAGCTCTACGTAGTTTTCCAACCAAATTACTCAACTAAGTCTTTACTAGATAATCCTTGTATGGATTTATCTTTACTGGATAAGCTTTACTATTCAAATCTTTGAATTTGAAAATTGTAAAATCTAATAAATTCGATTTTATGGAATGTTTAATAAATTTATATTTAATAAATTTAATTTGATAAATCAAATTTGATGAATTTAATTTGATACATTTATTTTGCTGAATCAAATTTGATAAATTTAATTGGATACATTTGTTTTACTGGTAACGAACTGAATTGCCAAAGGGGAGAAAAAAACAATGTTAGCACGTGGTAGGCAGTTTTGAGGTATTAACTTACAAAAAAATTTACTAAACGTGAAAATAAGTTTTTCACGAAATTACTACTATAACTTTAATTGACTGGTTAAACAATTAAACAATAATTACCTTCAGCTCGTTGGTGAACACTCGAAAAATACGTGGATTGCAGAAATACTATGAAAGTTTTATATCGCACAAGATTCGTTGCTGTGGTACCAGCGCAAAACATTAAATGGGCTCTAGTCCGACTTTATCCTTCAAGGTAAACTCGGTATTACAAAAAAAACTGCCTGGCACACGCCACAGACTACACGAAATGCGTTCAACCAACCTGAATAAGTGTCAATGTGAATTAGCTATATGATTGTAACCAGTTTACTCTACTCCATAATAATAATAATACCTCAAACTACCAAAAGCGTGTTAACTAAGACTATACTCAATCAAATGTACTTACAACCTTATTGAGCATTTGAAGATAGCTGAAATACAAATCTAAACGTTTACAGTATTTAAAATTTTAATATAGACAGGGAAGAATTCTTAACAACTAAAAATAAGCATTTAAATGTCCTATAATTGGCATACACTCCTACATGTTTACAATATTAGTTTTACCTACAAAAACCAGATATGTGTTCTGTATACAGAGTGTGTCAATAATACCGATCTTGTCGTTTAGTTTCTGAATATTGATACCTAATTTAGCAAAATCGTTACGGTGACATATAGAACCGTAACAGTCGCTGACGCAAACTTTATAACCGGTGTCAATAATACAATAAAAATCAATTAAACCTATTTAAAAAAATATAGGATATTAAAGAAAGCACAGGTAGGTATTTAAGAATTATTTTGTCTTTACAATTTACATATCCTCATATTTAAGAAACGATAATCAAACTTAAACATACACATTATAGCTTTTATCATATCATTGAAAATTAAGTTTCCTTTAAGTTAAATCTTTATTGATAATTATAAATATCATAACATTACAACATCTTCACAATAACTTAGTAGCACATAATACGTTAGTTACAATATATAATACTTTGGTTACCATAATAATACCGTAGATACGAATTTTATGTTAATTATAAACATTGACGTGAATATTTTGACAGTTCTCAAATTTCAATGATACGATAAAGCTTTGAATGTAACTCGATTATTAGCGATTTAAACCATCTCGGACAATGCCAGGCGACTCGGCTGGCGCCTCGTCACCTGGGAACGTCCTCGATTATTATAAATCGCATAATAATCTCGTCACATTAATAGCTATACCTCTTTTATTTTAATTTGGAATCCTTTGGGTATAACATTTTACATCCAGTTTTATTTATGTGATCACACTCAGGTGCAAAGCACAAACCCACATTTGAAATTAAGCACAAAAACGAGTTTATTAGAAAAAATAGTAGAACAGATTTGAAACTGAGAGAAAACTTAAGTTAAACGTCAAGTTCATTGTCAAAATGAACGAACATGAATTAATTTTGAAGTTAGCGCTGCAAACTCATAATTTGAATTTTTGCATTCTTTATTCCTATTGGAGGAAGCTTCCGCCGCTTTACATATTAATTTATAAAACTAAAATGAAGTTCTTATAAATCATACGTGGATACATATATTTTAACATATTTCTTAAATGTGAAATAGGTATTGGAAGTCCTTAAATAGTCTTTCAACATACAGAAATAATATAAAGTTCCCGACAATGTTTTAGTACTATATATTATAGTCCTTATGGACAACGCAATACGGGTCAGATTCCCGTATTACAGCTTCGGCCGTAAACTTTCATACCCGTAGAAGTGGGGGTCGTGACGTCACAACTAATGGAGTCTATTGCATTTAGATGATAACATTTTAAAGGTTGACACGGATGTCATATCCACACTAAAAATTGTAAATTTCTATGTTTTGGTGTGACTTCTTACTTGACGAGCCATTTTTGCAATGCCCACCGTGCTTATATAAACCATACATTCTCAAGCATATTTTATTGAAGGAAGTTCATTCTGTATAGATGAAGCGACCTTATGTACGTCAGTTAGAGAAAATTCTGAGGTAGATTTGCTGCTACCGTCAAACAGGACTTTAAGCTTAGCTGTCATTAATGATTCGTTAATAAAGTAGCGTGGTAAATAAAAATGAAGGCTTGATAAAATATTAGGATTTACATCTGTCATGAAACTATAACCTTATGTATTCTTCCATGAAGTCACAATATTGAATTTTTAAATCAATGGTTAACTCGTTTCTGCGAAACGTTTCTAAGAAACTCTGCTCACATTCTGATTCCTCTTTTGACGAAAGCTTAACCATTCAACCTTTTCCTTGTTCGATTTGATTTTGTATTTCACAATTGGTAGAAAAATTGCACCGCGTGTTAAACATAAGTGAATTACCAATTGGGCCAGAAATAATCCACCCGATTTCCGAATTTTCAAAAATGGGCCCTTTGCCTAGTCTAAATTGATCTGTTTTTAAAATTTATCAATTATTGCCGCCCCCAAAAGAGCATCGTCTTGTTTGTATTGTAGAAACTAGGTTCAGCTAGTTTAGTGTCCGTTGGTAGGGCAAAAGAACTTGAGAAGCTGACTCAAGGAATATTCTCTGTTATTTTGTGCAGAATTAAAAAGTTTAAGCTGCTATTGGTCTGACATTAACTGATACTTGTTTAGAAATATTTGTAATAGAAGAGTTTATTTCTATTACCAGTAGACTGACTTTAACGGATTTTAATATTTTTAAATAATACGTAACTGCTAAAATTTGACTGTGAGCCACTGTCCAATAAACAACGACATTCGATTGATGTATTTGTGCATCAAGAATATGACTAATTGCTGTCAGCAATAGAATCACGCTGTTGGAAATTTGCGAGGAAATTTGATTAGAATGATTTGAAATAGCATTTGTTTTGTCTGCTCGAGCTACGTTACTCGAAATATTTGAATTATTATTAGTAGTATTCGCATCCAAACTGTTTTCGAAATGAACGACCCAATTGTGTTGTTGTCGCATGTTTTACAATCCCTAGACCTCAACTCATTATTAAAATGTCCGCGTTTAAGACAATTAGCACACAACTTTCGGTTTCCTGTTTCCCAAAGATGCTCTGAAGTGCTTAAGCTTAAAAACTTAAAAAAATATATATTTCAACATATGGAGATATTTTCATATATTCTGCACTCATCGCAGATTTCCGGGCCTGTTCATATACATTAAGTATAGTCAAAGAAACACGATATACATTTCCGAACTGAAAATCTCATTATACTGTCTTATTAAAATTTCATGATTTATATATTCGACAATCTACTATTTCATTTCCAACGAAACATTTCATTTCGAATAAAATAATGTAGGGGATAACTTTGGTCTAGTTATTTACTTCCCGCACGGGAGTTAGCGTGCTTGTTTTTTCATAAGAGCAATATTAGTTTTGAATGGGTAAATTCAATTTGGTCTCATATATTTCTGAAATTTATTACTTCTTCGTTAGCATGGAATGGCTGTAAATACTTCAGACTGAAAAACAAACGAGCAACGCGGGATTTGACCGCGACTGTGTCATCCATCCCGGCAGGTTTAGAAATAAAGTTCATATGAAGATATAGCTTGGTGCAGTGTGCTCCCGTGAATTTTTCATTAGACTTTTAGGGGTATATTTTTCAATAACACTAGTCTGGTTTCAATTATTGCCTTTAGACTTACTCACGCGTCACAAAAACCATAAAGGAATAGAGCAGTACGTGAAGAATTGTACGATACTATTCGTGGCCCCTATTAAAATATTAAAACTTTTGAAATATATGTTTTGAAGTAGTATTAAAATTTGAATGGATATATAAAGAGGATCATCAGTTTTTAGCATTATAAGAAATAGAGTAGGAAAAATTAAATATCACGCGTTTATATAATATAAATAGTGAGCCATCAAATTTAAAAAAGTGAAATAGAAGAAGAAAGTTGTCTAAATGTATGTACAAACTTTTGGTAGAATGCATCTATTTTAAATTATTTATGAATGATTGTTACTGATTTTTTTTACACCGGGTTTTTTCGTAACTATGTAATTAGTTCCAAATAATATGTTGCTGCAACAAGACATCACACAATATAAAGGCATGAGTGCCTAAAAGAAAAATGCATTCAGAGAAAGTTGTAGGTACAATAATTAAAAGACAACGCAATGACTTGTTTTGCGTGGTAAAACGAGATATTGCAGTGGAAATGAGAAAAAATTTAAATATACTGTCATGTATTTTAATAAATAAAAATTAAATTCAATACTTTTAAAAAGAAAAATAAAAAAATTCAAAATTGTTCATATAGAACTTCACCCTGAATAAAAGCAGCAATTAACTTACTTTAAATAAATAAAAATGGTTTAAACACATAGTTAAAGGATACCACTCCGAGGAAACTTATCTTCGTTGCAGAAACACCTGTTACGGGATAGCGGTGAGACGGTCCACCAGATGTTTCTCGTACCACCTAAAACAGTAAATCAAAACCACAAAAATGATAAATAAAATAACATTAACCATCAGAAAGGTAATATTAAATAAGTTAATCAATCGCTAGTGTCAAATAAGCAATAATTAATAAAGAATGAGCAAGGTTGTAGTTTTATTTAGCGAAAAGACTAACGTAGAAAACCGTAATATTAATATTTGATGTTAATTAAAATTTAATTTTATGTAAAACTGATCGTCTTTGCCACAAGGATAGACACATTGTAACTTAACATTGTAGAAAGGTATAGAGAAGTGAAATCTTAAAATGTAGTGCTTCATCGTAGCCAAGAACGGCAAGTGAAATTGTGTTTTAACAAAATGTGACATTTTGGATATGTATAGATCGGTCATGAGACCCAGAGTTCAAAAATGATATGGGTTCTACAGCAAAATTACATATAAGAAAAATATTTCCAAAAATTCAGGATCACCATGGATACAGGAACAAAAAATAAAGTTGTTGAAAAATCAGCTCTAGATAGGCGTCACGTAATTGAAGTCGTTCCTGAAAATAAATTAAAAAATTGTGTTAAAAACGAGCAAAAGTAGAGGTAAATCACTACTTATATATCAGTTAAAATAAATAATTTAATAAAAGTTGGACGAGATTATACCCTGGCTACACCAGGATTCAATAATCAGAAGAAAGAAAAATCAGGTACTTACATAGTATACCGGGTGACCACGAAATGACGCTCGCCCTTATATCTTCTTTGTTTTACAGGATATAAATTTCAAATTTGGGCACGTCAAATAACGCTGAAATATGCATTATTTCAACAATTTTATTACTTTCTGTCGCTTCCGGTTTCACCGGAAATGACACTAACTTTCGATTTTTAAATGGAACATCCTGTATATTTTTACATTTTTGGATTCAGGAGGTCATTTTGAATACAGTTAAGGCATATTGGGATAAAAATATTATTGACAGACATTTTTATGAGCAAATTTAATTTTTGATCTAGGCGGCCGTGACCCCAAAAAAATTTTTTGTATAGCTTTAATAATTAATCAAAAAATACAATTATGATATTATGTCGTATGACATTTGTGTTATAAGATCTTAAACATTTCGGAAATCGTTTTTTCAAAATAACTAATTTTTTTTTAATGGCACCATGGTGGCTCACTACGTTATTTAAATAAAGCATTTCATTACCGATAATTTGGTACCAAACACTTCATTATTTGTTCATATTATAATACATAAAAATTATATTTAACAAGTTGTAAATGCAAATTAACTCTCTCTTAATATTTAACACTGAATTTCTATCAAATAGGTGCCTTTGAAATGTAACGAAAGAAACAAATGAATAGTTTGACAGCTTGATATCAAAATCGTATTTTTTTAGTAATTATTGAAGCAAAACAACAACATTTTTTTGGGTTCACGGCCGCCTAGATGAACAATTAAATTTGCTCATAAAAATATCTGTCAATAATATTTTTATCTCGATATGTCATAACTGTATCCAAAATGACCTCCTAAATCCAAAAATGTAAAAATATACAGGGTGTTTCATTTAAAAAACGAAAGTTAGTATCATTTCCGGTGAAACTGGAAGCGGCGGAAAGTGATAAAACAGTTGAAATAATGCACATTTAACCGTTATTTGACATGCCCTAATTTGAAATTTATATCTTGTAAAACAAAGAAGATATAAGGGCAAGCGTCATTTCGTGGTCACCCGGTATAGTTGAGGACTTAATCACATAAAATAGTCTTGATTAATTGTGGAAAAGCACAGAATAACGAACAAGACAGCCATTTTACCACGGCCAATGAACTTTAGTGAAGGCTGTAGGTTCACAAATTCGTTAAAATCCATAGAGTATAAAATCAAATAGTGCAGTCTATTTGATAAGACAAGTAAAGGGAGACATTTTCTTTTGAACCATAAAATTTAAGAATTTCATTTGATAATAGTTTTAATATAGAGATAAGTTATCGCAGGCCTCTAGCTTAAGTATTTTTCACCAAATTTGTTGATATAAATGAATAAATGTTGTTAAATTAAAATCTATAAGTACGTCTAGTTTTATAAAACGACAGATTCTGCTCATTCTAACATTATATACAGTATCCGTGCTAGTGAGGGCGACATCTGCGAGTCTTGCTAATGAACTGCACGATTGAGGCATGACCAATTCAAATTCAATAATTACAGGTCCCTGCACTTCATGCAATACCAACTTTTAATTAGAATCATTTTAAAATAAGACAGTGCACATAGAGAACTTAATTTTCATTTATTAATAAAATATACATAAGATAAAGAATTCGAAAGGTAAGTTTCTTCCTAAGAAAGATCACAAGGAGACCCTAAAAAAGAAAACAGGAATTACAGAAACCTGAAAGTAAGTTATTCGCTACGCGCAGTACACACGGTCGTTTATCAACGCAGTAGACTGGTCGCTGTGTAGCAGGCGCAGGTATTAGTATTTTGCATTAGTGGTATGGGTGGACCAAGTCAAAAAAGGTCACAATTCTAATAAACTAGTAAAGAAATTCTAAAATTAAATTAAATCGCTATATTTCTTAAATAAAATTATTACTAAAGACATGCTATTAAAAATATTCTTAAAACTAACATGCAATAAATATTAAATTAATAAATACCACCTACCTTTTCAATATTGTAAAAAAATTAAATCAGCAAACAAATAATAAATAATTCAATAAATAAAATAAATAAAAAATTAAATAAATATACAATTTTTCGCCTACCATAATAAATAATTTGGCGCCCAACGTGGGGCACAGAAAGACAAAAAGAATCAAATAAATAAAATAAAATAACAATATAATTAATTTCCCCTATCATTACAATACATACGCCAAGCAATATGTAAAGTTCGTATACTATTATTATAAAGAAAATGGTTTTGCAACAAATCAAAAGAAGGTTCACATCCTTTATTCCTCCAGTTCTAACTATTAATGATTAAAATTCGAAGCCCCGAAAGAAATCAACGGTTCACTTTTTGCTTTATGTTGCAAACTTACTAACTTCTTACTGATGATTTATATTTTGGTGCGTTTTTTGCAGACATTGGTGAGGTATTTGGCTCTTGTTAAATTTTTCGCGTGAGCCCTCGAAAATTAAATAAAAATTGGTCTTCCTGTGGATTTTTACAATTTTAAGATTTTTGATAACGTGCTTCTACAGCAATTAAATAAATGATATCATTTCTTTTCTCAGTTCAGCTAAATTTGTATTCTTTCGTCGCTATGTTGTTAATTCCACACTACTCTCAAAATTGAATAAAACCAGCGATCCTATACCGGGACATCACAAATTATATTGGTCATCAAAAAAAAAAAACGTTTAGAATTAACGCTTCTCCTAAGATATTATCTCTATGAAATCACAATTTTCCTTGGCTTATTGCCTTAAATTTTTGTCTCTAGTAACATTCAACTAAGATTCTTCCATGCTAAGTTCTATAAACCTTAAAGCAAAAAAATCATTTTTTCAAAAATTTTCAAAATACCTATCTATATTATTGTTTAAATGTTAATTGTGGCATTTCATAAATTATTTCTCTTTCCTTTCTTTTTTGGGATTTATTACCACATTTCTTGAGATTCCTATAAAAAAAAAGTTGATTTATCTAAAAAATAATTTGAATATTTTTTAGATAAATCAACTTTTTTTGGATAGGAATCTTAAGAAATGTGGTAATAAATCCCAAAAAACAAAAGGAAGAGAAACCTATATTATGTAAAATCTTTTAGTCAGTCAACAGGACTAACAAAACACATGATTTCGATTTTTTTTTTCAATTTGGAATTTATTGGAACCAAAAAACAGCACTTTTCTGTGTAAAAAATAAAAATTTTGCCTTTATTTTCCTTGTATCAGTTTGCTTTAGTAGATATCAATATTTGCCAAAAAGACAATTTTTAGTTACTGTAATAAGCTTTAATATAAATAAAAAAAATAAATAAATAAAAATAAAAAAAATATATTAAAAAAAAAGAAAAAGTATATGTATTACCTATGTAGATGTACAGTAATTAGGATTGAAAAAAGTAAACAAAAAATTATAGATAGGCGAATGGTCATTGTAACCGTAGTCAATAAAACTCGACGCACACACACACAGCTTTAATATGTTTCAGGGTACATATTTGTTTGAAGCGCATGACCTTTTCAGGGCTACGTTCAAATACACCTAAAATGACCTGTATCTCGATAACGATGAGCCTTAACAAATTTTTATTTCAAGGATTATTTTTGTTGTTTCCTAAGCTAACTTTTTGTCATGAAAAACTTTACTATTTGTGTATATATGACCAATAAAAGATCTATAAGATCTAAAGATCTACACTTTGCTTAAAATCAGTGTTTTTTGCCTAAAAATCAACGTTTTGAACAATCTTAAACTCGGCGGGTATTAAAGCAAAAATAACGATATACCTAGAGGGGGTTTTTGGATATTCGACGATCAACACGTTCCAACAGTCACTTTTTTTTCTGCGAAACCCCTGAATCGGGAAGAAACTCACCCCCAACGAAGAAGCACCCTTATTCCTTTTTAATTTTTCGTATTCGACCCATTTTGAATCAAACTATCCAAAAATATTTGAATTTAAAATTGCTATAAAATTTAGTAGATCACCAAGTTACTGTAATATTAAAATTTAATATCTACTGTTTAGAATAAATGCATGTTAGTTTCAGAAGAAATAAATTTGTTGAGTTCCCAATTATAAATATAATTTATTTAACTTGAACAGGCACAAAGTAATTATGAGTAGAAGTTGACAACAGTAATCATAAAACGTGATAGAGAAATTTTACCTGCATAATCATGGGTTTATACGTAGGTATACAACCACATTACGTACGTCATAAATTTTTATAGCCGTACTATTTAATATTTACAATTTTAATGATTGTTTTAGTATGTAATAACGTAGTGGCTTAAAAATGCTGTGAAATTTTAAGCCAGTGAAAAATTGGCTGTTTTCATGGTTTTAGTGAAATTTATGGCCTTTACGTGTCGCCACTAATATGAATTTAAGTACTTAACTATTTTCGATATGAATAATGCATTTTTTTAATTTTTAATGACTAAAATTTCTTTATTACATAATATTTACCAATGTCGAAAAAACTCATAATGATTGTTATTAATCTGAAATACGGCTTCTTTATGGATGCCATTATTATATAAACGTCAAGAAACTATAATAAGAACAGATTAAAATAAAGAGTAAATTAGTATTATCGCAATGTATGTATATAAAAGCCGAGAGCAAAAAAATATGTGTTACTGAAATCAGTGACATCTAACAAACTCTAATATAAATATAGAAAACAATTAAAAAATGTAGCAAAAGCATTTTGATTGATGTATGTATATTATAAATACCTGTAATCTCGACCCGCAAATCAACAGAATCAAAGGCAACTCGCCAAATATCCAATTATTTCATTGATTATTAGTGAAAAGTGCCTACGGGGATTTTGCAAATTTCCGTTATATCGGACATTTTATTAAATATTAATTGAAATGTCGAACAATAATCGAGAAAAAATAATGCAGGATGCTACTTTTTTATGCAATATTTATTTTAACATTTAATCAGAAAAATTAAGGAGCAGCGGAAACGCTGAATTTCATCTCCTTTCAATGAACATATTTTTATTGTACAATAAAATTTAGGTTAATTCTCTTACTCATGATATGTTTGTTGATTTATAAGTATTATTATAAAACCAACAAGTTTCGTCAGTTGATACAGCAACCGAAAGTGCGTGATGTGAATGCGCTACATATCTACAAGGCAGAAATGGAAGAACAAATAGTAACACACTCAACTGAATTTCCCCCTTTTATTATCATTATTGCTGTTAATAATTGATAATAGATAAAGACATGTTATTTTTACTATTATTATTGTTATTTAATGGTCAAATAGCCAAAACTTTAAAATAATGATGATATAATTTGTCAATGGCATATGTGACGTTATTTCGGTTTCGGCAAAATCGAAGATGTGATGGTCCACAGGACATAGTACCGTCTCTTGGTAATTATTCTGTGTCGGAAGGAAGGTTTGAAGTAGTTTGACAATTCCTATGTAGTATTCCTCGCCAAGAAGCGTAATTAACAGTTCCAGATCAGTTGCCTTTACATCTAGGAAGATCGACGACGTGGTTTTGAATGAAATCCTCTTTAATGAGTTCTAGTAGGTGGATAATTTTATCATATTATATGTAACCGATGGAAAATAAACTATCTGAATATCTGACAAGCTCTCTCGATCCATGTTGCATAAATGTGTTTCCTAATTTTGTGCAACTACATTTGTGAATTGAATTGGGCCAATTCCAAGTGCAGCCAAACAATTAGCTCCAGCTAGCTACAGCGTGGTTGTGAATTCGGTGAAGCCTTGTTTTAGAGTACTGAGATAATATAGAGAGCAATATATGGGCGCCAGAGTATTTATAACTAAATACACAAAAGTTTATCGAAAACACAATTAGGTATTTACTACATAAAGAAAAGAAATCTGTGAATTTAACAAGTTTAATCTTACAAATTCTTTACAATAAACAATGACTCAGAACTAAATATAATTAAAAATATTGAAAATGTAAATAAAAAAAAATATGAATAAAAATTACAATTTAACCAATTTTTTTGTCTGTCCGTTTTACTGTTGTAAAGGCTTACTCGACGGGAATGAACTGAGACGGAAGGGGTTCTCCCAGTAAGCGATGAATCCTGCGAGTACTCGAGGTTGAAGAAAAGGTTGCGAGATCCTGTCTCCACACTCTTTCTCAGTTCAGAGTGTCCAGGTTCCAACCAAATTTAATACTTTTCGGGAATACCCAATATCTCCTTACTTCTGATGTTGTTAACTCAATATCGATTTCCAGTGAGTCAAATTTCCAGAAAGTCAGATGTCATGAAATAAAGACAGAACAGTTAAGAAAAGGAAATAGAGAAATAAAACTAGGTTAAAAATTATTTCAACTAGTGGTAGATGAAATAAAATAACAAAGTTCCGGCCAATATAGTTAAATTTTAAATACACCACATGTAATTACGACCCCCTTTATCCCAGAAGGCTCTAGGAACCTTGTGCGGGAGGGGGCTACATATTTAAAGACAAGGGACACACATCCAATATCCGCGTATAATTTAAAAAATCCCTCTCACAGTATTTTCCATTGCCACGACCGGGAATCGAACCCGGGACTTTTGGGTGAGAGGCAGGTACGCTACCATCTCGACCATCAGTCATATATTAATTATTAATTACTAGATAAAATTCACAAAATTAATATTTCTTAATATACAATAGAAAAAAATTGTCAAAATGACACAAGAAGATATTAGAATTTGCAAAATTGCCAAATTTACATAAAAATACGGTATCTGACACCAATTACTAAAAAAATTGAATTATTAACAAAATAATCTAAAATTCAAACACAAGAATTTAGTAAGGTTGCAAAACTTTACTATCAGTTCGTTAACAAATAACCTAACTTGATTGAATTTGTCCTATAGGTTGAAAACCATGAGGAGACTGTAATTTTTAAAGGACTATAATTTAATGTCAGATTTGAACGGACAATTTAAACTTAGAAACGTTAATGAAGTAATAACTCTAAAGATTCAGATATTTAATATTAATAACAAAATAATTGGTAACAGTAATCACAATATTGAAGTAAATTCGAAATTTTAGCACACATAAAGATTTCAAGTTAATACTTTACTAATATGTAGTTTAACGGTAAAAATATCAAAAATTAATATATGAAATACCGTTAATGTCTTTCGCTTTCCGACGGACAAAAATGAATGAACTTATGCCTAATTCAAAATAGCAGGAAATACGTAAAACCAAGGTAAATCTACACTCTTGTAACTTACACGAAAATTAAGGAATGAATTAATAATAATAATTTGTCAATAATAAAATCGATATAGAACTGTGATAGCATGAATATGATGTAAAAAGGAAACCAGAAAATCGGACTTCTGTCACATCCGAAGCAAATGATCAAATGTATCTCAAATTGATTAATTCAAAGAGAAGAAAAAAAAATACTATAGATCACTTACCCCGTATGCTTTGGAAGCTCCTGGACAGAAATCTGTAGCTCTGGACAGTAAATAAATTCGGCAAAAACCTAAGTCTCAAGTGGACTTCCTTCACTATCCAAAACCAGTGTAGTTTTCCTTTTTCCAGCTTATATGAACCACAGTTGAACCTAATAACAATAAAAATCCACACAGAAATGGTTCTATGTACGAAATAACGATAATCTGCAAGTTTCACTTACAGCGATAATTTATACAATTTAAATATTGTATAATGTGTCAATTAACAATAATTGAACCACGAAAACGTCTACTTTAGACAAGATACGGTAAAACGGAAATGGGAATACCCATCCACGTGTTTAAAAAACAGTGCTACTAGGTAATTATCTGAAAATAATCCAAAAAATGGAAATAATGCGAAATACGGTAATTATTTTGACAAATTATTATTTTTACTATAGCACAATAAAGCTGAAGCAATAATTAATAGGCAAATAGCTATATCTAAGCGACTACAAGAAATGTATGACTTACCTAGGTAAAATTCGAAAGGCAAGATCACCCCCAATATCTGAATGGTTTCCAAGAGCATTAAAATAAGTACACCCTGTAAATTCAATATTATTTACAAGTTTCAAGTTTCTTCATCGTATAATATTATCCCGCTCGGAAACGTGGCTGCCTCGATAACCGGGTTATATTTAAGTAGCAGAAGAGACTTTAATCAACCATGCGTGGTTATTTTCATTGAAGAATTGAAAAAGCAAAAGGCCTGTTAGCTTCAGCCGTGAAAACCAACCAGCCAATGAATTTGAAAGAGTTTCCATTTGTGAGTTAAATAAACCATTCGATCAAACGTCCCGGGGATAAAAAAGCAATACCAAAATAATAGAAAAATACATCAGAAGTTACTTTTAAACAAAGGATTACTAAGAAGGGGATTATAACGGAGAGGAAATATGTAATAAATACGTCTGGGGAATATTCTCATATCTATCATAAACATATAATTATTTCTTGAGTAAACTACGTCAAGAAAATAAAATGTATTTAAGTAATATTGGGAAGACTCGTTTTTTCGGATATTTAGATTCAGCATGGAAATTATGTGGGAATCGCTAAATTAGGAGCTCGGTAGGAATGTGATTAAAAATAAATTTTTATTCATATAAACATAAAGTGCTCAACATACTAACCGCACCGACCTTATTTTTGGTCATTTTTTAATCGTCGTACCTGGGGCCTGGGCCATCCGATTTAAACGACTGGCACATCACTCGAAAGCTTGTCTCTTGTAGAATCGGCGATTGGGTTGCTTTTTTTAAACAGTTAATTTCTTGGGTGTTATACAGGGTGACAAGAAGAGTGTTACAAAAATGTTAAAAGTTTACCTCTTTGCAACGTTGATAGGAGCAAGTTTTTAAAATTCGTTTTTATGTCATACTGTACCTTTGGAAAGTACCTCTAGACGTTTTTGGCAGATTTTTTATTAAGGCTCTAGAACGAAAGTTACGGGGGTTTTCAGAAATTTTTTAATTTTAATTTTAAATTTTAAATTAAATTTTAAAATGTAAAATTGAAGCAAAGAATAAGTTTAACACAATTATGGACGCCTTGTATATTTCAAAATGTCAAGCCTTTATCTTCATAAAGGCTTGACAATCGTACTTGTGTTTAGAAAGATCAATATTTAAAAATAAACTATAGTTTTTCCGAGGAGAGACCTCCATGAGTAAAACATTTCACCCTGTATATCCTTTAAATTAAATCAGATAGGAATTTGGTTTATGCGGGGTAGATTGTACCTGAATTAGTGGACCTAACTGGCGAAAACAGCTAATTGGTCAAATTTTTTACAAAACGTACCACTTTTCGGAAAACCCCCGTAACTTTCGTTCTAGAGCCTTAATAAAAAATCAGCCAAAAACGTCTAGAGGTACTTTCCAAAGGTACAGTATGACATAAAAACGAATTTTAAAAACTTGCTCCTATCAACGTTGCAAAGGGGTAAACTTTAACATTTTTGTAACACTCTTTTTGTATCCCTGTATAACACCCAAGAAATTAACTGTTTTAAAAAAGCAACCCAATCGCCGATTCTACAAGAGACAAGCTTTCGAGTGATGTGCCAGTCGTTTAAATCGGATGGCCCGGGCCCCAGGTACGGCGATTAAAAAATGACCAAAAATAAGGTCGGTGCGGTTAGTATGTTGAGCACTTTAGTATTATGTTATTTGTGTTGATGTTATTTTTTATATTTATTGTCTATATTTAATTTTGATATTCTAAGAGTCTTAGTTTTTTATTATTTAGTTAATTTTATCCCATTTTGAATATGCCACTCTTCTATAAAATCTCAACAGAAATACAGTTATCTACTTATTTTGTTATTTTGCTCCAGCTTGCTCTCCTAAAATTTGACCTAATTTTTACTTAACATTACATAATAATAATATGCCTAAATAAATGATAATGTTTGACTTATTAATTTATTCTTTCTTCAAAGGTGATCAGCCTCCTGTGTCGTTACTCCGCTCCTAAGCTCCCACAATCGCGCAGATCAGAGATATGTAGAAATTTTGAACGCTGCTAATTTCTCGGCGATATATAAATTTACTGCGCTGAACGACTTTTTCCTCTGTTCTGTGGCTCAGCTATATATTTATTATCTGTGAGCTTAGCTCAGCCACAGCCGACTTTGATATTAAAGTCGGCTGTGGCTCAGCTGACTGTTTACTAAAAATGGCTGCTGCTGGTGCTGCTGTTTGCTGTTGCATTGAAAAATAAATTTTCTTTTTTATATTTTAATATATTTTTCACATTCATTTCCTGCTTTTAGTACAAAAATAAACATTTCAACAAATCCTATTTATTTGGATATTTGGTTGTGGCCATTTGTGTGATCATAGTTGCACTGAAGTTTCCTCTACAGCTTATTAATGAATGAAATCAAATGCATGTTAATATATGAAAATTCATTGTGGAGGTATTATAAATTCCTCTTAAATTAATAACCAATATTTAAACTAATTAGATGAAATGCTAAATATACATATAATATTCAATAATTTAAATTGAACTGGCTTTGACACAAATATGAATATGCCCAATAAAAATATTTAATCCTTTTTTATAATCATTTTTGAAAATTTGAGAGGCACAACCACAATTTCTGAAATAACGTCCACTCTTCTGGATATTATAGCAGTTTCTATTGAGATTAAGATTAAGTAATTAACAATGGGGTTTTAGATTGTTCGTTAAACTTTGTATGGTTGCCTTGATTTTCATATTGGAACAAATATTACAAAGGTATTCCAATCTATAAAGCTCCAAGCTTAAAAATGATTTACCTAAAGTATTAAATACATATTTCCAAAAGAATGTTGACAAAAGTCTTAATCAAAACTGTAAATTTTCTACTCAAAGATGAAACAAAAAGGTGATCAAGGGCACTTATGGATGTCTTAGATTATATTATTGCTACTTTGTTGGTATGTTGGACTGAAAAGTCAGGACCTATCAAAATTTTAGTACAACTGATTTTTTTAAATATTTTCGAGTTCAAAATGCCTTTTGTAACACTTTCACTATTTCATTACTAAAATTATATTGCGGAAATAGATTAAAAAATGACAATGCTGAGTGGAGTAGAGTAACCACGCCATAATGAATTAGAGGACTGTGTGATTTCATTTTGTGATTTAAATATATTATGATCGTACGTCTAGAATGATGATGAATTTCCAAGGAGTAGACAAAAGACAGACATTTCTGGAGTACCAAGTGAGAGAATAGATGAAATAATTGAAATGTTAGAGGTATGAAGGAAACAATCCTTCTAAATTTTTGAGCAGGTTGATTCAATAGATAAATTTGTCTTGTGACACGAATTTCGATTTCGATAGATCAAAGTCTCTTTTTAAAAATGAATTACAAAACTTGAATTTTATTCAATAATAAAATTTTACATAAAAAGTACTACTCTACATGAGTTCTAACTAAAGACTGAATTTTTCAATGATGATAGGAGCGAGGATGCTGTAATCTTCAGGTATCGGGTTACTCTGGTGTTGCGTTGTCAGCGTCCCATCTTTAACGTCTCTTATGGGGAGTGGTGACATAATTCCTCCCCTCGAAGATTCAACTACGGAGTACAGCGAGGAAGTTGAACATTTGACAGGATCATCCCTTCTTGTTGGTTTCCCTCGATGTCTGGTTGATTGGTAACACATTTGGCTGCTATTACTTTCTTATATGAAAAATATAAAATTGTTATAATTAATAAAATATATAGGAATAGGGTCCACGTATTAGGAATGTAAGGTGTTCCTTCATCAAAGATTATTTGGGGTTGGTTTCCGATTATTCGCTTTTTGATTCCTTGCAGTTCGTCTAGATTGATATTTTCTAAGTGGATGTTGAAATTTTGATGTTGTGTACGATTTGTTTCTTGATCCAGTTCAGGGAAGAATATTGGTTGGTTCACATCAATGGTTTGTTCCTTGTTGATTATTCTTTCTTCGTTGGTAATTATTTCACATCCCATTGGAATATTAATTAAGAAAGTTCCTAATAACTTTAGGACCTCTTCTTGTTGTTGGCATCTCATGGTGATTGTTTCCTTGTTTGGAAATATGCCGATCCATTGTGTTGATTCGTCCAATTGCTTAATTATGGGCCTTGTTGTTTTGACTTCGATCTGCTTACAGACAGACGTATTTTTCATGTTCAATAACTGTATTTCACAGGGGCTGGTTTCAGTAACTTCTTCGACGTTGAGTTTTTTGCAAGCGTAATACTGTGACGTCATCTTGGTACATAAGTCACTTTCGAATGTGAAGTACAATTTACTTTTTAACAAATATTTATTGATTGGAATTATTACCTTGAATTGACTCTGACTATAAATGGGTATTGGATATAAGTGATAATAATTAAATGTTTCAGGATACATGATTGGTAAACGAAGTAAATAAGTGATTTTGTTATTTAAGATATAACATTCAATTTCTATTAATTTTTCGATTAATAAAGTATTTTCCAGAGTTATCTTAAAAGGTAATTGTCCTGGCTTTATCGTTTTCTCTAGTTTTAAAAGTTCGTTAAAAAGATCAGCAGTTTTTATTATGCTAGGATGCATGATATTTAATCTGGTGAATGTAATTGAATTCTCTATGTCTTGTAGAATTGAATTAATTATTTCGTACATATTTATAATTTGATTTAATACATCTTTAATAAAATCAGAATGTTTACGTTTTAAGTTTTGTTCAGCAATAGAGGCGATACGTTCGATTTCTGATTGTAATAATTTTTCATTATGTGATATTTGTTGTATAGTTAAATTAAATTTGTTGATTATATCTATAGAGATTGAATTTTGTTTTACAATGTTTTCAGCTAGTTTGTTTTGATTACTTTGAATTTGTTTTATAATCTTATCGTATCTTTCTCCATCTGAGGCGTCTAAATTGCCTGTTATTGATTTGAATATAGAACCTAAACCGTTTATTAAACCTCTTTTAGTTCGATGAGGGTGTGGAATAACCTCTTTTAGCTTAATTTCGACCTTCTCTTTTGTAATGTTTAATATTTTCATGTAATTAGAAGTGTCTTCTGAGTAATTTTTATTTAAATGAATGCTATGCATCAGATTGTCCGATTGGTCATGTAATTTGTTAATTTCGGTAATGATTGGGTTCAAGTCATAGTAATGTATTAATGTGTGACTGTATTCTTGTACCTTTGCAAGTCCTAGTTTAAGTGGTATTAGTCCAGGGTTGTTTTCTAAGTTTTTGATTGTTATTCTCTCTTGTAATCCGAGTACAAGGGGAAATCTGAAAGATAATAATTAATTATTAAAGTCGTAAGTTTTCTTAAGTGGTCGTTTTAAATTGTCCATATGTATTTTGTTTTGGTCCGCTGTGGATATCGTTTTAAAGTTTTCATTTATTGTTGTAGGCTTTTGAAATTTATTTGCATTCTTTTGCCTAATGTGTTTTTTAACATAAGTTGTTGATTGGGGTTGAAATAGTGTTAGATCATCGCGTTTTACGTTTAGCTTTTCAATTATTTTTTCTTTACTTTCTATTAAGTTTTGATTTATTTTAGAGTACATTAATTTAGTTCTTTCCCTATGTTCATTAACGTAATCGTTAACTAATATTTTTTCGATGTCCATGTCAAAGGGGTTTTCGTTATTAATATGTCCGTTAATTATTTCTATTGGTTTTAGTTTGGTCGCTGAATGAATCGAGTTATTGTATGCTAATATTGCATATGTCATTTTTATTTGTATCGGGGTTTTTAGGAAGCCTCGAGTATTTAATAACCGAATATGTTCAATTAAAGTTGAATGTAATCTTTCCACGGGGCTATTAGATTGTGGATGATTAGGTGAACAAAAGTGTAAGTTTATTTTATGCAATGCAAGTAATTCAGTGAATACAGAATTTTTGAATTCTGTTCCGTTATCAACTACTATTTGTTTCGGTACACCATGGTGTGAGAAGAATAATATTAAATTGTTTACAATTTCAGTAGAAGCAAGTGATGGTAACTTATATGCTTGTGCGTATTTAGAAAATGTGTCTATTATAGTTAAAAATTGACTTTGTTCTAATGTAAAGCTATCTAGGTGTAGAATTTCAAACGGTTGAGTTGGCGTTGGCGTGATATTCATTTTTATCTTTATAGGGTTTCGTTCGTATTTGCTTTGTTGACAAATTTCACAATCATTTACATAAGTTTGGATTGAATTTTTCATTTCAGGCCAATAATAACGTTTTCTAATTTGTTGTTCGGTTTCGTTTATGCCACGATGGTTACTTTTGCTTTCGTGATAATTTTTTATTATTTCTTGAACATCATCTTTATTTGTGACATCCAATAATTTTAATTTACAATTTTTTAATTTTAAGTAAGGCCATTTGAAGGTTTTACGAATAACTTCACAGAATGGTTCATAAATGTCAGGGTTTTCAAAATATAAATGATATGGAGTTTTTGGTACTACATAATTTTTGAAAAAGTTGATTACGTCTTGTTCAAATTGATTTTCAGATAATTGAATATGAAAGCGTTGTTTTTTGCCAAACAATATTGTTTGTTTAGGTTTAGCTGGCGTGTGCAAAACTGAATTAATGATAATTTGATTTTGTCCGTAATTAACAGGTGTTTCCACGATTGGTATTTCAGCTATAGGGTGCTGTTCGGCATTTGTATGTACAGTAGCGTTGTCATTAATTTCGTTTTCATTTTGAAGACTAATATTTTCCGATCTTTGTTCGTCCGGTAAGACTTGTGTGGAAATATTGTCAATGTCTGAATTTGGTACTTGAGTAGAAGTTGTAGCAGTTATTTGTTTATTAAATTCATCAATGTATTCAAAAATGTCATTAGTTTCTTTTGTGTGAATTTCAATACGAGACAATGCGTCTGCATTGGTATTTAATTTACCTTTTTTATATATGATGTTATAGTCGAATTCCTCAAGTTTAAAGCGCCATCTTACTAATTTAGAATTCGGTTCTTTTAATGAAAGTGGTTTATGGTCTGTAATGATGTTAAATTTTCTTCCGAAAAGATATGGTCTAAAATATTTTACTGCCCAAACAATAGCTAATAGTTCCTTTTCAATGGTACTATAGTTTTGTTCGGAATCGTTCAAAGTACGAGAAGCGTACGCGATAGGTAGATCTTTTCCTATAATTCCTTGTGACAAAATACTGCCTACGGCTACATTACTTGCGTCTGTTGTTAGGTTAAAAGGTTTTGTAAAGTCCGGGTATTGCAATATTGGTTCGTTAATTAATAAATTTTTACAAGTTTCGAAACAAGATTTAAATTCTTCATCATGTATAATTTTTGCATTCTTTTTAAGACACTTAGTCAATGGTTTTGTTACTTTTGCGAAGTTGTTAATAAATCGCCTATAATAACCTAGTAATCCTAAAAAGCCTTTAATTTGTTTAGTTGTTTTTGGTATTGGATAATTTTTAATAGCTTTTATTTTGTCCGGATTTGGCTTTACTCCGTTAGGTGTAACTATGTGACCTAAGTAAGCTACCTCCTTACGTAGAAATTCGGATTTGTCTAACTGAATTTTGAAATTTGAGTCCCTAAGTCTTTGAAATACTGATTTTAAACGTTCAATATGTTCCTGCAATGATGTTGAGAAAATTATAATATCGTCTAGGTAAACTAAACATTTTTCATTTTGGATACCGCGAAGAATGTTGTCCATTATACGCTGGAAAGTCGCGGGTGCGTTTTTCAAACCGAATGGCATTCTGCAATACTCGTAGTGACCATTCTCTGTATTGAAAGCTGTTTTTGCTATGTCGTTTTCATCCATTTCTATCTGGTGAAAACCACTAGCCAAGTCTAGAGTCGTGAAATACTGACATTTACCTAACTTGTCCAATAAATCCGTAATATTAGGAAGTGGGTATTTGTCGTCGATCGTCTTTTCGTTTAACTTACGGTAGTCAACAACTACGCGCCATTTTTGTTTGCCCGATGCGTCTAACTTTTTTGGCACCACCCAAATAGGAGATGACCAGGGCGAATTGCTTGGTCTAATTATATTTTGTTTTAGCATTTTATTCATTTGATTTTCGACTTCTTTCTTATGTACAAATGGGTAACGATAAGTTTTAGTATATACCGGGATTTCGTCGGTTGTTTTAATGTTATGTTTAATTTTATTGGTAAAAGTTAATTTAGTGTTCTCTTGATAGAAAATGTCCGAATATTCTTTACACAATGTTTCAATTTTACTTTTTTCTTCCGGATTTAAATGATTAGTGCGAATGTTTGATAGATCTAAATATGAATTTTGGGATTCATCAAAGTTATTTAAATTAATTTCTTGGATACGTTTTTGTTGAAATTTATCTACTACGATAGGTTTAGAAAAATCTAAGGTAATCGACTGAGTTGTATTATTTAATATCGTTGTGAATGCTTCACCATTTTTTGCAATAGTTAAACATTCTGGAATTTCGCAATTATGAATTTTTTGATAAGGAATTATTATTTCTCCGTTTTTTAGTGATGTTCTTACTTTAATTACTTGTTCTGTTCGAGGTGAAATTGTAATTAAATTGAGTTCATTTTGTGTTTTATGATAATATAGAGTAATTTGTGTATACGGGGTTATTAATAGTCCTTTGTCAAAGTTTAAGTTTGCTTGAAGTAGTTTTAGGTTGTCTAGTCCAATTAAACCGTCAAAGCTGTTATGAAATTTAAATAAAAAGAATTTTAAATTTGTTGGTTGTGGTAGGTTAAATAATTTTGAAGTTGGTATTAAAGCACTTTCTTTATGAGCAGATTTTTGAAATACAGTAGAAACTATAAAAGGGTCGTTCTGAATACAATTTGAGTATAATTTATGTGCGAGATTGGGGTCAATAAATGATTTTGTTGAACCTGAGTCAATTAAAAATTTTAAATTATGTTCAGGAAGTACAATATAAGGTAATTCGCTAGAATTTGCGGCATTGACAGAAATAATTTCAGGTTTTAAGTCTGATCGTTTGTTAATGAACCTGGATGAAAATTTGGATTTTCATCGTAATAAATTTCGTCTTGACAAAATTCATTCTGATAAAATTCGTCTTGATTACATTTGTCTATATTTTGTGTGTCATACTCGTTAGTAAGATTTTGTTCATCAATTTCATTTACCTCGGCATTATAAAGTTCCTCAGTAGTGAAATTTCTCTGTGGGGGTTTATATTGTGATGTGGATGCTTTTTGTTGGAAATTATTAGAAGTTTGTTTAGATACTCCACTCATAGGTGTTGGATTTGGAAAAGATTTATTTGGATTAGGCTTAAAAACGTTATGGTTTGGTTGCTTAAAAACTTGTGAATTAGTAAAGAACTTCTGGGGTTGATAATTTACTCTAGGTTGAATATTAATCGGTTGAGATGGAAAATTGTTAGATTGTTGCCGAAATTGATTATTTTGTGTTTGATAATTAAATGGTGTTTGATTGTTAAACGAATTTCTAGTGAAACTGTTCATTGGTTTGTTAAAGTTATTGTTTTGTCTGTGTTGTTGATATATTGGTTTAGTCTGTGTTGGTGTTTGTTTCGCAAACATTTTATTAGTAGAATTTTGGTAATATTGTATGTTTTCTTCTTGCGAGATGAATTGTAAAGCTTGGTTCATGTCTATAGGACGCATACAACGAATAGTTGTACCTAGTGGTTCTTTAAGTCCTGATAGAAATGTTTTTAAAGTTAATTTATTATAAAGGTCGCGTTTTAAAGCTTTAGCTGCGGCACTTTGTTCGTGTATATCTACGTATGAACATAATAAATTTAATATTTGCAAGCAACGATCAAAGAATTGTTGCGGTTTTTCATTTGAAAATTGTCTTAACAAAACTAAATCTCTATTAAGGCAAGATTCATCGCGTTGATCTGCAAAGTTTCTATACAACGTGTCTTTTAATTCTGTCCAAGTAGTGACATTTTGTATATTTACGACTAGTTTAGCATTGCCGTCTAATTTACTTATTAATGAATGTAACAAAAACACATTATGAAAACTATTTGGATTTGTAGCATCATAAAATGTTGTTATAATACTATCACAAATACCTAAAAATCTATTTAATTCATTTGGGTTTCCGTCAAATTGCGGAACACAACTTAAATATTCTGGTTTAAATTGAGCCATTTCTAATGATAAATTACTGGTATTGTTATTTATTTTATTTGAGACTTGAATGTTATTCTTTGTAACAACTTGGGAAGTGGACGGAGAGTTTTCTTCGTCTGAGTCAACTAAAGATATATTTAAATTTTCAAAAAGCGTTTCGAGTTCGCGAGACATCAATTGTTCAATTGTACTTACATTAATAACAGTGTGACTTTGATCATCGTTTCTTTCTTAATTATAAGGAGTCTGCAACTGGGTCAGCTATTTTTGTCTTTCCAAAATTACGTCTTCCTTGCAAAATAGGACGATGTGGTTCCTATTTTCGTGAAATGATGCAGAAGTAATCCTACACAGGTCTGTGATAGACTGGGTTGCCTTATGTTTGAGGAGCCACTCTGGTTTAGACACTTTCACAAAATTTTCACTTTTTGTTCGAATAGTCGATTAATCGTTGATACGAAAATTATATGTTCGATACACTATAATCCCGACTATCCTACCGACTGCGCCAATTTCGATTTCGATAGATCAAAGTCTCTTTTTAAAAATGAATTACAAAACTTGAATTTTATTCAATAATAAAATTTTACATAAAAAGTACTACTCTACATGAGTTCTAACTAAAGACTGAATTTTTCAATGATGATAGGAGCGAGGATGCTGTAATCTTCAGGTATCGGGTTACTCTGGTGTTGCGTTGTCAGCGTCCCATCTTTAACGTCTCTTATGGGGAGTGGTGACATAATTCACGTGATAATTCATTTAAAAAAATAATCTGCGTTTTTCTTGTTCAGATATATATTTTTCCCTTTATTCACTGATAATAAAATATATCTATTTTTAATCATCTTACTTATTAGAATAAAAATATTGTGGTCTTATTGGAACCAGGTTTTTAATGATTCTTTGATCACTATCTGCACAAATTTTACCGCTTTGCATTTTTCAGATCCAAAACAAAGAAGTGGTGAATTTTCTAATGGATTCTTTTTTATCAACTCCTCAATTTGTTATCATAATCTGAGGTCAGGTAAGATTCCGACTGCCTAGCTAGATCTTCTTCAGCTCTTTCTGATCTTTCAGCATATTTTCTTCTATGAATAAACAACATTTTGCAATCCGCTTTCTAATATTTTTATTACAATTAACGTTTATATGTAAGTATAGGATATTAATACATAATCTGTACTAGTGCCAATAAAATCACTACAATAGAATTTACTTTAAAATATTCTTACTGATTTAAAATTATCTATTACCCGATCTGAATTTCTCATTTTCTACTTAGTTTTCATCTTAACATACTCACAAATAAACACACTAATAGACATAAGAAACATATTGAATATCGGATGATCCATTATGAAGGGTTATGCATCAGTTTAATTATCTTAATGTTGTAAAAGAATAGAGAGTCATAAACTACGGCATGATAAAGAAATCGAGACTATCAGTCTAAGATAATATAAAATTTGAGTTTAGATAACTACTCTCATTCGATGAGAAACAACAACAGCAAATTTAGATTATATACTGTAGTAATAAAATTATTGATATTTTAAAAAGAGTTTGAGTGGAGAGAATTATTTACCATGTAACCAAAACGATATTATACTGTCTCTTTGAGCTACACTCTAAATAATGAATGCAAGATTACTTGTGGTAACATAACATGTCATATATGTGTATAAATTAATGATCAAAGCTGTATAATTAGAAGGTGTTGAGCTAAGTTTAGTTTATGTACAATGTAAATAAAATTACTCCTTTGCAAAATTAAATTATTATCTAGTCATTCAAGGAACATAGGAACGTAAAATAGGAACAAAATTCATTTATCATTTTTAGCAAACTTATTTTATAATTTTAGTGAGAGTCTGATATCAATGTTTCTATGTCTAATATAAATGCTAATCTCAATTTAAAATGAAGCTCCCGGCAATTGACAACAATATTTTAGATAAGCGATTCGCTATCTGTCATCCAGATGCATAACTAATTAGCCTAATTGGTGGTCGTTGTGGTTTACACCATTTCGTGCTATTTTAATTGTTAATAGATATGTGTTTCCTTTTAATTGATATTACATAGGGATATTTAGGAGATACTTTAAATGTCTAGCTAAAACAATGATATGAAGTAAATGTGTCTGATATATTTGTTAAAAGATGTATTTAATATTCATAAAATAAACTGGATGACAAAGAATATCGCAGCAACTTATACAAATAAATTTACTTTGAATTATGAGTTCAAGTTTCGGTTGACAAAATTTCTACCATCTTCGGTACTGCAAGAACTAATCTATTTATCTGTTACTTTCGGAAATTTGCTATAAATAACTGCATAATAATTTACAATGTTATAATAATGTTGCGTGTTTACAGCAGTAAATATCTCCAAGGTGCATTCAATAATTGCAGCAAGATTAACACTAAATCACTGATTTATTACAATTGCTACAATAATTAGTCACTTAAACTATAACACTAATTACTACTTTTAACCATTATTATTAACTACTTGTCACTGTACTAGTCACGGTTCCGTTTCTTTTGTGTTCAGCTCACTTTCCAATATCCAACTGACTTGCAGTGGACCATATTGGCCTTTAGATACTACTGCACAGATACCTTCAACATATTCCACGTATTCTTCTAGATAATTCCACAACTCTTTCTCTTGTTTTCTAATTTGTTTCCGTATCACTAACGCCATCTACAAACTGACTGCTGAACAATCACCTATTTATGACTATGCTTGGAGCGGGCATACTATAGACTTCTGTTAGATGAATCTCTATATTCATCACAATAAAAATAATGTGACTAAAAGATTCTAATTTTGAAGCTTGAATACTGTTATTAGACCTAATTTCTTTACTCTAATATCAACAACTAACATTTTTATCACAATATACTTAATGTGATCGGATTAAGCTGAACACATGGAACCATCGATACTATTTGCTAATCATGTTAGTTATTTGGTTGCTATGATTAGATAACTTGATTATGAAACCCACCTATACAACTCTCATGTAATGATGTATATAAAATTCTCTTGCACATTGTGCCGAAGCCTTAAGAGTTAAGTTGATACAAGTCTATTGATAAATTTGGATAGCAAGGTGAAAAAAACGATGCTTTGTTTTTGTTTACACTTAACTAACAACATGACATCCCAACATAAAGACTTAAAATCCATGGACATTCAAATATCTTGAACCAAATGTGATTGTGGTTCATATTAGAATAGTAACTCATCCGGATAATGGCGTAGCATTTGTAATTGCCACTATACAAATTATAAGGTTAAAATTACAAGCCGTCCCTAATTCGTGTGGTGGAATTTCAAATAAGGAGAATTTTCTGGATGGATTATGATGAGGAACGACAGTACTATTATTGTGGGCCACTCTCTCTATTTTTAAAATTAATCTTCTAGACATATTTTCCGTTTCAAAATCACTTTGGTTAAGGTGGGTAAATTTTACGTCCACCTCTTATTGTGATTTTTCCCTCCGAATTTGTAAATCTAAATTGTGAAAATCTCTAAACTAAGTTCCTTCTAAGTCATTTAGGCCATCAAAAACTTACGTCAAAGGTCTTGAAATGATTATATTCTATGCTTCTATAAATAATGTTAAAAAAATTCATCATAACAATATAACACATAAGTTGTCGCTGATCGTATAAGTCGTTCTCAGGTTCCATCCATATGAGCATCTCTTGTGAAACACATTTTCATCCTGTTTTTGATTTCACTTTGGTTAATTTTTTTATACGCCTTAATTTTTCAAAAGCTCATCGAAAGTTCATCCCACAGTCTGAATCTATAACTGCAAGTGCTCCTCTTCCACAGACTGTCCTCTTGATAGTCATAATGGCTGAATCAGTATTCAGCGAGTGACATACTGTAACCTTCCTTCGTTATGGCGGAAGTTCGGAGAAGGTTACTGTGACGCCTGAGGGGCGGCGGTGCTTTTTAGGACGGTGTCTCGGGCGTCAGGTTCTGTTTTAAAGTGTAGAAACACCACTTTACTCTATGAGCAGAATAATAGAGGCTTCAGGTAACTGCAGTGAAGACACGGTTAAGCCAGGGGTCTAATTAACCTATAAGAATACTCAGAATTTCGGATTAAAAACAGAACAAGCTTTATTCAAGAATTAGTACAATACAATAAATTACGGATAACTGGTTAAATAAAGCACAAATATTTACAGCAAAACATAAAGCAGAAAGGCTAGACAAAACTAAGAGCGGCAAACTATGGTTAAAAAGCGGAAAAAGGCAAGCAAATAATACGGTGGGACCGGGTAAGCAAATCTACGGTTAAGCGGTTAAACGGAACGCGTGCGGCAGGTAAAAAGCTCTGTCTACAAACTGGTTATTAACAAAAGCTCGGATGGCAATATATTGTCTTACTCTTTCTAGCTGCGGAGCTTCCTTCTAGGCGGTGAGGCGGTTCGGACTTCGTTCTGGTGGTCTGGTCTGGATCGGGCGCGTCGCCAACTGTTTTTTAAACGGCCGTATTGTTAGTTTTATAGCCGGTTGATGACGCGTATCCCTACCTATCTTGCGCTCTGAACGCAAAACTGAGTTGAAGCATTTATGTTGGCGCGGTGCGGCTGGCACTGCAGGTTCGCTGCAGTCCCTGCGTTTTTTTGCATAAGGAATCAACACCGGGATTATTGCATTCGTCGCGGCATAATTTAAAAATGTATAAACGGAAAAGACGCGGTTCAGAAAGCCTAATTTGAAGTAAATTAATATTTGTTACATTTTACCTGCCTGTTTTATACATTTATAATTAGTAGGATAAAATAGCAAAATAAATTTACTATTCAGTCTTAATCCTCTAATTAGTGTAATAGAAATAGTGTTAGAGGTGGAACTAATTGGAACAAAAATGAATCTTATTGTAAATGGCAGGTAACAAACTCCTAATCAACATACTAAAAATATACATCCGTACTGTCGCGCAAAATTAGGTTTTTTGGCCACCATCTTGAAAAAAACATAAAAAATTAAAGAAAACATAAAAAATCATGTGTGGTATGTAACTACAGGAAATTTCATGCTGAAAAAGAATATGATATTGGTTTTCAAAAGGAAAATGTTTACAAAGATGAAGTAGGGGGGAAAATGATACCTTCATGAACCTGTATTTACACCTTAAATGCATATATTATGCTACATTATATTACACCTATACCTGATGCTGAGGCTAATTTTGATTTTCTTTATTATCAGTTTCAGGTAGGTAATCTTTGTTTTGAGTGAAGAAATCTTAATAAATAGGATTATAGGAAACAACTACTGGACGAGCAAAGACCCCGACTCCCATTGAATTATACCTATAAATCCAAAATTGGTAGCCAAATTTGTTATTTGTCTTTTCTCCACCAGACACAGACCGGTTTCGAACTCTTTATGTTCTCATCAGTGTGCCACAGGTAGCTGAAAAGACAAATAACAAAGGCAAACCAAACTGGTCTATGGCAGACCCAGCACATAGTAACTGTGAGAGATAAGTACATCCCTCTGGTGGTCAGTTGCTACTACCAGTCAAGACATCGAAGATGTCTCGTGACCGATAGCGGCTTGCCAAGCAAGCACCAAGAGCGGCGACCTCTAGCCCTGATGGACTAAAACATGCTTAATAAATAGGATTATAGGAAACAACTACTGGACGAGCAAAGACCCCGACTCCCATTGAATTATACCTATAAATCCAAAATTGGTAGCCAAATTTGTTATTTGTCTTTTCTCCACCAGACACAGACCGGTTTCGAACTCTTTATGTTCTCATCAGTGTGCCACAGGTAGCTGAAAAGACAAATAACAAAGGCAAACCAAACTGGTCTATGGCAGACCCAGCACATAGTAACTGTGAGAGATAAGTACATCCCTCTGGTGGTCAGTTGCTACTACCAGTCAAGACATCGAAGATGTCTCGTGACCGATAGCGGCTTGCCAAGCAAGCACCAAGAGCGGCGACCTCTAGCCCTGATGGACTAAAACATGCTTAATAAATAGGATTATAGGAAACAACTACTGGACTTTCCAGTTTCGCGAGACAATTTTGAAACTATGCCAGTACTAGAAGTGATCTATGGGCAGCAAATGTACACGCGAGGATGCTTTCAGTCATAGATTTACCTGCTGCCCATAGATCACTTCTATTGCGGCATAGTTTCAAAATTGTCTCGCGAAACTGGAAAGTACACACAGGAATGACTGCCATTTTTTAGCCTTTTCATGATCCGTAAGAAACTGGCTACAAAACAAACAATTCCTTTTGAAATTGAACGATCCAACACTTCCTAGTAGCGTTCTCGAGCTGGTCGAAGGAATATCATCTTGCGATGTTTTCAGTTTTATATGACTTATTTTGATAGGATTGATGTATACACGTCGACATTCTCTATGTACTTTAACAGTACCAGTAGGCATAGGAATGAAAAGTTCATGAATTTTATCATCTCTTAGTTTGCTCGCGTTGATAATTCCCGTCAAGCCCTTTGATGTTAATGCGACATAGGGAGTTCGTCACAAAGCACATTGGAACACAAAAAGTAGACGTCTTCCATTTTTCTTATGAAGATTTCTTCACTCAAAACAAAGATTATCTACCTGAAACTGATAATAAAGCAAATCAAAATTAGTCTCACAGCATCAGGTATAGGTGTAATGTAATGTAGTATAATATAAGCATTTAAGGTGTAAATACAGGTTCATGAAGGTATCATTTTCCCCCCTACTTCATCTTTGTAAACATTTTACTTTTGAAAACCAAATATAACATTCTTTTTCAGCATGAAATTTCCTGTAGTTACATACCACTCATGATTTTTTATGTTTTCTTTAATTTTTTATGTTTTTTTCAAGATGGTGGCCAAAAAACCTAATTTTGCGCGACAGTACGGATGTATATTTTTAGTATGTTGATTATACTCGATCTGTTCGAAACATAGAGCTCGACTCCGCCCCATTAATTTTATGGCAGCGCAGAACGGTGTACGCAATAGTCAGTTTTACACGATGGAATTAATAAAAGCTGTGATAGCTTCAACAAAATTTGTTTATTATACGTGTTACATTGTATACTGCAGCGATGCTATATTTTTTTAATGTTTATTCCCATTAAAGTTTCTATTATACATTTGCAATTTTGGACTTTTAAAAATAATACTTATTGCCGCGAAAATTTAAACGACGTTTTTTTTATTAAGTCCGCACTGCGCAAACTCACGATACTTTGTTTATTTCGCCGTCTAGACGTAACGAAACGACCAGTCGCCGATTGCTGGCTGGTTTGTTTACTTTGTTTACGTTTGTATTCGTTTTTAGATTAGGTGCTTTTGCGAGTAATTTCCACATACTTTAAAAGAACGTATGTGGTTATTTCAGGCAAAAAAGTTTAGTTTGTGATTTACTGTAAGGCCCTCCGCACATTAAGCTACTACAAACTAGTTACAAAGTATGAATCGCACACGACGCTACTGAAAGTTTATAAAATCAAGTCCCTTTTCGATTGTTGCGGCTTTGTTACATGATACAATAAATTACATTTGTATCATGGCTTTGTTACATTGTGTTTAAATAATTATTCTGTTACTGTGATTAAAGCTATTGTTGTTGTGGTGTTAAAAAATTTCTAGTGATACTGATAGTAGTGCTTCAAGTGATGAAGATATTATCCTTTATTTTAATTAATCGTATAAGAAAGTTATGAGAGATATCAATATAATATAATAATATAATATATGCTCATCATTTCAATCATTTCATAACCTGTGTAAATATGAACATGACAGTTGACAGTACAGGCCGGATCCCCATTTATTCGCGTTTTTCGTAAGTTTAGCGTTTATGCGTTTCGCGACAATCCATAACATAAGCTGATTGCTGATTGGTCTGTTGCAAAATACGTAAAAGTTTAATGTGTGACGCAAGTTCTTGTAGAGGCGGCCTTTCAGTCAAATCCAGAAGTTGCATTGTAATTTGGGTTCTATAAATACGACCAATAGAGAAATTCCATTCAAATTTAGCGGACATTTTTGGGGCGGAGTGTAATTCTATCTTTTGGACAGACAGAGTATAGGAGCATGTTACCTACCATTTACAACAAGAATCATGTTTGTTCCAAATAGTTCCACCTCAAGGTGTTTTTTCACTTATTTCTATTACACTAAATGTCTTAAAAAGACATAAATACTCTTTTCAGAGCTTATTTGCAAACTATCTACATTTAACTGATAAAATGGTCAGTACTACGAATGTAGAAAGCAAATAATTTAATATTTGCAATAAGCCTCATCAGACGGATTAATCCAAAAAAGGACTCCTTCTGATACCAGGCAGTACAAGTCACCATCCCATGGACCGGTTTCTGGCTTATTAGCCTTCATCAGCATGGTATAGGCAACCCATACTGCATGATATCAGAAGGACTCCAGATCTTGTCAACATCGATCGACATGAAGTCGGTAAGATGTAAGTGGGGCCCTCTGGTGAAACTTATTGCAATGTGGATTTTGCTCAGACTAAGCTCGTATGATAGAAATGAAATCCAAAGAAGTCAGAAATCCATAGAGGTAAATTTTTAGTAGGATAAAATAGCAAAATAAATTTACTATTTAGTCTTAATCCTCTAATGTCTTAAAAAGACTTAAATACTCTTTTCAGAGCTTATTTGCAAACTATCTACATTTAACTGATAAAATGGTCAGTACTACGAATGTAGAAAGCAAATAATATAATATTTGCATGCAAATATTTGCATAGCAAATATTATATTATTTGCTTTCGACATTCGTAGTACTGACCATTTTATCAGTTAAATGTAGATAGTTTGCAAATAAGCTCTGAAAAGAGTATTTATGTCTTTTTAAGACAGAGGATTAAGACTGAATAGTAAATTTATTTTGCTATTTTATCCTACTAAAAATTTACCTCTATGGATTTCTGACTTCTTTGGATTTCATTTCTAACATTTATAATTGTATTTTAATTAAAAACTAATAATACTTCGGCGCTAAAATTCACTTCGTTACAATACTTCTAGGTATATGATTCGCATACCAAGAGATGTAAAAATTACCCCATCTTTTCAGTATGTTATCCAACCATTACATATGAAGATTAAAATTATATTCTCTTTTATTCCTGGTAAATAGTGAAACGAAATACTAGATTGACTCATAACAGAAATATCAGGTTTTATTATCTTGACTTTGCATCATTGACACAGCAAATATAATATTAATGGTGTTGATTGCTCAGAACTTTTGATGGACTTTCGTTTGCAATATAAATATTCCAAATTGATTATTTTGTTATTATTATGTTCGCGAAAAATCTAAATAAACTTGTAAACAATACATCTCAAGCAAAGTAAATAGGAAAATTAATTTATAACTGTTTCTAGGCTGTCATATGCAAATTGTTTCAGTAAAATAATTGGCTTCCATGAAATTTTCACCATATCAGGTCAGCGATTTTCTCGGTCATCCATTTTTTTTTATGAATATTAAATACATCTCTTAACAAATATATCAAACAAATTTACTTGATATCAGTTTTAGCTGGACATTTAAAGTATCTCCTAAATATCCCCATATATAATATCAATCGAAGGGAAACACGACATGTATTAACAATTAAAATAGCACGAAATGATGTAAACCACAACGACCACCAATTAGGCTAATTAGTTATGCAGCTGGATGGTAGATAGCGAATCGCTTATCTAAAATAGTGTTGTCAATTGCAGGGAGCTTCATTTTAAATTGAGGCTAGCCTTTATAATAGAATCAGAAGCATCGATGCCAGAGTACCTACCTTATTAAAATTATAAAATAACTATCAATTGCTAAAAATAGTAAATGAATTTTGTTTCTGTTTGCACGTTCCTATATTGAGTGACTAGATAATTTAATCATTCAAAGGAGCAATTTTATTTACATTGTACATAAACTAAACTTAGCTCAACACCTCCTAATTATACACCTTTGATTATTAATGTATACACATATATGACACGTTATGTTATCACCAGTAATCTGCATTCATTATTTAGAGTGTAGCTCAAAGAGACAGTAAAATACCTTTTTGGTTACATGGTAAATAATTCTCTTCACTCAAACTCCTTATTAAGTCCTACAAATATGCACCTTTGTAACAGTACATGGTCTACAAGAATGTATTTCATCGATTAAGATTAGTTATGTATACATATATATTATTAAACTTTGATAGACCCGACTTCTTTATGATGGTGTAGTTTATGACTTTCTGTTCTTTTATAGCATAATAATAGAAACAGAAATAAACTGATAAATACCTACATCCGATAATCACTATTTTTCTTATGTCTACTAGTGTGGTTATTTGTGACTATAAGAAGTGAGAATTAAAATTCCAAATCAAATAAGCTAGAAGAATTGAAAATGAAGACTAAGTGGTAAATGAAAAATTCAGAAGTATTTTAAAATATATCCTATTTTAATCAATACTAGGTTAGGCGGCGCCAGACCCTACGGGTCTGGCTTGTCTCTACAGAATCATCTGCAATATTTGGGGCTTTTCACAATTTAGATTTACAAATTCGGTGGAAATGATCATAATAAGAGTTGGACGAAAACTGTACCCACCTTAACCAAAGCGATTTTGCTTAAATCCATTTTGAGTTTTATTACCAGAATGTAAACGAGTTACAAGAAAGAGGCACTATTGAAACAAAAAATATTAATCTCAACGCAAATAGCAAACATGCAAATCGTCAATACCTATTCAGCCTGTTCAATTTGTAATTACAGGATGCTAAACTAACTCAAACATAGCATATGACGTACATACCACAATTCATTTATATGACAGTAGAGCAGTGGATCAAAATGATATTCCAACTCAGCTTATATGAAGAAATAGTTATTTACCAAGTTTTATGTTGTCGCAATACTTTGAATTTTGGTGAGCTTTTTATTTATTCTACATTTATACATATAATTTAGTTTTTATATTCCATGACAAACATTCAAATACTATAATTGCGTTGTTCTAATAACTTTACAACTTCATACATAAATAAAATAATAACCTGCAACATTTATTTTAATATTTCAGTAGCGTGTGAAGCCACCACGTGTTCATAGAATTTTGTTATTCTTTATTTCATGTCCATTAAATATTTGTACTTGTTATTAATTTTTAACTTGGACAACAGACCTCCAAGTCGAGGATTATAGTCAAGTATGTATCTGTTTTTGGGTACCTAGTAGAAAATAATTATTATATTCTATTCTATGGTTAAATAAAAATTGTGCAAGTCTTAATATCTTAAGAATATTAGTATTTCTAAATAAGATAATGTAGAAAAGGTAACGTAGAAAAGGTAAATGTTGTACATGAACTTGAAGTGCTGATATTTAAAAATTACAAGACTTTATTTATGGGTATGCCTAAAACTCTAAACATTAAAATTAATATAATAAAAGTTTAATCAAAACCAAATTAATTGTTCGCGAGATAATTGTGAATTTATTGAAACCATAAGCCAGTCATATTGTATGTCGACCATTACCTTTAATTATTGGGAAATAGTTATGCTCAGTCTGATAAGGTTGTGGATAGTTAAGTGAATGTTAGTATTTATCTAAAAATTTTTTGGATTGTTTCAAAGTGAATACATGAGAATTAATTAAAGTGATATGAAGAAGAAGTTAATATTGCCACTTGTTTACAAGTATCGTTTGACGATACGTAAAAAGGGTAGCTTGTACAAAAATAGAGAGGAAGCAGAAACTAATCTACTAATCAAAACTAAAAAATGTATAAGCTGGGAAAACTGAAAACTATGAACTGTGGAATTTCTAAATTATTAACAATAGTCAACACAATATTCAGCAACAATTATAATCAAAATGAAACATACTGCATTTTACTAGATATGAGGAAAATCAAATATTAAAGGAAATTCTGTTACGAGATACAACAAAATAGAGAACAACAAAAGGCTTGGGAAAACACAAAAGTATCCATATGAAATTACGTTAATTGAAAAAAGAAACAAAGTTTTTAAATTGGAAGGTGACAGCAAAATCTGCATACCTACGTATGGTAAAATATAAAAATATTTAACTATATAAATAAAATATATTGAAAATGGGATAAATTACGCTAAACAACAAAACAAACTAATTTGAAACATATGGCGACAAAATACTAAATTAGTCAATTTATATTCACCCCGTACTACATCGCGAATTAATGCATGGTCTCGCTCCGGTTATCGGCTCAGAAGCAGTGAACAAAAAAGTGCAATTTTGACGTCTATCATTCTGAAGAGCCAATCAACAGTGAGCACAATTGAAAGGATATACGTATAGTGAAACTGGTTCCGTAGATGATCTACCAAGGAAATGCCGTCCAGTTATTGGAGAGGATAACAAGTAAATGTTTTTCTGGCTGTGGAAGAGAATCCACACAATAGCATTCGCCTGCTTGACCGAGATAGTGATTCTTTTCTGTACACAAAAAGTTAGAACAAGAAAAGTTTCATACTTTGAAGTAACATCTTGAGCAAGAGATATCTAATAATGACCCATGGAGCTCTGTCAAATATTAAAAAATATATAATATAATAATAAACCCCTTCAAGTAAAAAATATAATTTTTTCGAATGTCAACTTTCACATTAAATAGTGAAGTCGACCGCCCAAATTGTAGTTTTGGGCAAAGAAAAACCCTTGATGGATGCGGGAGTAGTAAACTCAGTATTCACAAAAGATAAATGTGTGGGTGGGAATAGTTAGAAATAATCGGTCCCTATTTTTTCAATGACATTATAAATGGATCAAAATATCTACAATTTTTACAAGAACATCTTATTTCCGAATATAAAATATTGTTGAACTAATGATGAAAACTTATGGTATCAGCAAGGCGGAGGACCTCGGCATTGTGCATTAGCTATTCGAAGATATCTTGATCAAGTATTTCCAAATGGATGGATGGTGTTCAAGATCACCGGATCTTACCGCTAGATTTTTTGGTCCCTGTCTACCAATCTATTCCCTGTAGGTATTATTCAAAATCTGCTGTACCTGAATTGTATTATGGCAGGATGCACCATTTTACTGCCCAATATTATTTCTTAACTGTGATAATATCATCTAAAAAATGTACAATATTTTCTTGCAGGAACAAAATATCTTGCTCCATTATTATTATTATTTTATTATTTAATATGCCACACCAAACCTGGGTAGACTGCCTGCCTTGATGTTATATTTCCTTATAAGAATGAGGAAATGAGGATTCTCCCATGCCCAGTGACACGTGTGTGAAGTTATTATCCCTTTTTATTTAAAAATAAAAAAATCCAAATTGTACTAGGTTGTACTGGCGTTGTACTACTTTGCACCGTAGAGAGTTTTCCAAAATATCACAGGTGTTAAGCAGAAAAATCAAAAATGTATTATTTTGGCTGGCGCCCCACTTCTTGAAAAACCAAATTTTTATCGCTGTACTACATTGTACTAATTGTACCGAACATTGTACCATCGAAAACAATTTCCTAACTAGCATAGTTTTCAAAAAAAACGAAGAATTCGAGAACAGGAACAGAACAGGAAAATGGTAGCCCCATTTTCATAAAATTGTTGTTTTTCATCTGTTTAAGCCTGCTATCCGTTAAATGGGTCGAAATTTCGAGATCGACCATTAGGCAATTTTTATCGAAAAAGTGAATAGCGGATTCGATTCGGATATCTCTCAAATACCTTTATAAAAAGTTTGAGCTCAATGAGCTTAAATAGGGTGTTTGTTGCACAATGTCGAATTTGCAAATTTTTTACTTTTCAACTGATCCTGTATAAAAGTCTATTATGGTTACAAAAAAGGTAATATAACCGATCGATTTAAGGCTACATTAGATATCCAGGTATGTAGTTTCATCACCGTAAAAAAAAATACAAAATTTGCCATTTTGTAACATAACCCTATTGGGCTCAAACTTTGTATAAAGATTTTTGATTCGCTATTCACTTTTTCGATAAAAATTTCCTAACGGTCGATCTCAAAATTTCGACCCATTTAACGGATAGTAGACTTAATCAGATGAATAACAACAATTTTAAGAAAATGGGGGCTACCAATTTTCTATTTTTTAATTTTTTCGAAAACTCTACTAGTTGGGAAAATAATTTCAACGGTACAATAATCAGTACAACTGGTACAATAGGGCGCAACAAAAAAATACAGCAATTTTCAAAAAATGAGGGGCTAGGAATTTTTTTATTTCTTCACTAATTTCGAAATCTATGGCCCACTTAGGAAATTTTTTTGAACGGTATAATGTTCGGTACAACTAGTACAATACGGTACCATAGAAAAAAGAGCAATTTTCAAGAAATGAGGGGCTAGGAATTTTTCGAATTCTTCGTTTTTTTAGAAAACTATGCTAGTTAGGAAATTATTTTCAACGGTACAATTAGTACAATGTGGTACGGCGATAAAAATTTGGTTTTTCAAGAAGTGGGGGCCCAGCCAAAATAACACATTTTTTATTTTTCTGCTTAACACCTGTGATATTTTGGAAAACTCTCTACGGTACAAAGTAGTACAACGTTAGTACAACCCAGTACAATTTCGATATTTTATTTTTAAATGAAAAGGGGGGCTAACTTCACACACATCCCAGTGACTTGTATTTTTCTGTTAAAACACCTAAAAGTAGTTGAAAATGATGATCATACATGACTTTATTTAGGCTTTATACAAGCATAATAACAAAAAACATATCCAATTTGATATACTCGCATTGATATTTCATATCTAAACATACAATTATTAAGTTTATTGGATCTTCTTTAATGCATGATAAAAATTGGATTAACAATTACAAAATTCAAAACGTCTAAAAATAAATTATTGAACAAATTTTTTTTATTTAACTCACCACAAAATTCATTCATTATGGTCATCAACCAAAAACGATGTCCCCAAGAAGATGTACATGTTCTTTCGCCTTTATTTCAGCTCTTCAGGGAGACCAGACCGCGTCAAATTCAAATTCTACCTTTATCTTGCAAACTCATACTCAAAATTGTATTCATTGACATTAATAAAATATTTTGTAACCATAACAAACTAATTTTTCATTCCTATAACTGATATTATGTCTCCTATTTTTCACATCCCTTTGCAATCTACTCTACTTTCTTTTTTGAGACTCATTTTTTAAACAAACTTATTTTAAGTTTTATACTTGCCCTATTATAACAAAATTATCTAATATATTGTCATGTATTTTAATAAATAAAAATTAAATTCAATACTTTAAAAAGAAAATAAAAATTGAAAATTGTTTATATAGAACTTCACCCCTAGTAAACACAGCAAATGACTTACTGTAAATAAATAAAAAAAGGTTTAATTAAACACATAGTTAAAGGATATCACTCCAAGGAAACTTATCTTCGTTGCAGAAACACCTGTTACGGGATAGCTGTGAGACGGTCCACCAGATGTGGCTCGTACCACCTAAAACAGTAAATTAAAACCATAAAAATGATAAATAAAATAACACTAACCATCAGAAGGATAATATTAAACAAGTTAATCGATCACTAGTATCAAATAAGCAATAAGTAATAAAGAATGAGCAGGGTTGTAGTTTTATCTAGCGAAAAGATATTTGATGTTAATTCAGATTTAATTTCATGTAAAATTGATCGTCTATGCCACAAGGATAGACATATTGTAACTTAGAATAGTAGAATGGTGTAGTGCAGTGAAATCTTAAAATCTAGTGCTTCAACGTAGCCAAAAACGGCAAGTGAAATTGTGTTCTAACGGAATATGACATAATATGGGATATGTATAGATCGGTCATGAGACCAAGAGCTCAAAGTTGACATAATTTCCACAGCAAAATTACATATAAGAAAAATATTTCCAAAAATCAGAGCTGCTCCAAATACTCAACAAAAGTATTTCAAATATCAAATACCAAATACCATCTAAAGTATTTGCAGTTTCAATTACCAAATACTCTGCTTTACAGAAAAGATTTGAAATACCAAATACTCAAGGAAAGTAATTGAAATTTCCAGCAAATAAAGTATTTCAAATATTCTCTAATATTTGAAATACCTCAAGTTGTATTTCAAATACTTTCTAATATTTGAAATACCTCAAGTTGTATTTCAAATACTTTCTAATATTTGAAATACCTCAAGTTGTATTTTAAATACCCAAAAATCATTAAAAATTATTTTCAATATTTTAATTATTTAAGGTTTTTCAAATCTTTTATTGGCATTTGAAATGGTCACTTCGAACTTCGAATAATGTGATATTTTATTTTAAATACCCAAAAATCATTAAAAATTATTTTGAATATTTAAATTATTTAAGGTTTTTCAAATCTTTTATTGGCATTTGAAATGGTCACTTCGAACTTCGAATAATGTGATATATTTATATATAGCTGCTGGAATTTTACGCCTGAAATAATATTGTAATATATAAATAAATAAATAAAATAACGTTTATTCAGACACAGTTTATTCAGACACTTCTATTCTACTCTGGTACACGTGCACTGTGCTGAAATTCGCAGCGCGGGAATGACCACGGCTTGAACGAAAAACGAAAGCAAGTCACTGTTCAGTGTTGCCATATGTGTACCAGTCAAATGCATTATAGGATTAGTTACACTACCTACTTATTAAGAACTAATAAGAAAAGAAATAGGTCGATTAAGACTTAAGACAGATACGTTAGTACCTATTTTGAATAGTTATTCTAGTGCTTTAACAGTATTTGAAATAACGTCTAGTACTGCAAATACCGGGACAGTACCTACTTGAAATACCGGAGAGTATTTGAAATACCGGAGAGTAATTGAAATACTGGAGAGTATTTGAAATACCAAGCAAAGTAATTCAAATATCAGTATTTCGGAAAACCAAATACCAAATCCAAATACTCGAAGCAAAGTATTTCAAATACCAAATACCAAATACTGAGAATCGAAAGGATTTGAAGCAAAGTGCTTCAAATACTGAAAGTATTTGAAATACTTTTTTCAATTACTTTTATTTGAAATACTCCCAGCTCTGCCAAAAATACTAACCAAAACTGACAGTTTGGCATCTAGTATCCTCAAAGAAAAAAGAATTCAGGATCACCATGGGTACAGGAACAAAAGTTAATATGGTTGAAAAACCAGCTCCAGAGAGGCGTCACGTTTCTGAAATCGTTCCTGAAAATTAAATAGAAAATTGTGTTAAAAACGAGCGAAAGTGGAGGTAAATCAATATTTACCAGCTGAAATAAATAATTTAACAAAAGTTGAACGAGACAATACCCTGGATACACCAGAATTCAATAAACAGAAGAAAGAAAAATCAGGTACTTACATATTTTATATTTGAAGACTTAATCACTGAAAATAGTCTTGATTATTTGTGGAAAATCTCTTAATAACGAATAACACAGCCATTTTATCACGGTTAATGGACTTTAGTGAAGGTCGTTGTTCTAGAAATTCGTTTAAAGTCATAGAATATAAAAATTAAATAGACTGCTCATCCCTGATCAGACAAATAAAGGGAGACATTTTCTTTTGAATCATAAAGTTTAAGAATTTCATTGTTAATAATTTTAATATAGAAATAAGTTATCGCAGGTTCTAGCTTAAGTAATTTCCACCAAAATTTGTTGATATTAATGAATAAATGTTGTTAAATTGAAATCTACACTCGTCTAGTTTGATGAAGCAACCGTGTCTGCTCATTCTAACATTATATACACTATCCGTGCTTTAGTGAGGGCGACATCTGCGAGCCTAGCTAAAGAACTGCACGATTGAGGCTTAACCAATTCAAATGCAACAATTACAGGTCCCTGCACTTCATGCAATACCCACTTTTAATTAGAATCACTTTAAAATAATACAAAACGC
This sequence comes from Rhagium mordax, assembly GCA_963680705.1. Classification (NCBI taxonomy): domain Eukaryota; kingdom Metazoa; phylum Arthropoda; class Insecta; order Coleoptera; family Cerambycidae; genus Rhagium; species Rhagium mordax. The sequence goes on from OY796665.1 coordinate 25,434,325, forward strand.
ATAAAGAACTTAATTTTCATTTATTAATAAAATTTACATACTTAATATAAAGATTGCGAAAGATAAGTTTCTTCCTAAGAACGATCCCAAGGAGACCCTGAAAAATTACAGAAATCTGAAAGTAAGTTATTCGCTACGCACGGTACACACGGTCGTTTATCACGCAATAGACTGGTGGCTGTGCATAAAACGTAGGTATTGGTATTTTGCATCCGTAGTACGGGTGAATCATGTAAAAAAGTCATAATTCTAGTAAACTAGTAAATAAATTCTAAAAATTAAATTAAATTACTATAGGTATTTCTTAGACAAAATCAATACTAAAAACATGCTATAAAAATATTCTTAAACTATTATGCAATAAATATTAAAGTAATAAAATACCACCTACCTTTTTCAAACCTTTTTCAAATAATTTAAAATATTCCAATAAATAACAAATAAAATAATCAAAAATATAAATAATTTCTTCTACCATAACAATATTTACTGATGTTCCACATCTGAACATGTAAATATAAATTATGATGAAATCAAAGAAAATCATTGAAAACAGCTGTTTAGAACGTTATTATTGTCGAATAATGTGAAAACAAAATACTCTGCAGGACTATATGTCATACAGCGGATACTTCCAAGACTTACATCAAACTTCAAAATATTCTTCAACAATTTCTAATTGATTGTTGTGGGTTTCCAGAATATAATAATTTATTTTTCTCAAATTCTTCATTTAAAGCAGATTTATCCTTTCTTATTTTAGTATTTGTAAACTCTTTAGTGGCTATAAACACTGTTTCTGTCCTCTTATACAGAATCTTTCAATGCTGGCGGCAATTTTTGGATGACCATCCCCCAGAGCATTGGATTGGTAGAAGAGGTCCCGTTGAATGGCCACCAAGATCACCTGATCTTTCCTCTTTGGACTATTTCCTGTAGGGCCATTTGAAATTGAAATTTCGTTGAAAGATCCTGGTATAAAATTTTTAATAGTTGCCTCCCATGTGGATACTTTCTCCCATATTCTTATCGCTGCTGCGTACTATTTTCTTCTCAGGAGTCAGGAATAATGCATTCTCAATTGAATGCAAGAAATACTAACTCTACGAGCTATTAGTTGGTTAAAACATTTTTATTTCATTTGTTTCATCACGGCCTCCTAAGAATGTCAAGCATAACTGAATTTCCTTAGGAATTCGAAGTTTTTTGTTAATAACGAAATATACAAGTATTGTATATTTTTGAAATCAATAGGCAAGAATCCAAATATGTAAAAATATGTTCTATTAAAAAACTTATCAATATACAATAATAAAGTATTGTTTGCCCCAGAAAGTTTGCCCCAGAAAACCACTGTATATATAGTTCTAAATTAATATAAATACAATATTGTTATCTAAAATTCGTATCAGTGGTTTTCTAGTATTTTACACTAGAAAATATAACAAAATTTAGAACTATATACAGTGGTTTTCTGGGGCAAACTGTTGAGGTTTGCCTTTGATCTTGACATATTTTGGCAATTTTCTTATTTCTATTTATTTTTTAGAATTTGGCGTGATTCCCAGAATTAAGTTCATTGAATATTAACTATCCGCCACAAATAAACTACAAACAATATTTACAATAATAAAGTGTCTTCCTGATTCAGACAACTTTTTAATTTGTTCATTGAAATAGACGCTTTCGTTTCATTACAGTTTGTTTGTGCAATATTTTGCGAATAGCGAAAACAACAGCGTCATTCTTCAAAATATATGTCATTGGAATCAGAGAGGAATGAAAGATTATTTCTAACTGTAGGTATATCGGGTGGCCACGAGTCAATGTACGCCCCCAATTTTTTGGTTGTTTTTGAATTTAAAAATTTCGTTTTTGGTATACGTGAATAAGACAAAAGTGGGCTATTTTTAGACTAACAGGAACGAAAATATCACTTCCGGTTGAACCGGAAGTGACATAAACTTTTTTTTCTTAAATAGAATGACCATGTTTTTTTTGTGGTGTTTTATAAAACATGAAATTCTAATTGCAGCAGTTTTTTCGAATTTCAAAAATTCTAAAAAATAAGTGAGATACGAACGATTTTTTATTTTGTACAAAATGGCCGCGTCAGATGAATGCGATGTAAGAAAATTACTAAGTAGGCTATGGAAATTATTAGCAAGGTAGCAAGCTTATCTGTAAACAATAAAATAGTTATTTAAATTACTGATAGATACGACTATTTTTAGGTTTTTCTCAGAAAACTGAATTTAATTTTAATTTTCATTTCCGTAGGGGTCCTATGGAAAATTTTTAAATGGGACCGTACTATTTTTTTTATTATTCGGACATAATGATTCATAAGCTTTAATTTTTTCGCCAATAATAATTTCTTAACGAGATCCTTTGTAATAATAAAAGTGTTTTTAAAAGGTTCATTCAAATTATTTCTTGTTAAATTTGTGCTTATCTTTTGAATACACTTTTATTATTACAAAGGATCTCGTTAAGAAATTATTATTGGCGAAAAAATTAAAGCTTATGAATCATTATGTCCGAATAATAAAAAAAAATAGTACGGTCCCATTTAAAAATTTTCCATAGGACCCCTACGGAAATGAAAATGAAAATTAAATTCCGTTTTTTGAGAAAAACCTAAAAATAGTCGTATCTATTAGTAATTTAAATAACTATTTTATTGTTTACAGACAAGCTTGCTACCTTGCTAATAATTTCCATAGCCTACTTAGTAATTTTCTTACATCGCATTCATCTGACGCGGCCACTTTGTGCAAAATAAAAAATCGTTCGTATCTCACTTATTTTTTGGAATTTTTGAAATTCGAAAAAACTGCTGCAATTAGAATTTCATGTTTTATATAACGCCACAAAAAAAACATGGTCATTCCATATAAGAAAAAAAAGTTTATGTCACTTCCAGTTCAACCGGAAGTGATATTTTCGTTCCTGTTAGTCTAAAAATAGCCCACTTTTGTCTTATTCACGTATACCAAAAACGAAATTTTTAAATTCAAAAACAACCAAAAAATTGGGGGCGTACATTGACTCGTGGCCACCCGGTATAATAATGTATACTTTTCGTTATACCCTGTACATTTTATGTGTGATTTGGAAATTCGGAACAATATTTAGAAACCGAGAAGAATACTGTAACACACACTTTTCTCTATTTTAAATATCATAATAAAGAAATAAAGAGAGTTAACTTAAAACACACCTCGTTCAACGCAAATTCCTCTCTTAGCGTGAATAATGGTTGATTAAACATAAAATATGCAAATTTACTTAAAATGGTTGCCCGTACAAAGCACCAACCCAAAGAGCTTTGCTTGGTAGTCCGAACTGAATTAACAAAATGTAAATTATGTTTAATGCACTAAATTAAAAAGTGACATAGTTCAAATTATAATTGGAAAGTAATCCAGGCAAAAATCAAAATACCGCTGATAGGCCCTGCGTACATATTTATTTTGAAATTCAAATGCGAAAATTAATTAGCAGTAAGCGTAGATAGAATAGAGTAATTACAAGCCACACTCACTACACAACGTTAACACTACCTCTGAAGATGAAACCACAATGGGATAACGTTAATGGAATTAATTTTGATGCATAATTAATTGCAGGCAGCCGGCAAATTTATCGCGCGACTCTGTTGATGATCTATTCTAGCAACGTTGAACTGACGTGCCCGCGTTAATCAACAAATTGAGTTTGAATGTGATTCGGATTTGTACAGGTAAAGCTTCCTCACGTTGGCTTTTACTGCGTTTCGACATAGGGCGAACATAATCTAAAGTGGAATGTGACTCGGATTTTACAAATTCTGTGATAATTAATTGTTGCTGGAAGCTCGTAAATTGTGAAGAAAAATCTCGCAGCTGCGGTTTCTCTCAGGCTAAATCAAGTTTGCTAATAGCGATGGTGATTTTAATATTTTAAAATCATCCGTAAAGTGATTATAAAAAACATTATCTACAAACGGACCTTCCTCAATATTTGGAATGTTTCTAAGATATTGTCATGTAATTTAACTTAAATAAAATAAAACAAGTACTTTAAGACAGAAAAACGAAATGTCCATGATACAATAAACTTTCCTCGAGCATACTGACCAGATAAAATTACCAATCATGCAAAATCTAAAATAAATAACCCTTGACTCCACTGGTTGAGAGACAAGCCACATAAAAGTTCTACCATAGATTCAATAAGTAAAAGATACACCATCCCATTTTTAGAATACAAATTGTTCTACCATTTAATGGGATATGCAGGCTTCGTCTACAGATATGAAGCGTCTCCTTACCTAAAAAAGCAATATTTTATTAAAAAAAATATATCAAGCTCTTGATAAAACGCATCCTGATTGTTCAGGAATTGAGTTAGGGGAAAATTGAAACTATCTAAATGAAACGATGACAAAGTTCAACTAATCAAACCATATAAACAAGTCACATAGTAACCAAAATTTTAATAACTAAATTTTAAAATAAATTCAAAACTAAGAATAAAGAACCGCACCCACTACTGCCACGAACATAAGAGAACATAAGAATTTTATGGCGATCCCATAGTAGAGGCAATGAAAGTCTGGAGATATCAACTATACATAACAATATCAGTAGAAGAGTAATACCGAATCCGAGACACCCCCCACCACTTTTGCGCCCCCCACCACTTTTTCTGGGGTGGGGGGCAATTATAGTGGGGGGAGGTAATTTGTAATTGCAATAAATGTAATTAGAATAATTAGATTGGGAGGTAATTTGTAATTGCGTAATTAGTAATTTGTAATTGTGTAATTGGATTATTTCGCTGTAATGAGACTAGTATAATTGCAATATATCTAATAAATGTAATTAGTCTGGAGGGGGGATAATTAAAACCCAATTGTCGCGAGAAATGAAAGTAATTGGATTATTGCGTTGGATTATTGCGCTGAGAAATGAAAGTAATTGAATTATTGCGCTCTAATGTAATTGCGTAATTAGTAATTTGTAAATGTGTAATTAGACTATTTGCGCGTTAATTACACTATTTTATATAGTCTGGAGGGGGTTAATTAAAAAACCCAATTGTTGTGAGAAATGAATGTAATTGGATTATTGCAATTAAACTAGTATAATTGCAATATATCTAATTGAATTGGTACAATTATATATTAATTAGTACATCAATTGGAGAAATGAAAGTTTATTACGCTGTAATTAGACTAGTATAATTGCAATATATCTAATTGAATTGGTACAATTGTATATTAATTAGTGCATCAATTGCTAAATTATGCGCTCTTAATTGTCAAAAATATATGTCATTCAATATCGCTAACAAGGGATCTGGTAACCAAAGTCGGCTTTTATGCGATTCGAATAGGACAAAAGTATTTCCTAATGATCAAAGATTAAATCAGCTTTTTAGTTTTTACTGTCGCATATCTTGAAACAAAATAGTTGGTTAAATTTATAGCTCCCATTTGCGACAGACAATATGTCTGCATAAAGGACCCAGCTACGTAGGCCAGGTGGCTCACGCGAACGGTACCTGCCTGAAATCGAGGTAATGCCATTAAGGCGCTGTGGTCACCACTCATCAGTCGGTCGACTTTCCCGTTAAACAATATAGCATAGGCACTAGTGCAGGCAGTACATAAGGGTATTACATTGTTATAAGACACTTCTTCTATAATGACTTTGTCATAGGGAATTAACTATCTCGTAATTATTAATATTGTTACATTTTATTGTTTGGTGTCTTTAAATCGGTTGGGGGTTTACTGTTGCCTTTGTATACATTTAATGACTACCTTAAACATACAAAAATTAATTTTTCATTGATTTACAGCATATTAATTTACAATCTTTAACATATAGGGTGTACCGATTTGTACGAACCAAACTTTATGTCAACTGAACCTATTATTAATTTTATATTCAATATAATCCTCAGTATTGCCTTTCAACTTAAACATACAATATTAATTTTTTCATTGATTTACAGCTTATTAATTTACAAACTTGAACATATAGGGTGTATCGATTTGTACGAATCAAACTTTATGGTGTGATAAACTACCAAAATAATATGAAAAAAGTTCATATGTAAATGTGGGCCGGGAACACATAGTTCCGAGATACAGGGTGTTAAAGAAACATGCAAAATTTTGTTGTTTGAAACACTGAAATGATGGCACACTATATTGCGCTCTAATTAGACTAGGTGCAATTTCTCGAAATTCTATGGTTTATTACCTTATAGAAAAGCAGTATATCTTAAGATATATTTACAGATCAGTATACATCCAACTTGACGGCGTTTTAACAAAAGCAAGCGGAAACGATGACTACTTTGATAATGCATTAAAATGCAATATTTTAACGGAAATTACAGCGATGTTTTAATAAAGCTCTGGAAATGTTTAATACAGGAAATTCATATCAACGGAAAAAAATTAAAAGCCTCCTATTATGTTGCAGAAATTATTGATTTAATCATGAATATCGATTCAAATAAAATGCAACTAGTTACCGTATCCAAAGATTAGATATAAATAAAGTTTCTTTTAAAGTTTTTGCATGACGGGTGCATTTACGGTATACATTGTTCATTGATGGTACTAAGTCGAAAACAACATGCAATTCCCACTTTACCGCATGAAGTCTGATAGAAGACATTAAATCTACCATTGAAAGATTTTCTTGTAAACTAGATGACATAAGGAGGGATTCAAATAAAATACACATTAAAAGATTACAATAATTTTATTTCTAGTACAGTAGATATTTCACGTTTTAAACACACCAAACCTGTAAAAAAGACAAAAGAAATTGGACAAAAGAAATCGATGTATTAAAAAGCACATGGAATAAATTAAAACAAATACCCTACTGTCACTGAGGCTTTGGCTTTCTAACAAAAGATCATGAACCCGCCCTCCTCATTGTCAGGGTGACAATATATTCAAAGGAATATGTATTTGCATGCATGCAAAAGACTTCACTTCTAAGACATTATTTACTGTTGCCATTGTATGCATTTAATGAATACCTACATAGGAGTCCTACCTTCAAATTTTAAGTTAAGAAATTAGACAAAAGAAGTCGATGTATTGTCAATAGTACCACATTATGGGTTAACAAACAGGCGACATCGAATCATTTTAAATATATTACACAAAAGCCATTCTAAATAGTTATGCAATAGAATAATATAATGGGGGATATTTGAATTTTAAAATGTGGTGGTGGGGGGGGGGGGTCATATTCTGTAGATATATAGAGAGTGATAGGAGTTGTCACAACCATTATTAGTAGCAACAGACTCCTAGTGAAAACGCAAAATGTATAAGTGTACGTCTTGCAGTAAAAGTTTTACGCGATGTGGTAATTTGCGTCGTCATCAGAAAGAGTCGTGTGTGAGTTTACGTGATAATGGACCTCCAGCAAAACAATTTAAATTTGATTCAACCCCATCAACATCCGCAAGTATGCAAACATGTGATTGTTGTAATGTGACGTTGACAACAGCTCAGATGCATTCCCATAAGAGGTCGTTGCAACATAAGACAAATGCATGTGTTCCTTCAATGAATGGTGTAAGCATTATCCAAAGCGCTTTCAAATACAGAATTATTTCATATCGAGTGCATAGTGAACATAATCATCTGGACTACGTAATGTTCTTTAATGAAATCAAACATAAAATTTTAAATCTGCTAGAAGAAGCGCTACAAATACATACAGCAATAAAAGTAAATCTGGAAGTGTTCGCCAAATACATGATACAAAGTAAAGAATTAACAGATATGAAATCATTTAATACAACCAACAAAATTTTGGATCAAGCTATGAATTTAAGTGATGTTTTGGATAGTTTTGTAGAAGAGATGATTACCCAAACTACAGAGTTTCAAGAGCGAGATTCAGGTGTGTAATTATTTTTGTTAACGTACTAGAATTGCATTTAACATTTGCATATTTTTAGGATGGGCCCTGGAACGAATCGAATTTGTTGAAATTAATGTGAACAAGTATAGTCCACTGCGTGGCTCATCATATATAAAATTACCAAAATTCATTGAAAATAAGAATGCAGTGATATTGTATGTATTATGTAGTTATGATGGTATATTTTATATTATATTATAAGGTTAAATAAATGAAATACACATTAAAAGATTACATTAATTTTATTTCCTATTTTTTTTATTACACAACTAAAAACAACCATAGTATAATTAAAACAGTTTTATTTTAAATACACAATTACATTTAGCGGCTCGCTAGTGTGAACGTGTACGACATGATTGATGTAATTAAATTGCGTTACCCAATTTATTGTGGATTACAGCAATAATGGTATAATTTCCCCTTCTTTGAAGTTGTTGGTGATATATCAACATTGTTATTGGATGCCACATTTACATCGTTTACCTTAGAATAGCAGCAAAACATTTTTCGAGGTATTGGACCGTCATTAGCATCAAAACTGCCTTCATGATCTTTAAGGTAATGTTCTGTGCAGTATTGATATTTTATTATATCGACATCGTTCTGAAGATGTGTAGGTAGCTTATCCCATACTAATGCAATTTCATGTGAAGCCAACCCAATCATCACTTCTTTGGGCATATCTACAAGTTGTTGTTTGCTCATCTTCAATAGACTACGCAAACGGGAGAATGCAATTAGTGAGTGGCCCATTCGCTTGATACCTTCTCGATCCATTGCTGGGGTTATAGTTTTCAGCTCCATGGCGTTTTATATTTCTTTCGTAGAGAGAAACTTTAAACACAAATGTCCACACCACACTGTGTTAAAATTCTGTACACGTTTGTAGTTATATAATATTTGGTTGACCCTCCTTGAATCGTTATTGAAATATGTAACTAATTCTATAGGTGGGGGGTAAATCACCAAAACTATCAATGTAATTTACTAACTATACTATATTCCAAGTATAAAAAAAAAAAAAAAGATGTAGTCACAACACAAAATCATTTTATATTGTGAATCAAGATAGTACAATATATTTCTTATTTCATGTACGCCGACAGCTGCAAACATATAGGGTGTACCGACTTTAGTATTATACTATTCTTTGCGACTCTACAAATCAATCGAAATCGAATCAGGATGGATTACAATTGGTTCTATTCGAATTCTTTCAACTTCAACATACAAAAATTAATTTTTCATTGATTTACAGCATATTAATTTACAATCTTTAACATATAGTATAGGGTTTACCACTATGGTACTTTCCGAATTCATACTAATATTTGATAGTTGAAGTGTATTGCTATCGGGTCCATGATAAGCATTCAAAAGCATCCAAAAGCCATTTTAAATGTATTGCGCCCTAAACAAAAGAAATACCTACAGCAATTTGGTTGATATAACAGCTGCCAAAATCATAAATTAAATGCAAGTAAATCTGTGAAAATTTCTCAATACTACTAAACACAGAAATACTCAGATACAGAATACAGAAGGATAACACTTAAAAATAAAAAATTCTTTTAGTAATTTTAAATAATTCTTCACTCCTGACAAAATGTTATTTATTTCGATACGCAACGAGATAAATATTCTATTGGCATGGTATATCAAACCAGCTAAACCTCTTAAAACACGTTTCTGAACGATAAAAATAAGAGGAATTTCCCCAGAAGTAGACACCGTGTCTTAGACGAGATTCAAATTGTGCAGGGAAAATAATGCATTTTTTCAACCTCCGGGTCCTCAAATCCGCATACAAGGCATAGTACACGTTGTGATGACATTTTCTTCAACTAAACAAATAAAAATAAATAAATATTCGACACTACGTACCACATTTCGAGAAATAATTATGAAAACGATGTAATAAACTCATCCGTCTGCGTACTATTTGTTTTGGTTTGTTTTATACCTATATGGTGAAAGCTCGGCCTCTACGACCTTTAAATAGACAAAAGGCAACCCGCCTTTGTGCACTGACGAGAAATTTTTCAGTCCTTTTAAAGCAATAATGTCACAGCTTAATGGACCCATTTGAAAGTTAAAATATAGCTATTAGATTCATGCTTTGTTTTGCTGTCAAGGGTCGATAAACATAAATGTTTTAAATAGTAAAACTATTCAAAAGCCATTTAAATACAAATACGCTTGGCAAAAATAACAAAAAGGACACGGTCAAGATCTTTCAGCTTAAATAAACAATAATAAAATTTTCATTGATTTACAAATTTTAACATACAGGGTGCCCCGAATTGTACAGATCAAACACATGTTCTAAAAAATATATATGGGGTGTTCCATTAAAAGACGCACTTTCTATACTTTCCAATGTTGCTCTATAAAGAACTACTGATAATAATTGCAGGTAATTGATGTGTATATTGATGCAATGTACGTACAGATTGACATATTAGATATAGAAATAAGTGTGAGATCATAATTAGAAGCATGAGTTACTCCTACTAAATAAAAGTCAAGTTCTATGATGAAAACGACAGACTTGTTAATGAAAAAGTTATTGAACGTTATAAATTTCGATGTATTAAAGAAACATTTAATCTAACAAATATGAACCATTCTTACTATAAAATATCAGGATGTTTTGTGGAGTACCTATTTAAGAATATTATTGAAAAAATATCAACAACAATATGACATATATAATATTCATTTTATTTTTTATTGTCATATTTATTACACCAACTATTTTATGTATATGTAGTAAACAATAGTTAATTTTTCATAAATGAAATACACATTAAAAGTTTACATTCAATTTATTTCCTATTTTTATTACATAGCTAAAAATACCTTATTATAATTAGATTTCTGTAATTGCAATGTATACGCTTGTATACTAAAATATAAGGGCAGGTAGTTACACCATTCAACAAAGCATCAATGTTTGTTAACTGTATAATAAATAGGCGAAATAAATCCACAAAAATCACCTGGGGGACATTAAGGAAGACATTATAGTCAGTAAATATTGATTGTTATCAAATGGAATCCCTGTCTTTCGATCGACCTTTCCCACGAGATTGATTAGATAAGAAAGATACGTTAAGATACACTTATATCGGTATTTGTTTAACGATCAGATCATTTTTTGCAAAACTTTATTTTCCCATAGCTTAATTAAAAAAAAAATGCACATCTAGATAACTACTAACTCCATTATTTTCGCAACTCAAACACACTTCACCAAATAAATTCGCAATTTAATTCTTCTGGCAAGTCTAAACAAAAACTCTCTCCACTTGCCAGATTTCAATTGACAAATTTCAACATTGACTTATCATTTCAATCGAAAAGCATCATAGAGAATACCAAAAATTGAAAATATTGACTGTATTCAAGGTCACTTGTTTTAATTCCAATAACTTGATTTGATTCTAATATCTTAACTTTTACAGAATAGCAAACGGCCATGTTTATTGAAATTTCTGTCAAATATCACAAATGTCAATGTTGACTTGATTTCAATACATTACAGAATAGGGCTGATTGCCTCTATATTATCGAAATTTGCCGGGTCATTTAAAATATCCACGAATTCACATGTAGAGTAAAAGCAATAATGAAACAATATTTTTTTTAATCTAAATTTAAAACAATTAAAATTTAATGATTTCAATAAATTTGGAAGTACATTATACAAATTAAGATTTAATGAGTTCCTTGTCGATTTTGTTAGTCTAAATCTATAGGGTCTAAGAAAGTCCGATTGTCTAGTGGTTAGTTATGAACATTCGAATTCCTGACAAAAAAAAAAGTTGTAGTTTTTATGTATCTCAAGCAATCTATAATACAGTAAATTCACTTTTCAACCAAAGCACTTTGTGAGTGAATAGGAGATAGTAGTAAAGCGAGAGCACTACACACATATAATGTAGGTATCGACGCAAAATTCAACGCAATAATACAATTTGGTATTTAATTTCTAGTCGAAATGCATTCATTTTCTATGGACAAATATACTGCTCAAAAGATTAACGAGGTTTCACAAATAACCCCGACTTTATTTAAAAAAAATAAACACTTAATTGAAAAGTACAAAATCTAGGGTAGTGCACATTCCACTTGAAGATAATCTCATGGTTGACCTTCCCGCTCAACAAAGCCAAAAGGCAAGCTACCTGTCTTAATTTATTGGGGGGGGGCGCTAGTGCAATAGAAATACTAAAGCGCCGTACAAAACACAAGCAATAAATTCAAACAGCTGCCCTACTGTCACTGCGGCTTAACGACTTTGCCTCGGATTATTTGCGCTCCATTACTAAATGTATAAAATCCTAACCCATCAACCGGTGCAAGATATAGGTAGATTCTTTGAATATTCAAAATACAATTTAACTTAACTAATTATTATAAATTGCAAAAGAGCAAATAAGAAAAATCAACTGTATGACTTTAATATAGAGATAACTCCATATATGTGGTGAGACTGGATAAAACTTAGACAATTATGAATAAAATTTCTAACACGTCGACTTTACATGTGCATAAGGATGTATTACCTTTTGCGGCTTTAAAGCTAATAGATGACTTATATATATATAGATTATTCAGTTTAAGTAATTGTATGTATAATTAGGATGATTTATCAATGAGAACATGACACCACCATCAGGGGGTGTTTTACTGCGCGTAACTCCCTATCAGCATGAAAGTAATTTGGGCTATGAAACGCCTAGTTCCGAGATAAAGAAACATGTAAAATAAATTTCAAAATGGAAAATATCAATGGTTTCATAATTCCGAAAATTTGTAGTGCACAGCAAAAGACACAGTTCCCCGAAATCCTATGGTTTATTACCTACTTAATAGACTAGAAATATAACTCTTATCTATAGATCCGTATACGCCCAACTTTAACAATGACTAATACGGCCAGTGGGTCAACTTTCCGAAAAAAAAGGGTACAGCTACCGAACACTTATAAAGCGTGGCTCTCTAACAAAAGGTTACGACAACCCAATACAAATGGATCATAAGAAATCAACTACGTCAATACAAAAGCACATTATAGGTTCAAACAATAAAATTGTAAAAGGTACTTATTAAAAAGCTATTATAGTACCAAATAACGATTTATATGGCTAATATGCGTTTGGAATTCTTCAATCCCTCCAATATGAGGATAATAGACGGATCACGCGCAAAGATATATGGTTAAAGTAGGACAAATGGAGAGTTGAAAAATTTGCTGCACCATCTGTAGCACTTCGAAAGACACACCACCAATCGAGGGGCATATTACAAAATTTATTTTCTCATTTTTTTTTTTTTTCTTAGTATGTCTCTGACACTAAGTAAATTATGTTTATTAAAAACCCATATATGTTTAGATATGAGACATCAATGCGAGTATATTAAATTGGCTATGTTTTTTTTTTTTTTTTTTTAAATAATGTCATTTATCAACAAATGTGTCTAAGAAATTTTAACTTGTGGTAGTTATACCATATGAAGAAGGAATATAATCAGAAAACAATAGATATATATCCAAAAGCCGGCAAACTATATGTTAATTAGCAATAATGGTGAAAAAAAAACAATCAAAAAATAGGAAATAAAATTAATGTAATCTTTTAATGTGTATTTCATTTATTTAACCTTATAATATAATATAAAATATACCATCATAACTACATATACATACAATATTAAATTTAATGTAATAAATTTGACAATAAAAAAAGAACATAATTTATGTATCTACATTAGCTTCTTTGTCAGATTGGTTGATATTTTAATACGTCGAACTACTTCAGCATCGAAGCAGACATTTATGTGATAATTTAAAGAATGTTGTGAATCCCTCCTTATGTCATCTAGTTTACAAGACAATCTTCCAATGGCAGATTTAATGTCTTCTATCAGACTTCATGTTTGAGTTGAATATTGCATCCACATCTTTGTTACCTAAGTCTTCTATCAGACTTCATGTTTGAGTTGAATATTGCATCCACATCTTTGCTACCTAAGTACCTTGAAATAAAAAATAAAAAATGTAAAAAATATAAATATAAAACAGTACTAATTGGACTTACGTTGCAGCTGTCGGCGTACACGAAATAAGAAATATATTGTACTATCTGAATCTTTGTATGCTAACAAGTGATTCTATTTTTAAAAGACTCCATTGTTCCATTTCTACTTAATACTTAACTAACTTAAATACTATTATGATTATTTTTGTTTAAGAATTAAATACCGAAACGTATTAGTGGACTAGATTTTGCTCCAGGATAAGCCGGAGAACTTTGTCCTAAATATGTTAATGTAGTTTTACCATTTGACGAATTTATTTTATCGATAGTGTTTGGACATATAATTCCCACAAGCCGTTTCGGTAAAAATGATTTAAAAGTCGTTATTGAGCTTTCCTCAAACAAAGTTACTATGATTGATTTTCCAAATCTTGTATTAACCAAAGACATTTTTTTAATGAGATAAGGTTTATTTAAAGTTAACGCTGAAATGGATCTTTGCTCTAAAACCTGTATATTTTGATTTATTAGCTCATTAAGTGCTAATAAGTCAACTTCGGAAATTGCCATATTTAAATGAATACAATGAAAGAATTACGAGTAAATTTGCACACTTGAAATCACTGCAATAGGCTGACTTGCTAGCTGTAGATGATTCACGATATAAAATGATTTTGTGTTGCTACTACATCTTTTTATAGTAGTCGAGCTACCCCCACTACTTGGAATACACATACACTGATTACAACTACAATTGCATTATACCACTTAACGGATGAAACCTTATCTGTTCTTGTAACAGTTTTTATGGTAAATAAATTTTTTCTATTTCTATTTTTTTTTTCTAATCCCCACTTACGATTGTTTTCCAAATATTGTATTAACCAAAGACATTTTTAATAATGTAAGGTTTATTTAAAATTAACAATGAAATGGACCTTTGTTCTAAAACCTGTATAGTATATTTTGATTTATTAGCTCTTTAAGTGCTAATAAGTCAACTTCGGGTAACCCCCCCCCTTCCCTTTTTGTTTAGGACCAAATAACATAAAAACAGATTTACTTGCATTTAATTTATGATTTTGGCAGCTGTTATATCAACCAAATTGCTGTAGGTATTTCTTTTGTTTAGGGCGCAATACATTTAAAATGGCTTTTGGATGCATTTGAATGCTTTTGAAGAAGCCGTTTATAATTTAATGCCATTGTGTTAATTTATGGTCGTTTTACGCTTGACAGCAAAACAAAAATCATGGACCCGGGCTTTTGAATGCTTTTGAAGAAGCCGTTTACTATTTAATGCCATTGTGTTAATTTATGGCCGTTTTACGCTTGACAGCAAAACAAAAATCATGGACCCGATAGCAATACACTTCAACTATCAAATATTAGTATGAATTCGGAAAGTACCATAGTGGTAAACCCTATACTATATGTTAAAGATTGTAAATTAATATGCTGTAAATCAATGAAAAATTAATTTTTGTATGTTGAAGTTGAAAGAATTCGAATAGAACCAATTGTAATCCATCCTGATTCGATTTCGATTGATTTGTAGAGTCGCAAAGAATAGTATAATACTAAAGTCGGTACACCCTATATGTTTGCAGCTGTCGGCGTACATGAAATAAGAAATATATTGTACTATCTTGATTCACAATATAAAATGATTTTGTGTTGTGACTACATCTTTTTTTTTTTTTTTATACTTGGAATATAGTATAGTTAGTAAATTACATTGATAGTTTTGGTGATTTACCCCCCACCTATAGAATTAGTTACATATTTCAATAACGATTCAAGGAGGGTCAACCAAATATTATATAACTACAAACGTGTACAGAATTTTAACACAGTGTGGTGTGGACATTTGTGTTTAAAGTTTCTCTCTACGAAAGAAATATAAAACGCCATGGAGCTGAAAACTATAACCCCAGCAATGGATCGAGAAGGTATCAAGCGAATGGGCCACTCACTAATTGCATTCTCCCGTTTGCGTAGTCTATTGAAGATGAGCAAACAACAACTTGTAGATATGCCCAAAGAAGTGATGATTGGGTTGGCTTCACATGAAATTGCATTAGTATGGGATAAGCTACCTACACATCTTCAGAACGATGTCGATATAATAAAATATCAATACTGCACAGAACATTACCTTAAAGATCATGAAGGCAGTTTTGATGCTAATGACGGTCCAATACCTCGAAAAATGTTTTGCTGCTATTCTAAGGTAAACGATGTAAATGTGGCATCCAATAACAATGTTGATATATCACCAACAACTTCAAAGAAGGGGAAATTATACCATTATTGCTGTAATCCACAATAAATTGGGTAACGCAATTTAATTACATCAATCATGTCGTACACGTTCACACTAGCGAGCCGCTAAATGTAATTGTGTATTTAAAATAAAACTGTTTTAATTATACTATGGTTGTTTTTAGTTGTGTAATAAAAAAAATAGGAAATAAAATTAATGTAATCTTTTAATGTGTATTTCATTTATTTAACCTTATAATATAATATAAAATATACCATCATAACTACATAATACATACAATATCATTGCATTCTTATTTTCAATGAATTTTGGTAATTTTATATATGATGAGCCACGCAGTGGACTATACTTGTTCACATTAATTTCAACAAATTCGATTCGTTCCAGGGCCCATCCTAAAAATATGCAAATGTTAAATGCAATTCTAGTACGTTAACAAAAATAATTACACACCTGAATCTCGCTCTTGAAACTCTGTAGTTTGGGTAATCATCTCTTCTACAAAACTATCCAAAACATCACTTAAATTCATAGCTTGATCCAAAATTTTGTTGGTTGTATTAAATGATTTCATATCTGTTAATTCTTTACTTTGTATCATGTATTTGGCGAACACTTCCAGATTTACTTTTATTGCTGTATGTATTTGTAGCGCTTCTTCTAGCAGATTTAAAATTTTATGTTTGATTTCATTAAAGAACATTACGTAGTCCAGATGATTATGTTCACTATGCACTCGATATGAAATAATTCTGTATTTGAAAGCGCTTTGGATAATGCTTACACCATTCATTGAAGGAACACATGCATTTGTCTTATGTTGCAACGACCTCTTATGGGAATGCATCTGAGCTGTTGTCAACGTCACATTACAACAATCACATGTTTGCATACTTGCGGATGTTGATGGGGTTGAATCAAATTTAAATTGTTTTGCTGGAGGTCCATTATCACGTAAACTCACACACGACTCTTTCTGATGACGACGCAAATTACCACATCGCGTAAAACTTTTACTACAAGACGTACACTTATACATTTTGCGTTTTCACTAGGAGTCTGTTGCTACTAATAATGGTTGTGACAACTCCTATCACTCTCTATATATCTACAGAATATGACCCCCCCCCCCACCACCACATTTTAAAATTCAAATATCCCCCATTATATTATTCTATTGCATAACTATTTAGAATGGCTTTTGTGTAATATATTTAAAATGATTCGATGTCGCCTGTTTGTTAACCCATAATGTGGTACTATTGACAATACATCGACTTCTTTTGTCTAATTTCTTAACTTAAAATTTGAAGGTAGGACTCCTATGTAGGTATTCATTAAATGCATACAATGGCAACAGTAAATAATGTCTTAGAAGTGGAGTCTTTTGCATGCATGCAAATACATATTCCTTTGAATATATTGTCACCCTGACAATGAGGAGGGCGGGTTCATGATCTTTTGTTAGAAAGCCAAAGCCTCAGTGACAGTAGGGTATTTGTTTTAATTTATTCCATGTGCTTTTTAATACATCGATTTCTTTTGTCCAATTTCTTTTGTCTTTTTTACAGGTTTGGTGTGTTTAAAACGTGAAATATCTACTGTACTAGAAATAAAATTATTGTAATCTTTTAATGTGTATTTTATTTGAATCCCTCCTTATGTCATCTAGTTTACAAGACAATCTTTCAATGGTAGATTTAATGTCTTCTATCAGACTTCATGCGGTAAAGTGGGAATTGCATGTTGTTTTCGACTTAGTACCATCAATGAACAATGTATACCGTAAATGCACCCGTCATGCAAAAACTTTAAAAGAAAATTTATTTATATCTAATCTTTGGATACGGTAACTAGTTGCATTTTATTTGAATCGATATTCATGATTAAATCAATAATTTCTGCAACATAATAGGAGGCTTTTAATTTTTTTCCGTTGATATGAATTTCCTGTATTAAACATTTCCAGAGCTTTATTAAAACATCGCTGTAATTTCCGTTAAAATATTGCATTTTAATGCATTATCAAAGTAGTCATCGTTTCCGCTTGCTTTTGTTAAAACGCCGTCAAGTTGGATGTATACTGATCTGTAAATATATCTTAAGATATACTGCTTTTCTATAAGGTAATAAACCATAGAATTTCGAGAAATTGCACCTAGTCTAATTAGAGCGCAATATAGTGTGCCATCATTTCAGTGTTTCAAACAACAACAAAATTTTGCATGTTTCTTTAACACCCTGTATCTCGGAACTATGTGTTCCCGGCCCACATTTACATATGAACTTTTTTCATATTATTTTGGTAGTTTATCACACCATAAAGTTTGATTCGTACAAATCGATACACCCTATATGTTCAAGTTTGTAAATTAATAAGCTGTAAATCAATGAAAAAATTAATATTGTATGTTTAAGTTGAAAGGCAATACTGAGGATTATATTGAATATAAAATTAATAATAGGTTCAGTTGACATAAAGTTTGGTTCGTACAAATCGGTACACCCTATATGTTAAAGATTGTAAATTAATATGCTGTAAATCAATGAAAAATTAATTTTTGTATGTTTAAGGTAGTCATTAAATGTATACAAAGGCAACAGTAAACCCCCAACCGATTTAAAGACACCAAACAATAAAATGTAACAATATTAATAATTACGAGATAGTTAATTCCCTATGACAAAGTCATTATAGAAGAAGTGTCTTATAACAATGTAATACCCTTATGTACTGCCTGCACTAGTGCCTATGCTATATTGTTTAACGGGAAAGTCGACCGACTGATGAGTGGTGACCACAGCGCCTTAATGGCATTACCTCGATTTCAGGCAGGTACAGTTCGCGTGAGCCACCTGGCCTACGTAGCTGGGTCCTTTATGCAGACATATTGTCTGTCGCAAATGGGAGCTATAAATTTAACCAACTATTTTGTTTCAAGATATGCGACAGTAAAAACTAAAAAGCTGAGTTAATCTTTGATCATTAGGAAATACTTTTGTCCTATTCGAATCGCATAAAAGCCGACTTTGGTTACCAGATCCCTTGTTAGCGATATTGAATGACATATATTTTTGACAATTAAGAGCGCATAACTTAGCAATTGATGCACTAATTAATATACAATTGTACCAATTCAATTAGATATATTGCAATTATACTAGTTTAATTGCAATAATCCAATTACATTCATTTCTCGCAACAATTGGGTTTTTTAATTAACCCCCTCCAGACTATATAAAATAGTGTAATTAACGCGCAAATAGTCTAATTACACATTTACAAATTACTAATTACGCAATTACATTAGAGCGCAATAATTCAATTACTTTCATTTCTCAGCGCAATAATCCAACGCAATAATCCAATTACTTTCATTTCTCGCGACAATTGGGTTTTAATTATCCCCCCTCCAGACTAATTACATTTATTAGATATATTGCAATTATACTAGTCTAATTACAGCGAAATAATCCAATTACACAATTACAAATTACTAATTACGCAATTACAAATTACTAATTACGCAATTACAAATTACCTCCCAATCTAATTATTCTAATTACATTTATTGCAATTACAAATTACCTCCCCCCACTATAATTTCCCCCCACCCCAGAAAAAGTGGTGGGGGGCGCAAAAGTGGTGGGGGGTGTCTCGGATTCGGTATTACTCTTCTACTAATATCTCCTGAAACTGTCCAATATAATAGGGCAACCTGAAGAAAATGACACTGTACCGTTCTAGAATCAAAGACCACATCGTTATGATTTAGATGAGAACGTGGAAGCAATGTTGACAACAATGACTAAGATTCACGTTTATTCGAAAGCAATCGTTGTCGATTTCAGTTTATTTAAATTATATATCATCGCTATAAAAATGGAAGGTTCTCCAAAATTAAACGTTAAGGGACACCATTTTATATTTCTAAACACACTAGAATCAAATCAGTTAGGTAGATAATTTTTAAATAAGCTGGCAACTTGTCTAGAAAATTTAGTTTACTGTAAATTGGCTAAAAGCATTTCCTTATTCAACCTGCCTTCGTGTAATATAAAAATTACAAGGATACATAAGATATTATTATCCACAGCTGTATAAATGTCATCTCAGACCTTTAACAGAGCTGTAATACAACTGTGACCCGGACAAAAGTCTCATTGATATTATTCCTGTAAACTATTGAACTTGTCCAAGTGCATCGAATTTGCCTGTCCATAATTTTTTTATGGCTTTAGATAGTTTACATAAAATACTGATAGGTCTTTATATTCCATATATATATTATATATCTTAGATAATGGATGACCTGAGTCCTCCTAGATGTTTAAGAGAACATTATTTCCTAATCTCACAGAGCCTCTTCAATAGGGAGAACAGATTTAGGTAATTAAAGTGGCATATAATAATTAATATTCAAACCCCTAGAGGGCAATACCCAAATAAATTCAAAACAAAGGATTAAACATAAAAATACAGCTTTATTGAAATAACTACAAGATATTCAAATACAGTTACCAGAGAGCCAGTAACTAAGGTAAGTTCTCTAAAACCTGGTGTACCCAAGAAGGTTCTAAAATCAAAAGATAAGGATTAAAGTTACCCTTAAGTAACTATCCTTATCTGAACCAGTACACAGCATTATTTATCATAAAACGGGTATTTAACAGCGGTACGTAGGCGAAAGATACTAAGGTAATTTGGACTGGAAAAGTTAAAACAATAAGTACATTAGAATAATTTATTGACCTACAGTAGAACACAATTTAGCACAATACACTACAATAATAGATAAATAAATTACAAAAAATTTTTTACTTTTCTACACAGAAGACACAATTGGTAACTTTTGCAAGAATTTTAAAATACAGCCAGCAAAAAATAATAAAAAATATTAGTTGTTTCTATTTAATAAATAAATTAAATTTATAAGTGTTTTTAGTATTTTTAGGAGTTCTCTTAAATCCTCTCGAGACTCGCCCGTTATTTCATCATTCTATTTTAAAATTTATTCTGTTTGTTTTATTTCTCGCTTTGAAGCAAACAACAATAATTCATAAATCCGGCAAAACATTTATACGGCGCTTTGGGCACAAATAACAAATGGCACCACGAATATTTGATTTTTTCTTGCGGTATGCGCTCCGCCCGGAGCTAGATTACTTTGGTTAGACCGCTTTACCAACTCATTCTGAAGTGTCTCATGGTGTAAATTTAAATTTGGCCGTCAACTCAATTGCCGGCCATTTGTCAGGTTTCGCTCGCAGTTGCTGCTTGAAATATACCCTCGATTATAACGGGGGCTATGAAAATGAAAATTGGCTAAGGTAAACAAATTTGTGGTTGATTCCCCTCACCATACGGGGGTGAGCATGCAGACGCCCCCGGTTGCTGTAACACAAACAGATGCAGTATAATAATTGGATGGTTTGATGATATTTTAAAATTAAAGAAAATTTCCCAGACAGCGTAACTACCAAATACCATTAAAATATGTTAAAGGGTTCTCAACTTATCATGACTTTCTTAGAAACAAAGCGAAGAGAGGGCATATTTTCTTAAGTTCTTTGGGATTATACGTCGATTACCGAAACATTGGTACCCATATTTGAATTGAAATATCTCTAATTATAGACTAATATGTTCGATAATCAATTAGCTAAAGTTTTTGAAAAAATATTAAAGGTGAGAATTACAAGTTATTGTAAAAAATCTAAAATACTATCAGAAAGACATATTGGTTTTAGAGAAGGTAAATCAACACGAAATACAAAATAGCAAAAGTAATAAAAACTACAGATAATTGTTCAAATGGAAATAAACCTTATAGATTTAGCGAAGAAGTTCGATACGACCAACCATAACCAACTGTTTGTTAAAAGTATTGAACTCTGCCGGTTTCAGAGAAACCCATATAACACATTAATCCAAAGTTATGTAATAAACTGGAAATAATGTGTGGAAATTAATGAAACCAAAAATAAAATAGAAACGATAGAATATGGAGTACCTCAAGATACCGTTGTGTGGTCGTCATTATTTAATATTATTCTAAACGAAAAATTCAAAATTAGGACAGGAAAAAATATACTAAGTTTTGCAAATGATACTTCTATATTCTATACTAGTGGAAGTTGGTTAACACTATGGCAGACCAAAACTTTAGAAAAATAATAACTTTGTGTATTTTATTTACGTCATAAAACAAAAACTTTTCAAAATCTTGTAGTGAATGTGAACACAAAAATAGAAATGTGTTCCACCAATAGCATCAATTACCTTGACATTAGCTCTCATAGTAATTTAAAATGGGACATACTGTTATGCATTTACGACAAACCCTGACTTCCATTGCCCCTACATAGGGATTGTTATATAATTAGTTAATGATCTATTACTTTGTAATAATATAGTGTGTTCATGATAGCGTGCTCGGTTCTTTATTATATATTTTCTTTTGTTATTAATATTTTGTTACTTTTACCACTACACAAAACATCTGATTATATTCAAATAGATAATAGGAGAATTGACACTTCATTGCGTGAAAACGATTGTGAGACTCCAATCGAGCCGACATTAAATATTAGGAGAATTGACGGTTCATTGCGTGAAAACGATTGAAGTCTCAACGATCCAGCTGACATTAAATATTAGGAGAATTGACACTTCATTGCTTGAAAACGATTGAAGTCTCAACGATCCAGCTGACATTAAATAATAGGAGAGTTAACCCTTCATTGCGTGAAAACGATTGTAGCGTCACCGATTCGTCCGAGGGTAGAAATAAGTGAAATACGTCTTTTTCGTAGTAGCACTCTAGTTTGAAGCAACAGGCCCCGTAAAAGTCTATCATTATAAAGTAATAATATCTCGCTAGTATCTTTGACTGCCCGTCGAAAGGAAATAAAATACCTGAAACCCGCTATCCGCGTTTTTCCGACCACGACTCCGCCGCAAACCATTCTTTTTTACCAGTATACGCTCTATTATACAATACTCTCTTGTAAATATTGCTGGCCCTAAGAATTTCACGTTTATTTTGCACACAATATTGGTAAAGGAATAAATGTTGTATATTGGTCTATGAACACTCCGTGTTATTATTTTTAGTAGGGAATATTTAGTTAAACAGGTATTATCAATTGCTCAAGTCTGGTAAGATAAGCAATTCATTCCATGACCTCTGTCATCACTCCGTTCTTCACTGCAGTTACCTAGGGTTTTCGTGGAAACCGCCAAGAAATAAAGTGCTATTTCTTGCACTATAAACAAAGAAACTAGCGCCCGAGACATGTAAAAATAAAGGTATTACAGAGGTAGAAATACTGTTTGTGGAAGTAAGTTGCAAACTGTACAGCTTACGTAATTAAGCGTCATCACACTAGTCAGTATGCTCGAGGGAAGTTTGTATTATCGTGGACAATTTATTTCTATGTCTCAAGGAACTTGTTTTATTTTATTTAAGTTAAAATACATGACAATACATATTTATTATGTAGTAAAGAAAATTAATCTCTCCTAAAATTCACATCAAGTCCCTAAACATCATCTTGGTTCTTGGTTTTAAACTTTACAATATTATTGGCGACTCAGATTGGAGCGCTGACGATTGCAAACAAATATGGCCGAAGTTGTTTAGTACCATAATAATATTCATTAAACTTATTTCTAAGAATCACGCCAAATTCTAAAAAATAAATGGTAATAAGGAAATGGCCAAAATATGTCAAGATAAAAGTGTAGTATCAAAGGCAAACCTCAACAGTTTGCCCCAGAAAACCACTGTATATAGTTCCAAATGAATATAAATACAATATTGTTATCCAAAATTTGTATCAGTGGTTAATAATCCATAGTAAGAATAGTTTACGCCACAATAGTTGTAAATATTATGAATTTTACCATTTGGTATTTGGCCCACTTCTCAGAAGTCTGTAGTATGCCTTCTTGTAGGAGATTCCTAAGTGTGGTGGTTCCGCAGTCGTCCAAGAGATGGTGTTATTGATACGAAAACAGATTGGGAAACCAGAATTATTGTGGAGTGTTCTAAAGGAGTACCTATATTATATTTCTAGATATAGAAGGCCAAGTTGGTCCACTACACTCAGTTTATTATTGGAAAGTGAACATAATACAAAAGAAAAGGAACAGTAGTCGATAGTAGTCGATAATAGTGGATAAAAGCAATGATTAGTGTTATAGTTTAAGTGACTACTTATTGTAAGTAATTCGTTTCTTTCGTTTATATTATGTACAAATTTATTAATAGTTTACTAATAAATGCCTTTATTTTTATTATTATTATTACTATTACAAAGAATATAGTATAAACCAAAGGGATATTATTTAGTATAGCTTAAGTTAATATTGTTGAGTAATAGAACAAAAATTGAAAGATTTGGGTAAAAAATTAGTATAAAGTTATAAGTAGAGCGAAAGTGAAATACCTTTTCATTTGTATCAAAATTATTTTCAATTATTATATTTGCATTTCTATAAGTCCTATGTGTAGTTCCCTTTCTATTGTAATTTAGGGCACACTAGTTCAATTGTTTTTTTTAATAGAACACAAGACCAATGGAATCTAACAAATGTGTCACGGATATAACTTAACATTTTTTAATTCACCTGGCAAAATATTGTTTAAGTTTGAACAAAGTTAATTAACACCAGTAGTAATGACAAGGAATTAGCATAAAATTTGTGTAAGTGATTCTTTATTTTATGTTGGATTTTATATATGTATGTTACGTTATAGGTTAACATCTAAGACAATGTCTCTCTTAAATTCCATAACAAGCAAATAAAGCGTTCGGTAAATATGACATAGACACTATTTTACAAGTATTATTCAATAAATTATAGAATACAAACAATAACGAACGTGAAAAACTATAGAAAATTAACTAAGCAAATAAAAAATTACTCTTTTCAATTATTTCACATTAAAATTTATCCCGACTCGGTGGCGCAGTGGGCTAAAGCGTGAGTGACAGACATGGCTCTGGCTACACTGCCTATCGAGTCCCGGTTCGAGACCGGGCACCGGCAAATGGCAATGTCGGTGGGTATGGATGCTTGTCTGCGTTTTTTCAAGTGTGTAGCCCCCTTCCGGACAGCCTTTGGCTTTGAATTTGGGGGTTGTCTAATTTCTGTGGTGTGTTTTATGTTATGTTTTTTAAGGGACCTATACACTTTGCCATATTGGTATCTGAAAATTATAAGAATTATAATAAGAATTAATTCGCAAAAAATTTTTAAAAATAGACTCAAAAATGGGTGATAACTACTATACAATTGGAATAGAATTGATTAACTTGTCGAGTCAATGAAGCCTACAAATCGCCGAAACTTCGGAATTCACAGGAACAATTAGTACCGATTATAATGAAACTTTTTTTAAAATATTTCTTATGTTTCTGGTTTTAAGTAATATGGTACTTAAAACCAGAAACATTCCTGCGCACGGAATAAAATTTTTGATTTCTAATTTTAAAAATTGTGATTTTTTCTTTGAATAATGAATAATTCATAAACTTTATAGATGAACTCGTATTCTCGACGAAAAAAGAAGATTGTTGGGGTTTTTGGAATCACTCATTACTAACACATTGTCAAAAAAAAGATTTCAAAAAATATTTTGAAAATTTTTTCAAAATTTTCTTAAAAATTATCATTATTATACGAATTATAAAAAAAACATTATCAATGAAATTATACGAACAGTTTTCAAAAATTAGAGGAAGAAAATTCTTGTTATATAAAATTTGTTCCGAATAAAATTAAATGTAGAGGATATTTCAGTTAGGAAGGGAAATATTTGGAATAAATGGATTTGCAATGAATTGGAATATTTTTGACCATTAATATTTAAATTTTGTTTATTAATTTCAGAAATAATTCACAAAAATATTCAAAACTACAGTGTTTTGTTGCTGGTTCTGTAAAATAAATAGTAAAAGAGAAATCTTTGAAATTCGTATAGAAAGATCTGAAACTTTCAGAATCCGTTCATCAATACATCCTAAATTACCTACCTAACAAAAACAAATTAACATTGGATTATTGTGTATAAGACAGAAAACATTTAATAACTTATACACGATGCAAGCGTAGAAGTCATTTCAGAGTAGAATTTTCTCTCAAAAAGAAAATAATACCAAGAACATGTTAATCACTTGCGAACAACTAAATAAACGTATTTTGAACGATTCTGAGAAATTGCATAAATATTTAATAAATATTTTGAGCACAGTAAATAATTTCGCTACGAACGTATCAACGAGACTCGAAAAATTAAAAGAAACAAACAACTATAAAATAAAAAATATTGTATCTAAAAGGTTTAAATTTTTAGAAATGTTAGACGAA
Source organism: Rhagium mordax (assembly GCA_963680705.1). Classification (NCBI taxonomy): domain Eukaryota; kingdom Metazoa; phylum Arthropoda; class Insecta; order Coleoptera; family Cerambycidae; genus Rhagium; species Rhagium mordax. Next base: position 25,460,992 of record OY796665.1, read on the forward strand.
TATGTCTCGAATTAGCACAAAAAAATTCAATAAAGATTGAATAATTATTTATAGAATGAGAAATATTTGTTGCATTATACGCGACGCAAGCATATAAGTGCCGCATTCAAAATTATTGAAAATATGATTTTACAACTTATACATATGAATAATTATAAATAAAAACTAAATCGTGCCATATACCCCAAAAGATGAAACTGGTGCAGCTACGGACACATAGGGCTCTATGTGCTGACTGCTGTCTGAGACCACAAATTCCATGATACACGAAAGCGCGAATAGAGTACTGTGTACTGTGCTTTCTAACCTTTATTAATCGTTGCTTCAGATCTTAGATTCTTTATTTAGCTACGCTACGCTGACGAGGAGCAATAACTCCGAAACACGTGTCCGTAGCTGCACCAGTTTCATCTTTTGGGGTATATGGCACGATTTAGTTTTTATTTATTTATATTTGACCCCACGAATCCTATCTATCTTATATTCACTTTTGCCGAAGATGAATAATTATGTATTGTCATGTATTTTAATATATAAAAAAATTAAATTCAATACTTTAAAAAGAAAAATAAAAATTCAAAATTGTTCATATAGAACTTCACCCTGAATAAAAGCAGCAAATAACTTAATTTAAATAAATAAAAAAAGGTTTAAACACATAATTAAAGGATACCACTCCGAGTAAACTGATCTTCGTTGCAGAAACACCTGTTACGGGATAGCGGTGAGACGGTCCACCAGATGTGGCTCGTACCACCTAAAACAGTACATTAAAACCACAAAAATCATAAATAAAGTAATATTAACCATCAGAAAGGTAATATTAAACAAGTTAATCAATCTCTAGTGTCAAATAAGCAACAAATAATAAAGAATGAGCAAGGTTGTAGTTTTATCTAGCGTAAAGACTAACGTAGAAAACCGTAATATTAATATTTGATAGTAAATGAGCGTAGTAGCCTGTTTATTAATTTCTTTTCTTAGGTTTGGGTGGGATAATCAAAACAACAAACTGTTTTTTAATAATGTCGACGTTTCGAAATAATTTATTTCATCTTCAGGACAATTTAAAATAGTTTATTGTTGACAACAACACATAGTTTATTAATAAGATAAAATAGTAAAAATAAATTTTACTATTTACGTCAAAGTTTTTAGTCTTAATCCTCTGTCTTAAAAAGATATATAAATACTCTTTTCAGAGCTTATTTGCAAACTGTCTACATTTAACTGATGAAAACCAGTACTACGAATGTAGAAAGCAAATAATTTAATATTGCAATAAGCCTCACCAGACGGATTAATCCATAAAAGGACTCCTTCTGTTATCAGGCAGCGCACGTCACCATCCCAGAAGCCAGAAACCGGTCCATGGGATGGTGACGTGCGCTGCCTGATAACAGAAGGAGTCCTTTTTTGGATTAATCCGTCTGGTGAGGCTTATTGCAATATTAAATTATTTGCTTTCTACATTCGTAGTACTAGTTTTCATCAGTTAAATGTAGATAGTTTGCAAATAAGCTCTGAAAAGAGTATTTATGTCTTTTTAAGACATTAGAGGATTAAGACTAAAAACTTTGACGTAAATAGTAAAATTTATTTTTACTATTTTATGTTATTAAAAATGTACCTCTATGGATTTCTGACTTCTTTGGATTTCATTTCTACACAGTTTATTCTTGACAACAATAAACTATTTTAAATTGTCCTGAAGATGAAATAAATTATTTCGAAACGTCGACATTATTAAAAAACAGTTTGTTGTTTTGATTATTGGCCTCAATCCCACCCAAACCTAAGAAAAGAAATTAATATTTGATGTTCATTAAGATTTAATTTTATATAAAACTGATCGTCTATGCCACCAGGATAGACACATTGTAACTTTACTTAAAATTGTAGAAAGGAATAGTGAAGTGAAATCTTAAAATGTAGTGCTTCATCGTAGCCAAGAACGGCAAGTGAAATTGGTTCTTAACGAAATGTGACATATTGGATATGTATAGATCGGTCATGAGACCCAGAGTTCAAAAATGACATGATTTGCACAGCAAAATTACATAGAAGAAAAATATTTCCAAAAATACAAACCCAAAATGACAGTTTGGCATCTAGTATCCTCAAAGAAAAAAGAATTCAGGGTCACCATGGATACAGGAACAAAAACTGAAGTTGTTGAAAAACCAGCTCCAGAGAAGCGCCCAACGTGGGGCAATAACAAATAAATTGGCATACAACGTAGGGCACAGATAGACAAAAACCATCAATAAAAATAAAATAAATAATAATATATAAATCTTTCCCCTACCATAACAGTATTTACTATAATGATATTTTTCTTGTTTTTAATTATTAATCCGGCTTAGAAACAATCAATACAATTATTTTTAACGCACAATAATGAGAAATCCCTGTTTTTTTCACTTCTTGGCAAAAATAATAATTTTTTTGTAATAATCTAATTGTTTATATATATTTCCGCAAATATCACAAATTTTCAACAATAAAAACACCGTTTCAATAAATTTAAGACACTATAAAAAGACAATAGTTCACTCCAAAAAACATGGAAATACTGGTTGTAGTCAAAGTGGAAACAAGGTTGTACCGGTTAGAATACTGATGTTTACTACCTAAAATATCTTTAAGGTAGTCTACATGCACAATAAAAGGCAAAATTCTATAGTTTATTTTTTGGCTGAAAATGTATACAAATTTTTATATCATATTCGTTGTATTAAAATGAACGCTAAATTGTTTACAAAAATATGTAAATAATTAAAAATGAACATTTTCCAATTAAATTTTTCAAATCAAATCAAATATTATGTTCTATTATATTAAATAATAAAAAAATCACTTTTTATAAAATATCATTGAAAAAAAAATTAATTGTCCTTATAATGTTTTATACAATGTAAGTGCTTCGCCTCTCAGAATGTTTCTGATTTCAAATAATGCATTATAAGAAAAAGTTTAAAAAACGACACATCAAAATCCGACCTGTTCCTTAGGATTCCGAAGTCAAAATATTCATTGACTCGACTAACATGAAAAATGCTTACCATATACATATGTATAACTTTGATATTATTAATAAGTATAAGGAAACAGTATTATCAATTTGGGTGTGTACTAACGTAACTAATGAAAAAAATTAGGGTGAAATTTAATAATTAAATTTTCTTTATAGATGACTTGACTTACTCTCCTAGATAAGATCATTGTGTTCATTTGTTTACCAAATTTAGAAGTTATCTATTTCGGAAATAATTGTTGTTCTCATTTCATTTTCTAATACACACCACCGCTGGCAAAAATTACAGTTGGAATTTCATTTAGCAAATTTCAACGATTCATCCCCTCCTACCCACTACTCTCATCCCCTGTGATACAAAGAACTTTCTTTTCTAACTTAATTTGAACAAAGGAAAGGAAAATTAGATAATTTTTTATATACTTACTTATATACAAAAACGAAACGCTGCCGGGGCACATGAAACTGCAATCATTTATTTCGAGCTCGACGGTAACCCGATACTAGTGCGTTAATAAACATTAATCAGCCACGCTATTGGCGTAATCAAAGAGCACCAACCCATCGCATCCACCAGCCTTTGCTTAGGTTTTACATTCCTTTTGTTCGTGTTCATTATCTATTCTCTTAACGTGGCCAGGCTCAGTGTGTAAATTGGGAACCAAAGTCTGTAACCAGCAATTCTAAATAACTGTTCCGTGTAATTTGTTCCACTGCTGACTTGCTCCTGCCATTTGCCGTGCCGAAGGATGCCGGTGACGGAGGTGACACTCCCATTGTTGCCTTCAAATCTACCACCGTTGGGATTTAACTTTACTTTTTAGGACTGGTGGAATTGTGAATTACAGTCTGCATGATGTGATGTTGGTAATTCGACTCGCTAACGTGTAGCCGTTGATGCAGAAATTATTTTATACAGTATAAGAAATAAACGTATAGAAACGAATGCATGTTTAATTTAAGATAGTTTCATTTTTATTTTATTTTTATGGGAGCCTAAAACTGGAAATTCTGGACATTATCGGTTTTAAATTTTTTCTAAAAGAATCGCCAAAATATTGTAGCAAATTAATTGCTTTTAGCCAAGGCTTATCAAGCGTACGGAATGTTATACCACTTTAATATCTGGATTTTACCCTTTTTGATTTTTCGTTGTGGAAGGACATAATTTGTTGAACTAATCTGACAATTAAGGCGATAAGCTCAACTTTTGCCACCTCAAATTACTACTGTCCCCTTCTAAGTAGAGTCGATTTATGGTGGGAGCTGGAGGTGGTAATTTTCATCAGCTAATTCAAAGGAAAGTTTATTAAGTAAGAGTTTAAAGACAATTCATTTGTTGTCGTAAATATAACTTTCCTCTTTTTAGATGGATGTCGAAGATTCTTAAGTAACCTCTACCAGAGTTCCTGGAACACCATTTGCATCATTTGGAGGTAATTTTAAAAAGATTAAACTACACACCATTTTTTTTAAATAGACAGGAAATGGTAAAATTGGATTAAGGTGGTAGTGTGTTCATTTTCCATATACAGGGTGTAGCACAACTTATCCGACGAACTTTAACCACACATGCACTTTTAATAAGAAGTCGAATTCAAAAAAAAAAAAAAAATTAATAAAAGTCCAAAGAAGGAGATAAAAATTGTTAAAGTTAATTAATGAATATATTAAATTAACATAACTATTTATATAAAAGCTGTTCAAAGTTTTGTTCATTGACTGGATTCATCTAATCTAATATTATAGCACTTGCTGAAATATTCTTCCTTCCTGCTGTTCCCAAACACTTAGATTATCGACAGCCGTTGTGATGTGTTCACGTAATACATCAATATTGTCTACTTCGGATTGGTACACTTCGTTTTCTAAGTATTTCCCCAAATAAAAGTCAAAAGGATTTAGATCCAGAAACTGCGGAGGCCAAGTTACTGGTTCAACTCATCCGAACCAACGTATCCCTTGTACTTGGTTCAAATAATCTCCGACTACTAAACGATAATGAGGGAGTGCACCATCGTGTAAAATAAACATCCGCCATGGATGTTCCAAGGGCACATATTCAAGAAGAACAGGCAACATTATTACGGAGAAATCGAAGATATTGCAGACTTTCCACCTGATTAGGCAATATGAACGGACCAATTAGGTGTTAATCAACAATCCCTACCCAAACATTTAAAAAGAAACCGATGGTGAAGGTGATCCTAAACTATTGCATGAGGCATGAGGATTCTCTAGGGCCCAAACGTGCGTATTATGTAGATTGGTTTTCCCATTATGCCTAAAAATATCTTCATCTGTGATCAAAACATCGACTCTAAATGTGGAATTTCAAGTATTTTTTTATCACAACCATTCACAAAATCTTATTCTTGGTTTCTCAGCAACAACAATAATTACTCTTCATTACTACCTGTTAGAAAACATTGAATTAAATAAAAGAATTCATAGCATCCAAAGCAAAAAACTATTGAAACTAAAAAATATTTAACTCACCACAAAATTGATTCATTACGGCTACTAATCATACAGCGATATCTCAAGGTGTTATTTGAGCGATAGCATCCCTCACTTTATGCTCTAGGTCTTACGTTTTCGGTAACGTTTTAAATACTTTGACAAAACTCCATATAAAAAATCAAACGAACTTAGGTCAGGGGATCTTGCAGACCATAGTACGATATTCCCAGTTCACATTAATTAGTTTCCAAACAAGTTGAGTTTATTGGTGATTACTAAGGCGCTATGAGTTGATGTGCTATCATGTTGATGGAATTTTGTTATTAAATCAGCAAGTGGTATGTTCTCAAGATATGGTTCCACACATTCTCCGAAAACATGAATTTACTATTGCCTTAAACATTAAATCCAAATCGTCTTTGTATATTTCTTTGCTGAAAAATATGTTTGTGATAGTCAGACCACTGATGTCGATTATGCGTATTAAATATTTCATTGTCTGTGGTCACCCTTACCTCGTCGGTTCATAATATTATATTGCGCGGGGAAAAAGTTTATTTTCCTTACAATTTGCGATGAACCAATCACAATTTATCCTGCGATCTGTATCCCCGGGGAATAATTTATGAGTAACGTCACTTTATGTGGTTTGAATTTATGCTCCTTCAGTATCCTGTAATTACGGCTTCGACTTCGAATCACATCTATAGTTAGAGTTATTTCTCTAGTAGAGACTCGAGAGTTCTTCACAAACCACAGGTTGCTTCAGCGTGATCTCTACATTAAATGACATATTTTGCTCTTGGTTTCGCAAAAGGGCCATAATTCATCAAGTTGTTTTCCAAAACTTACAAAAATTTTAACGCTGGATTTATAACGCTAAGGATATCGCTCAAAATATAAATATAAATCTAGCTGTTTTTAAATGATGATAATAATAACTTTTATGTACGACCGAAAGTTAAAGTGTACTTTAACGTCCGGTTTTGCGGGCGTTAAGTGCAAGTTTATGGCCCGCTATCGCCCTCGAGCGATAATAGGGCGATAAAGTAACTTCGTATCCCGCTATTTAAATATAGCGAAAACGAGATTGGCTAGATAACGACTACGAATTGTTTGTCTGAAAACATTCATGGAACAGTTATTTATATGTACATCAAATCTAAATTTGTAAGTGACCCTATAAACCGTTAGTGCATAAAATGTTGTATGTATCAAGGGCGTAATAAGCATTTATGGCCTTTGGCATGTAATAGCCCTCGGCTAAAGCCTCGTACTATTAGTTTTACGCCGCGGGTCATAAACGCTTACTTTACGCCCTTGATACATAAATAACTATTATGACCCTTGGCGTGTGATAGCCCTCGGCTAACGCTTCGTGCCACGGCGCTGGACATAAATGCCTACTTTGCGCCCTTGATACATAAATAACTAAACTTAAGTGATTATGAAAGACAATGAAACTTTTGTTTTTTTAACTGTCAGTCTGACTTATGAAAATGCAAGAACTTGATTTTTCTAATAAGCTTTATTTCAATAGTTTTTTATTTCAATATCTGACAGAAAAAAAAAATAATTATTGGCTAGTTAAAAGTACCTATTTTCCAGAGCCAACTATGAAAATGTTTCGAAATTCGTATTTCAAACAGAAAAATTCTGGTCTAAAAGTAGGAGGAACGGTCAGAGTTAATCAAATTGAGACACATTGTATAATAATAGAGCCACTTTTCCTAATTCCCACTTTTCCACTTCGTGCAAAGTTATGGAATAAATTACTCAATAACTATCAAATATTTGTTCAGTATTTTATAAATTAAAAAGGATATTATAATTACCTAATATTATTAAACTCCATCAGGATTTGAATCCGCAACTTTTACTATTCTTGCAGTATATAATATAATCTTCTAATTACAGGGTTGGGTTCAAATTTATTGTTGTAATGAAATGTGCGGTATATATATTTATTATACCAAATACATGCATAACAATAGTAAAACCCGAATGGATTTCTGACAGACATATCCGTTATATCCATTTGTTATTATTATGTTCTTTCATGGTATTGTATGGCCGTATAAATTTAATATATTGATATTGCTATATATCAGACGAATATCTACTCTACCGAGAATCAGAATTCATTGCTATTCATGTTTTATACTCCTTCAGTAAAAGCGGAGGAAATTTCAAGGTTTTAAAATTTTACTGCCTCTAGAAAATGATATTTTGCATACAAAAAAACTCCACAAAAGATAAATTTAAGCTTTATTTTCATGTAGCAAGACATTATGAATTGTCTTGACATATCAAGTTATTTTGTGTGCCTCGATTTACATACCTTTCAGTTCAATTGAAATCGAACAATCAAAATGTATTCGTTCTCTCATTCGTTGACGGTTTTAGGAATGGAAGATATAAATGTGCAATGAACACTTTATTGTCTTTTTTATCTAATGGTAATTGTTAAAATATCTTTAAGATCAATAATGTTATAAAACTTATAAATATTAAGAAAGGTATTTTTGATTTGAAGTGCTTTTTATATTTATTACAATACTGTAAATTTCTTGTTTTTATGTATGGCTGTTAATTCTTTTGTAATTCAAAATATTATTAGTATTAGCAAGAAGAGTAGTTCTTTTGATTGCTTCTTCAATAAAATTGTGTTTGTTTTAAAATATTGTTCTAGATTTTTCTTTTATGCAACATATTTGGCATGTCAGCAGAGACAGTTACATAACAATACAAAAAATGTATAATGTATAACTAAAATAACAAGCATATTACATTGAATATAAAAAGAAATATAATGTATAAATTGTACAATACTTAAGTTAAATGATAAATAAATAATAGGTACACAAATGATACGTACGTTCTTATTAAAGTATGAGAGAAACCCCGCCGTAGTTTCCACAAAGTTACACGTACTAACCATGTACCAACCCTGTACCTGCCCATATATATTATTATTACCTTTATACCATTTATGCGTAACAATTAATGTTATACGTGCTTTTTATCTTATATTGACGTAAATGTAAACGATAAGGAATCGTATAAATATTCAAGCCTGATTCCTCATCGGCAGAGATTAAGTTTGTAGCTTGTGCTAGCAACATATATCAATAAAGCAAGTATTCTAAAGTTAAGTGCATCATTTGAACGAAAGTGTCCACTACATAGAAACATACTTGACAAACATCATAATTACAAACACCAAAACAATATTTTTGCATTCGACGCGCGTTTCGTTAACCAAGTTGGTATCATCTCCAGATGATTAAAACAGTTTTAATTATCTACAAATGATTATAAATGAATAAAAATACCAAACATATCCAATTTGATAAACTTATATTGATGTTTGCTGTTATTGATATTCATTTTTACATCAAATTTTCTCTTGCTGATGAAATTCTGGTTTTCAAAAGTCTAAAAGTATTTTGAGTTATTAATTCCTTCAACATAAAATTTAGGATTCATCGATTTAAATACTTTTACCGAGTTAAGTGAACTTTCTGTCTTCCACTCATCCAGTTCGCTTTCTGTAAAATGCCTTATTCTAGATTTATTTTCGTTACTTGCCACTTCTAGTCATTTGCACATCAGCAGAAATGAAAGAGATGTCCCTTTAAATTTGTTAACTCATCCACAATTTGCTATGTTGCGACATATCAGTTTTAATAAGACAGAATTCTATTAATTGTAAGTCATCCAGATTCTTTCTTTTCTGTCATAACATGAAAAATGGATGGGATGGGAGCTAACTTAATACCATTATGAGCCAATGAACACATTATGTATTCCATTTTGAAAGTATATTTTCAATTTAAAACTTTTAATGATAGTATACTTCACATAATATGAGAAACTGTTATGTTGAAAGAGAACTATGCGCTTAAAATAACGAAAGTTTTAAAGTTTTACCGAAGCGACTTAAAAACTTTATGGTTTACATAAGAAAGAGCTCTATTAGTCTAGTTTACATTGAAAATATTAAAAGCGATGAAGTTTTTCTAAAGAATGACGAGCAAGCTTCCAAGATATTCTTGCGTGAATTAATTATCGTCAACTAATATAATGTTGAAAATAATCTGATAGTAGCATACATGACTTAAATAACTAATACTTCTACTAGTAAATAATAGTTAACTGAAACAATTAATACAATTATATCAGACCATTAAAATATAAAGAGAATATAATAATTTTTGAACCACAACAGCAAACAAATTATATCGATCGTACAAATACTTATGCTCTGGTGATTCCATTACCCAAAATAAATGACCCTAAGGATTATTCAGATTTGACAACCATTAGTGTTTTATCAGGAATGTTAGAAAGTTGAAGTGTAAATAATTGAAATTCAAATACGTCAACATTCAGAACTTAATAGTAGGTGCTACCGGCTGTACAATCCGAATTTAGATCGATATATGGCTAGCTACTCAGTCGTCAATGGTGACCAATTTTATTTTTGTGTCACGCAGATTTTTGTACTCGTAAATTAGAAATGTCATATTGAAAATAATTTTTAAATTAGAAATGTCATATTGACAATAATTTTTTTTTAATTCTTTCAATTATAATCGTTGGGTCGTGCAAAAAATAGTATATACACCTAGGGAGTAAATGCTTTTTCTCCTCACTTCTTTGTAGAGCTCTCGGGTTTCGCCTTCGTGCTACAAACGCACCTCGGGAAAAAATCATGCATTTTACTCCCTTGGTGTACAGGGTGTCCCAAATTGCTTGATTTTGGCTGGTTTTCCTATTTCCAGACCAGGTAGAGAAAAACTGACATATGAGTCTAGAGCTCGATTTTTGTGAAACGCCGATTGGTGAACACCACATTTCGATATCTCTAACCGTTTTCAAGATATCGGCAAAAATTGACATTTTACAGATTCCGAAAAATTATCAACTTTTTTATTTTTGGATATTTTTTCAAACGGTAAAAACTTTTTGACGTAGAATAAGATGCATTTGTCAAAAAAAATATATCGCTTTTCGATTGTTTGATATCAAAGCTAACTTTGTTATTTCAAATGGAAACCATAGTTTTGTGTTTGACTTTAGAAAATAGGAAAAAAAAATAAGCTTTCCAAAAATATATATGCCAAGATATGTCTAGTCACCCTTCCTGCCTCCCTGCCAATATAACACATTTCTCTTTAAAAATAACATTTTTTAACGTTAAAAAAAGTTTTTCGGAATCTGTAAAATATCAACTTTTGCCGATATCTCGGAAACGGTTAGAGATATCGAAATGTGGTTTTCACCAATCGGCGTTTCACAAAAATCGAGCTCTAGACTCATATGTCAGTTTTTCTCTACCTGGTCTGGAAATACGAAAACCAGCCAAAATCAAGCAACTTGGGACACCCTGTATAATCTACTATTAGTTTTAAAAGTGAAAATGTTTTTATGTTAATGGAAAACTTTTTATTTCTATTTCTAAATAAAAATACTCATAATACGATTTTACTTTTTAAAAATGTTTTGTGTTAATTGAAATAACTATTGAATACATTGCAACAAATTTTCATTTTGATTTTTATCCCATTCGAAATTGCACAAGGTTTGCATTCTACTTCATCATTTTCAATGTCTCCTCCAGTTGCATCTCTGCGAAGGACTGTGAAATTTTTGGGTTATATACGTACACTGAAAGTTCTTTTAAATAAACCGTTAATTCCTCAGTCATAATTATTATTATGAACATTATTATTTAAAATTGTCTTTCAATCAGTCTTGATATCGCTTCCATCCAACGATCTCTTTGTGTCATATTAATACATCAAATTTTCAATTTTCAATCGAATTTCAGTGGAAAATTGTGTTTTCCATTGCATGTTCTTAATAGATATGAGCTCTATCAAATAAACTTTTGCGATTTGAAATCGGACATGCTGTTCACGAATTATTAAACTTTTTCGAAAATCAGACATAGCCTTGGCAAGGTCACTGTAAATTGATCGGTTTCAACGGCCAATAATAAACTCCAACCGTGGCCTAAACCTTCCTTAATTGAAAAATACTTTTAAAAGTTATTTGTTGCGAGTCCGATTTTCCAAAAAAAGTAGACTTTCTTGAAGAAGTCCAGGTTTCTTTGCCTTTCTTGAAGTAGATTTCATAATTTTTCTTATAGTTAGTCCAGAGACATCTTTTGGTTTTTACCATGTCTTTAGTTGGGTCATTTTTTAGTTATAACGGTTTCAAATGCAAATTTGTCCACTATCAGTTGGCCGACAACTTCTCGCCTGTTATACAAGAGAAAAATTCATAATGAGTATTTGATGTTATAAGTCATAAAACTCCATTAGACATCAGCTTTATCGATGTAAAATAGGCTTTAATAACATCTAAAATCCGATAACTGTACGTACATACATCATGTTATTGTTACAAGAAAAATTTTAGAGTTTCTATTTATTGCGTGGCAATCACTACACGAAACCAAAATAATGATTTTTAAATGATAATATAAATACACTTTTGTGCAATTATTCTAAATAAATGATCTTGTATACGCAAAGCCATGTTCCCGCACTTGATGATCACTCATCTTGAAGAAACAAACTTAAACAAATAATTAAATGCAGCATGAAAACACCTTTTCATCCTACATGCACAAAGTAACATAAAATATTTTGTCTTGCTCCTTAGCTTACGCTCGTAAGTCCTTACTTACTCTATCTGTCAGTTCTTATGCTCTTCCATTAGTAATGTAGCCATTATTTAGTTCCCCTCACTTACCCTATCTTTCTCTAGGTATATAGCCCACATATTGCATAAAAATATTTCTCTCATAAATACCTTCCACTTGTAACGATAATTATTATTATGGTAAATGACAGCGGGTTGATACCCATGTACAATGGAAAATATCTATTATCTGCGCGAGGCGGACGGAGTCTTTCGTTGCCTTCCAAAAAGGAAGGTTAATGCCTTGGTGAGTGCCTAATTAATTAATTGTCTTTATCTTTTTTTATATGACTGATGGTCGAGATGGTAGCATACCTGCCTCTCACCCAAAAGTTCCGGGTTCGATTCCCGATCGTGGCAATGTAAAATACTGTGAGAGGGATTTTTCCATTATACATGAATATTGGATGTGTGTCTCTTGTCTTTAAATGTGTAGCCCCCTCCCGCACAATTGGCTCTTCTAGAGCCTTCTGGGATAAAGGTGGTCGTAATTACATGTGGTGTTTTTATTATATTATTGTATTTTCATGAAGTTGAAGTTTATCGTTAATTCATCTTAGATTTAAACGAATAACACCTGTTTGCCAAACGTAGCCGTGTGCAATGTTTTGCACATCTTTTGTTTATTCCGGCAAAATGGTACAAATATCGAATTAAATTGAGCTAATCAAGGAGTATAGTGAATTTTCACCTTTACCTCTTCTTACAATTTTCGCATTCATATTTGTAAACTGTTACCGTTACCTTTCTTATTATTTTTATTGTGCACTTAGTCTCCAGTTTCTTTTTCTTCTTCCGAAGATGGTGAAACACTTTTCAGGAATTAACAGAAAACTCGCTTATTTAATTACCTCGGTTTTATCTTCTTATATAATTATTATTGCTCGCTAATTTAATAGTTAAATTATACCGTATTTTTTATTCAGAGCAATATAAAATCACTGATTTTTTTAAATTTTTTGTGCTACCATTGATGATAAAATTAACTGTAATTATTATACTGTTTTCGTTTAGTTTGTAAAAATCAAAATAACTTGAATTCCGCTTTAAGTTGATTATTTTCCCAGATATATTTTTTGGTTGAAAATTGTATAATTGCAAAATCTCTAATATTATTTAGTAAAATTTAAATTATTTAATTTGTGCTAACAACCTAATTCCTTTAGTAAGTTTCATTAATTTAAGGAAAAAATCTCCAATTATTTCCGATTCAAGGGAATTATTTTTTATATCTAATATTAATCTTTATTTTAGAAGACCTTGCCATCAGTAAGTTTTAATATTTTACTGAAGATGAAGTAATGAAGAATATAAATATTTGTTTAAATGAACATAAACCTTCGCTCTGTATCTTTGTTGATTTAGCCAAACCAATCGACACGGTGAACCATAACCAACTGCTAAAAATATTGGAATATGTGGAAATTAATGAAAGCAAACGTTATATAAAAACAATAGAATATGGAATACCACAAGGTGCCGCTCTAGGGCCGTTATTATTCAATACTTATTTACGTGATTTTTTTAAAATTAATTGATTAGTATTTTTTTCAAAAGCAAGTAACGCCCTGTATTTCCCGAAAATTGTCAAAACTTAGTTATTCTGTGTCTATAGAGAGATGAAGTTAAATGAAGAAGTGAACGATGTTTTTTGCTACGTAAATATGTTCCACTTATTCCTTTTTTATTTTGTTACGAACATAATTCTGCCATTATGTTAATGCCACAAGTTTCTTGGTATCGACTATTCCAGTATTTATTTCACTTATATCTTGATTAAATCTTTCTACCCATTCCACTGTCTTGGTCATAGAATGGTTAGATCATTATTGTAATGCAAGATGGATAGGACGGTTTAGCCCAATCCATGCTAGGTCACCTGACATTACTCCACTAGAATTTTTTTGTGGGGTGCTGTAAAACAAAAGTTGTATGCAAATAATTTGCCACATGATAAGGATGTATTAAAAGAGCGCATACGAGAAACAATAAATGAACTGAATGCGCCGAAAACTATTCGTCGAGTTTACAAAAAATTTATTAAGATAGCGGAAAGGTGTGTCGAGGTGGGGATGTAGTTATATAGAATGAATATAAAAATTAGACAAGAGATAAGATAATGCCGCAGACCCCAAAAAAGAAACATGATGCAGCTACGGACACGTGTTTCGGAGTTATTGCTCCTCATCAGCGTAGCGTAGCTTAAACAATGGATCTGTGTAATAAGATCAGAACAATAACTAAACACGTGTCCGTAGCTGTATCATGTTTCTTTTTTTGGGGTCTGCGGCATTATCTTATCTCTTGTATTATTTAACCCTATTAAACGTCACTCTTTTGTTTGTATTTGACTAGATAAAAATTAGAATTTTAATTTAAAAAATCTTATTTAGCCTTTATTTTAGATTATAAATAACTTTGTTAAATAAAAATATTGTCTAAAATAAAAAATAATGATGCTTATTTCTTAAGCATTTTCAAGTTTTCTTAATTTAACACCCTATACAGGGTGTTTCAAAAGTAAGCGTAAACCTTCTGGGGGCGTAATCCTCGGATAAGAATAAGACAAAAAGTTCCTATCAACATGGGTCCGGAAATGCTTTCTGAGGAAATTACGGCCCTTCGAATGGGGCACCCTGAAGACGTTTTTTCCGCAATATTTCCGAAACCGTTAACAATCAAATTTCGAAAATACATACACTGTATAAACTTGTGACGCTGAACTCGATGCTAAATTCAGAATTTAAAAATTTTAGTCAGGGGCGTCACATACCGGGAAGATTAAGGGCTAAAATAACCCCATTTTTTTTTTAGTTTCAGTTTATTATGGTTTTATTGAAAATTATAAAATTTCGAAGTTTTCTACGTAAAAAAGGTACCTACTCTTAGTTCATCCCGATAGAGTGAACCATTTTCGAGAAAATTGATTATGAAAAAGATACACCAGTCGATCATACAAACGTTTGTCATTTGTTTTCAAGTAATTTAAAGTTTTACTGATACTGATTGTCATTGTGACATATGATTTAATTACTTCCTCACCAAAAGTGAGGAAGGTATGTATTCGTGAAAAAAATTTTGAAAATTTTTATTGCATTTCTGGACGATTCTCGACGAATTAGGATGATAATTTATTTGAGATGAAAGATTAGAAATAGGATCGAATATACAAATCCATTATAATATTTCGTCCAAATGTTGAAATAAACGAAATACGCCAAAAAAACAAAATACGTCAAAAAAATCAAAATACGTCAAAAAAACGAAATACATCAAAAATTACTTTTATTATAAACTCCACCACACGGTGAGGAAGTTTTGATCCCATAATTGGCAGCGGTTTTTGGTTCAGTCCAGTGGAACTATTTGTTAAAGTTTTTTCGTTTTATTTATCAAAAATAAGAAGGGTGTAACCTTTGTTGAATTAGTACTAATATCCATAAGTACCAAAGTTTAAAGAATTACTCAGTTTGAGTTAATTGGGAAACAAAAATGATTTATACGTATGAGGAACAGGCTGGTATTCACATTATGTTTGCGAGAGCTCTTGGGAATTGTGAAGAAGCAAAACGGTTGTATGCAGAGGCATTTGGTAATCGACGAGTACCACACCGTTCTGTTTTCACAAGAGTGGATCGTAATTTAAGGGAAACAGGTTAGTCCTAAAATTTAAGTAGAAAAGCGTCGTTTACTACTTACATTTAACTTTAGGTACTTTTCACCGACAACAAGTTGTTGGACGACCGAGAAATGCTAGAACGCTGGCCATAGAAGAACAGGTGTTATTTATAATTGAAGAAGATCCGTCTTTAAGTACCCGCACAATTGCAAACCAAGGGGGCTTATCTCAATCAACAGTATGGAGAAATTTGCACGAGATGTTATTGTACCCTTATCACATTCAACAAGTTCAGGCATTGGAGGAGGGAGATTTTCCTCTACGTGCACAATTTTGTGATTTGTTTGAAGAACAACATGTTGCCGTTCACTATTTTGAAAAGAAAATGTTATTTACCGACGAGGCCGGCTTTACTAAGAATGTAATTTTCAATTTTCACAACAATCACGAATGGGCAGCTGAAAATCCCCATGCTATAGTACGAAGAGGACATCAGCACCGGTTTAGCTTAAATGTGTGGGGTGGAATTATCGATGAGCATTTAATAGGGCCTGTATTTTTGCCACAACGCTTAAATGGGCAAACTTACATCGATTTTTTACAAAATGAATTACCACAATTACTTGAAAACCTGCCACATGACTTACGAGCACAAATAATATGGTTTATGCACGACGGCACCCCCCCTACATTTCAGTATTATCGCTAGACAGCACATTCAAATTGTCTACGGAAACCGTTGGATAGGTCGTGGTGGTCCAGTGCCATGGCCACCACGATCTCCAGACTTAAATCCACTTGATTTGTATTTATGGGGTCACTTGAAACAGCTAGTTTATTCCCGGCCAATACGTAATCTTGACGTTCTGAGGCAAAGGATACAGGAAGGATTTGAGACAATTATAAATAACCCAAGAATTCTACAAGCCGTGCGTGGCAATTTAATAAAATGGTTACGAGCTTTTCGTGATACTAATGACGGTAATTTTGAACACTTTATGTAAATTGTACAAGACCTAGTTACTAAATATTAAAATTAACATATTCAATAAAATAAGAACCTTTTTTATTCGCTATTTAAAGGGCCGTAACTTCCTCAGAAAGCATTTCCGGACCCATGTTGATAGGAACTTTTTGTCTTATTTTTATCCGAGGATTACGCCCCCAGAAGGTTTACGCTTACTTTTGAAACACCCTGTATATCCGAAGTAGATTTTTTTTAAGGTAAATTCATTTTTTCAACAAGCAAAATAAAGAACTACTTGTCGTCGTAAAATCATTAATAAATATTTGTTCCGTCTCGTCAACTCCAACCGTGGGCACACTGTATATATACAATATTATACATAATCTTGTTGGTAAATAAATGTTTTTATTACTATTATTATATTATCAAAAGTGTTTTTTTTTAGTAGGCTAAAACCTATCTGTCCTATCTTCCATATTTTACGTTATTAATTAAAGCGTAATTATTGTCTTCAAAGTTTCACTGAAGTTCTGGATGTTTGAAGCATAATTAACCTCATTTCTTACCTACGTTTTGACCTACATAATATCTAGCTAAATTCAGACCGGTGCACCGTGCTATAAGAAACAGAATTAGCGCATCGTTAATTAATTTAGTTAGTGAACTATACCTGGATGCTTAGGATGTGGCATGAGCATTGTTGATTAGTCTAAATAACGTGTAGAACACCAACATTAGGTTGTGAATGTTTTCTGTTTATTTAATAATGACTTTTAATGACTTAAATTATTGTTGACATCTTGTGAATTCTAATGATTAAGTTAATAACTCAGTTAATACTGTAATGTAACTGTTTTGAAATTATACAAAAATTTTAATTATAGAAAAATTATCGAGTATTATATTGGACTATGCTAAACTGTTTAACTGATAAATTACCCTAGATAATATGAATATTGCAAATAGTTAGAGAGGGTTGATTTTGATACTGATATTTTATAATAAAATTCCCTTTGACATAGATTAGCCAGGTTACTGCTATAAAAAGTAAAATAATCAACTTTAATGGCAATTCACCCTTAGCTAGGTATATATTTTTTAGTAGTTCTGCGTTGGGTAAAATTACTTTTGAACAAAATATTCTTTTTCAGCTAATTTTATGAAAAATATTTGCTAAGATACAATTTTCTTTCATGTTCATTAGAAATCTTCCACGGCGATAATTGATGTGATTGAAAAGACACGACACTTTTTAGAGACTCATAATAAAAGTTTTGGTGGAAAGTTCTAGATACAAGAAGCTTAATAAACCAACACAACGACACGTTAGTAATTTGGAAAATTTTTCTCAATCACATTTCTGTTTCCGTCGGTTATCTGACAAATTGTATCAAATACTTAGAGAAATGTTTCATAGTTTCGCCGTTATTACGTTTTATGGCATAAAGGAAATCCTAGCCAGAGCTATAAACCGATCAATGAAGAATGTAAGATTTATAGAAGTATGATTTATGATAAAAGCACAATAGCTTTAAGACCATCGACGCCGATCTCTCAAGCTGTTAGCCATTAACAATGAAGTGACCGGCAGTAAGCATGGCTTTTGAGTGGAAAAAATGTGTTGCTTTTTCCAAACATATGTATAAATCCGTTGACGTCTCCAGAATAGAACACAAAATACCCAAATTGTCCTATTTTCTAATATACAAATTATATATATATTTCTTTTTACAGACTATTTATCAGTAAAAATAATGCTTGAGGACATTTTATTAGGTACTGTGTTTTATCTATAATGTTAAGGAATGAGCCACCACCGTGTAATTATTGTTTTAAAACCATTTGAGCTAACTCAAACAGCGACCACACCTGCATAATTTAGATGCGAAATAACCATGGTTTCAGAAGTAAACTCCTAGTATTTACATTTAGAAATCCTCTAACCTGATGTAAATGTTTTAGAGAATAAAACGCTTTTTTACAACGCATATTAACATGATTCGTAAAGCTTATTAAGGGATCGAAATAGACACCAAGATTTTTAACCTTATCGGTTGATGGAATAATTTCATTATTAATTTCAATAATGAATTCTCCGAGATTCGATAGTTAAGGGGAAGTTCCAAAAACAATATTCACACTTTTACTAGCATTTAAGACTAGAGTGTTCTAGGTTCTTCATTCATATATCCGCTTCATATCATGGCTTATGGCTGGTATTACCAATTGCAAGTCAGTAGGGGAAAAATAATAAGTATTTCAAGAAAATTGAAAAAAATTCTTTAAAGTAAGCAAGTATAACATGATTTATTTAAATGACCACTTTACCAACAGTTTACCTTACACTTAGGTTAATTAAATCTGCAACTAAAATAATGAAAAAAGGCCATGGTCTTCAATGGTATGTAGTTTTTGTCGTGTTCCATCATCTTTTGGACGTTGTTCATATCAATTCCTCTTATCTTTTAATATATTCTACGCCTTAGTTGAGCTTCATTTAGAGCTTTTCATCCATTCGCATATACTTTTCTGGTCAATAGTCCTCAAAAATCTTCGATGGGTCGAGCCTGTGGTACCTACATTTTCGGATTGACAGCTATTGGCACAAAATGTATGTTTTGAACTTCTAACCATGTTCTAGTCGTTCTTGCATAATGGCAACTTGCTAAGTCTGATCAAAACATGCAACGACACTTGCGAATTGAATTGGCCCAATTCCAAGTGTAGCCAACAATTAGCTCCAGCTAGCTACAGCGAGGGAGTGAATTCGGTGAAGCCTTGTTTTTGAGTACTGAGATTATATTGAAAGCAATATATGGGCGCCAGAGTATTTATAACTAAATACACAAAAGTTTATTAAAAACACAATTAGGTATTTACTACACATAAATCGAAAGAAAGGAAAGCTTTGATTTTAACAAGTTTAATTTTACAAATTCTGTACACACAAAAATGAATAAATATGAAAATATTGCAAATATGAACAAAAAAAAATAGGAATAAAATTTACAATTAACTAATTTCTCTGTCTCTCTGTTTTCTTTGGGAAAAGGCTTACTCAACGGAATGAAGTGAGACGGAAGGGGTTCTCCTCGTATCGATGAATCCTGCGAGTACTCGAGGTGATGGAAAGTTTGTGAGATCCTGTCTCCACACTCCTGCTCAATCCAGAGGGTCCAGGTTCCAACCAAATTTGTTACTGTTCGGGAACACCCAATATCTCCTTACTTCTGATGTTGTTAACTCAGTATAGATTTCCAGTGAGTCAAATTTCCAGAAAGCCAGATGTCATGAAATAAAGACAGAACAGTTGAGAATGGGAACAGAGAAATAAAACTAGGTTGAAAATTATTTCAACTAGTGGTAGCTGAAAAATAACAAAGTTCGGCAATATAGTTAAATTACTAGATAAAATTCACAAAATTAATATTTCTTAGTAAGTATTACAATAAAAAAATTCTCAAAATGAACTATTAGAATTTGTAAAATGATCAAATTTACATAAAAATACAGTATCTGACATCAATTACTAAAAAAATGAATTATTAACAAAATAATACTAAAATTTGAACGCAAGAATTTTGTAATGTTGCAAAACTTCACTATCAGTTTGCTAACAAATAACCTAACTTGATTGAATATGTCCTATATGTTGTACCATGAGGAGACGGTAATTTTTTTTAAAGGACTATAATTTAATGTCAGATTGGTACAGAGCAATAGAAACTTAGAAACGTTAATGAAGTAAAACTGTAAAAATTTAGATATTTAATATTAATAACAAAATAATTAGTAACAATAATAACAATATTGAACTAAATTCGAAATTTTAACACAAATAAAGATTTCAAATTAATCTTTTACTAATAGGTTAACGGTAAAAATAGCAAAAATTAATATATGAAATAACGATAAATTTAATAATGTGATAAATGTCTTTCGCTTTCCGACGACAAAAATGAATGACTAATTCAAAATGGCATAAAATACTTAAAACCAAAGTAATTATACAGTCTTGTAACTTAGACGATAATTAAGGAATGAACTCATAATAATAATTTGTCAATAATAAATTCGATATAGAGTGAATATGATTGAAAAAAAAAAGGAAACCAGAAAATCGGACTTCTGTCACATCCGAAGCAAGTGATCAAAAATGTACTACAAATTGATTAATTCAAAGAGAATAAAAAAAATACTATAGATCACTTACCTCGTATGCTTTGGAAGCTCCTGGACAGAAATCTGTAGATCTGGACAGTAAATAAATTCGGCAAAAACCTAAGTCTCGAAGGTGGACTTCCTTTACTATACAAAACGAGTGTAGTTTTCCCTTTTTCCAGCTCATATGAACCACAGTAGAACCTAATAACAATAAAAAACCACACAGAAATTGTTCTATGCACGAAATACGATAATCTGCAAGTTTCACTCACAGCAATAATTTATACAATTTAAATATTGTATAACGTGTCAATTAACAATAATTGAACCACGAAACGTCTACTTTAGACAAGATACAGTAAAACGGAAATGGGAATACCCATCCACGTGTTTAAAAAACAGTGCTACTAGGTAATTATCTGAAAATAATCCAAAATACGTAAATAATACGAAATACGGTAATTATTCGGACAAATTATTATTTTTATTATTGCACAATAAACTAAAGCAAGAAATCAAAAGCAAATTTGATAAATAGCGATATTTAAGCGACTATACAAGAATTTACCACTTACCTCGGTGAAATTCGAAAGGAGAAAGATCTCTGCCTAGGCCGAAAACAAGGCTCGTCCACAGCGTTGACCCGCTGTCGCGTTTTTGTTGTATTTTGTCCTACCACATACCGATCATATGCACATACAGGGTTATTCAGCAATGAGGAGTCATATTTTAATACGCAAAATAGAAACTATAACCTGCTGTAACGAATTGCAACTTAAATCGTTACAAACATTATTTCATCACGTGGATGAGTCATATTAATAAATTGGAGCAACTTCGGTCGACAAATTTCGGTATAAGCGTTAGAATTAACTGCTTTACCAGACACATGTCCTCATATGCTCAAAACATACCTTTTGTGCCAAGAGCTGACAATCCACCGACCATATACCACAGACTCTGGACTTTGAAAATAAGAAGCGTCCCATTTTTGGAACAATGGTCGTGACAGATAGGTAACTACCTAACTGTTTTATTATTGTTGTTATTTTACAGTACAATTATCTTGTAGGCACTTTTTACACTCTTGTAGTTTTTGTTTTAAACAGCACACCTGGTTTGTTTATCGGCAGGAACAATCCAATGCCCAAATCGATTAAATATCTATGAATATTCTCGTCCATTCCGTCAACACCACCCATAAACTTGTTATATTGAGAACATTGGGCTGACTAACTGGATTTTTTTTTTATTCGAGCCACACATGTTAAGCATGAGAACTATTCTGTTATCATGCCAGCTAGTGACAGTAACGTTGTTCTGTGTCCGTGCAAAATTCAATTATTTTATTTACTATTAGGACCGTTGGATAATCTTCAATCTTATTAAATTTTATGGTTTCTGTGTATCCAATACCTGTTTGTTGTGAAGCGTGCGCCAGTTTTAGGGAAGAAAAAATAAATAAATGTCGATACATTTTGAAAGGGATTTGCGGGGGTAGTTTTAATAAAAGGTTGACTTTAACCATTTAGTAACAAGTAATATACTCAATGCTTTAACTAGCTTCCCACTGATGGTTGGATCATGCGTTTAATTTATTGCCTTTATTGGCACCCTGATATGATTTCAACTGGATGATATTGCTAGGGGTTCGTAAAGACACCACATTTTGTAACAAGGTTTTCCTTTTAGAATTTGCCTTGAACCATGTTTTCTGAAATAGGTACCTTTCATCAACACATAGCTTCTCCAGACATTGTAATCCTTCTAGAAGTCGTTCGATTAGATGACAAATTTACGCTTACCATGCCTATCTATTGTATTATATTTTCTCATTTCATTTACCATTTTCATATGGCATGTTTCGTAACTATTTTACGCCACATTATCCGTCTAGGAAATGAAAAATATGCTGATAATATCAAAATTACAATCCTTCTCTTTTCAATAGTGATAGAGGCTTCATTTAATTTGCTGCAAATGTCATGCTCATATCAATGAGAAATTATGTTCATCGTCATCAGAAAAAAATTGTAAACAAGACAATTGGTTCGGAAGGTATTTGTGGTAAAGTTTTAGAATTCGCGAATGGCAAGAGATTGGTGGAAAGATTATTTGTTATAGAATAAATTGCAGCATTTTAATACGATTACCAATAACAATTTTTTCTTCGATATACAGCACCTCCATCGCAGCCTTTTTGTATGCATATTGAACAAATTATATGATGTAATAGGAAATTAATTAATAAATGACTTTGTTTAGGCTTTATACAAGCATAATAACAACAAACATATCCAAATTGATATACTTATATTGATGTTTCATCTCTAAACATGCTATTATTAAATTCATTGGACTTTCTTTAATACATGATGAATACTGGATTAAACATCATAAAATTCCAAACGTCTAAAAACAAATTATTAAAAATTTTATTTTTTTTTTCAACTCACCACAAAATTCATTCATTATGGTCACCAATTAAAAAACGAAGTCCACAAGAAGATGTACATATTCTTTCGCTCTTACAAACTCTTCAGGTGGACAATTAATCTCGCAAAATAAAGTTATTTACTTGAACATTTTATAATTAATAAACTGTCATGTAACCATAAAAAACAAATTTCTATAATTAATGCCGCCTACATTTTCATGTTTTCTTATAAAATACTCTACCTCTCTTTATTCGAGACTTGTTGTCTATAAACAACCTTATTCAAGTCTTATATTGGCCCAATAATAACAAAATTATCTAATATATTTATTGATGTTCCATTTCTGAACATGCAAATATAAATTATGTTGAACCCAAAAAAATTGTTGAAAACACTTTAGAACGTTGTTATTGTCGAATAATGCAAAAACAAAATACTCTGAAGGACTATATGTCATACAGCATTGAATTATATTGCAGAATCCATAACATTCAAAGCAAAACGTAAAACATTTAAATACAAATTATTAATCTTCATAAAAATTAATATAATCTAATTTTAGTTTAATTGTAACGTTAAAAATTCCCTATTTTTAATTTGATTCTGACATTGACATTCAAAAAATAATATAACCTCATTCTAATGTCAAATTGACATTGACGAAACAAATTGATATAACCTAAATCCAATGTCAGTCTAATATTAATTGACATTGATGTCAAAAATAAATCAAAAGAAACTAGTTCTATTCTATCCTGACATTGATATCACAAATTAATTAGTAATAAAATATATCACTCTCTTTTAGATAAGGCCTATTCCTTTATATCTTATATTACAATTCTCTCTCTTTGCTTGATATGCATTGTTTATAAATGACTTTGTTTAGGCTTTATACAAGCATAATAACAACAAACATATCAAAATTGATATACTTATATTGATGTTTCATCTCTAAACATGCTATTATTAAATTCATTGGACTTTCTTTAATACATGATGAATACTGGATTAAACATCATAAAATTCAAAACGTCTAAAAACAAATTATTAAAAATTTTTTTTTGTCTGGTTTTTGGCCTTACCGAATAAAGATAGGTAGATTATTTTATAAGAAAACATGAAAATGTAGGCGGCATTAATTATAGAAATTTGTTTTTTATGGTTACATGACAGTTTATTAATTATAAAATGTAAGTTCACGTAAATAACTTTATTTTGCGAGATTAATCGTCCACCTGAAGAGCTTTTACAAGCGAAAGAATATGTACATCTTCTTGTGGACTTCGTTTTTTAATTGGTGACCATAATGAATGAATTTTGTGGCAAGTTGAAAAAAAAAAAATTTTAATAATTTGTTTTTAGACGTTTTGAATTTTATGATGTTTAATCCAGTATTCATCATGTATTAAAGAAAGTCCAATGAATTTAATAATAGCATGTTTAGAGATGAAACATCAATATAAGTATATCAATTTGGATATGTTTGTTGTTATTATGCTTGTATAAAGCCTAAACAAAGTCTTTTATAAACAATGCATATCAAGCAAAGAAAGAGAATTGTAAAATAGGAAATTGTTTGACAAAAATTAATTAAAAATTTTTATATTTTCACCAATCTTCTTATATTCGGCACCTCGTCAAATATCTGAAAATAATGTTATCAATTTTGATAGAATGTTTCAGAATCTTGGATAATATTGCAGAATTAACTTTAACGGTTTAGCAAACTTAAGAGTTTCAACAAATTCAGAAAATCAACCATCTGAATTGATGGCCAAGTTCATAAATTTAACATTATTTGCTCAACATCAAATATTAATTCATTGTAGAGATTAAGTCATTTCTGGCTGATAAGATTTTTTTCCTTAAGCCAAATAAGATTTAATCTATCTATTTAATTCTAGATCCAAAACTATCATTGAGTATTTCTGTTTCACTTTGATATGGGGTAATTGGTATATGTGTAATTAAGGAATAATTTGGCTTTGCATGATCTGTTCTGCTACATGGTAGGAGAATTACAGTGATGTCAAGTGATGCCAAGAAAAGTGAAAAGTAATCTTATTAGATTTTACTACCTGAAACATTGCTGTAAACTAAACTAACTCTTGGCCGGTGATCGAGGACTGGTTCAATCTACTCTTAGAGGTGTCGAAAGCGTCTGTGTCTTGTGCAAGATTATACTTACGTATTCACTCAAATAATGCAGGATGTGGGTTGCAATCTACAAAGAGAAAGCCTAGTCCAGCCTCAAACATTTGAACCTAAACCATCCAAAAGATTTAGCAGAAACAAGAGAAAGTCTTGAGACTTATTACAACCAGAGTTATAAGTATACAATGTCTGAAATATCAAATTTATGTGATGTTAGTTTTACTCTTAATTTTACTTATAATTAATTCATGATTTCCTTTGCTTAAATTGAAAATGACGCAGGATAAATTTATAGATGAAAAAGTTTAAATATAATTATAATAAGATTAAGTTTGCTGGATAATCTTGAAATAAAAATGTAGCATTAGTGAGTATGAGGTCGAAAAATAATGAAAAGTTATGTTTAAATTATTTAATAAAATTTATCTAAATTTACCATTATTTCACTAAACATTGAGCAATAAATAAGAGAGAGAAATTTTTTAAATTCTTAACTTTAGCAAAAAACTAATGAGCTTGTTGACTACAGCTTTATTTGTAGATTATTTAAATGAAATTCATTATGTCTTTCCATTCACTTCAGCTTTTGAGAAATAAGTTTATTTCTACAGACTTGTATTTAAAAGTTTCAAAATAATTTGATAACAAAAATAGTGAAAAGCTTGTCACAAATTAAATTATAAGCTATTTTAATAAATATAACGAACTTAACGATTAAGTTAAATGTAAATAACAGGTAATAATTAAAGTTTAAATAATTGAATTCTCTATAAATTACTTAAATTCAGTTTAAAAATTTAAAGAGGAATTCATGATTTATAAAAGAAAACTAGTTAATATCTTGAAGATATATTTAATAGAATTTTACCATAAGATGCATCTTGCTTATAAATAAGGAGAAAATAATATGTATTTAAAAATACATTGCACATATTATGCATAAGAAGTCCTTAGAGTGAATTGTATGTTATGCAGCGTCCTAAGAATTTTTAAAAATGTTTTAAATGTACCTACTTTAGTTTTAAACTCACTATGAAGTGAACATTCAGAATAAAAACTAGCATTTTAACGGCCAAAAAGAAAATTAACGGCCAAGAAGTAGCTTTACTGAAAACATAAAGAAAATAATTGTTCTAATGAAGGAGTAACTATAACTAAAGTATAACAATATTTATAATAGTGAATAATAATTTTACGATAAGAAATAGGTATACCTAGTGATCCTGCATGACCATTTTCATTATAAAAGCCTTAAACTGCTTGTAATAAAGGTAAAGAAAGGAAAATTATATTTTTTTGTGGAATTGAACGAGGTTAAAGCTGTTAAATATTGGAAGTAGGAAGATTTGCGACGCATTGGTTGTTCAAAATACTGAAGTACTAAAGCAATAAGCAGTCGAAGAAAGTAGAGATTAAATAACATGAAAGCAAGAAGCAGCAGAAGCGAAGCTGTATTGAGTCATTTATGAGTTACTACATATAGCAGCAGGAAACTATAACTGTATAAAAATCGTTATGGGCGTTATTGACTCATTTTAAGCCTAGTGATAAAATGGCCAAAACTATCTTATTTCAAACGACAAATATTTATTTTATATTTTTCATAGAGCATTGAATTAACTTAATTTTAGAAGACAGCTGCCTTAAATTTACGACCGGCAGTGTCTATGGAAGAAGTAGAGAAAAAAGAAATTAAAAACTAAATAATGTTTTTTTTGTTTTTAAATGTAGGTATATTAGGAAAATTTTAATAAATTGATTAAAATATAATATCTTTACTTATTTAACTCTTCAATCATTCGTATCCACCATTTTTTAGATACATTGTTCCATTTTTGACAAATTTTAACATCAAATTTGAGATCAGCGACCCAAAAAACCCCTATACAAAAAATAAAATCCGATAAAAAAAAATTATCTTTTTCCGCCATTTTGAATCCGCCATTTTTTTTTTAAGGTGATAACATCAAATTGGTAATCGTCGATCCCAAAAACCCCCAGATATCAAATTAAATAAAAAAACAGGAAACTAAAAAATTAGACTTTCGACGCCATTTTGTACACGCCATTTTATTTTCAGACAGATTTCGAGGCCAGATTTGTAATCTGCGACCCCAAAAACCTTATGATATCAAATTTCAGGTAATTGTTTAAATAAATAAAAGAGTTACGTTTTTTAATTATGGGTGTATTAAAAAAACACTTATTTGTTAATAACAATTAAAGAAATAAAAAGCATACCTTCTCACCTATGGGGGGAAAAAACAAAACCAGTTTTGAGTCAACGAAGTCAGAACTTTTTTTCTTTAATAAATGATTAAATGGATATATCATTTCTTAGTCATCATTTTTACATAATTTTATTCTTCCAAAATATCTCCAAATAGCACTTTTAATGAACTCATTCCAGCTGCACTGCAAACTAAATTGATTTATAGAAGCCATTAAAATTATTTGTGTAATAAATGAACTAAATTTTTCAGTTAAAATATTCATAAGTTGGAAAAATGTTTAAAGCAACCCCAATTAAATGTTTTGCAATTTACAGGGAAAGTACACACAATATAGTTTCACTTAACATACCAAATAGCTCTTAATTGATGATAAATTTAATATACCTCGAAGTTATTGCATTTTAGATGCCTTTAATGAATTATTTAAATAGATTTGTACGTTTTTTTACTAGGAATTCATCTGAGCGTTATTGTTTTTATACATAATTTTCTTTTTAAAATTTATTATACACCTCTTACTCCAAACTACAAAATCAATTTTGCTTAACGATGAAGTATTACAAACTTCACGTCTCTTCTCTAATAATAATCACTATCACTCATTTGCATAGCATTTCCCGAGTTATAAAATTCTCGGCCACTTTTTATATTTAATATTCTAGTTATGTCCGTGGACTTAAAATAAGAATACCGCAACTTGAAAAATCTTTTGTTCTTGTTGGCTTCTTCCCCTCTAACTTTTTATAATAAATTCCCTTATACTTTATGAAGCAAAATTTGCTCTCTATAATTAAAATATTACAGCTCTTGCTGGTTTTGGAGGTGTCGGAATATTTGTTCTTTAAATTAATAATTTAAGACAAATATGAAAATGGTAAGTAAACTTCAAAAGCTGAAAAGTTTTATGACAGGGATAATCAATTAAAAGTTGTGGAGAATAAACTCAAAATTTCAATGAAACAGTCCTTGTTTAATTTGTTTCCAGATCTATAAAATCACTTCAATGTTGCCTGAATCTAAATAATACTGTATATCACATTATTTAAATTTTTGACTCATAATAACAGGAATAACGGGTGGTCTTACCACGTAGAGGTATTGTAGGCCAGAAGAGACTCTTGAGTATTGGGAAGCAACAAAAACAAATTCTGCAGTACACGCGAAATCTATCAGTATCCTGGATTGACTATATATACAGTGAGCACGTAAACTCTTGCATGATTGGAGTAACATTTCTGGTAAATATTTCTGAGAGAAACCCTCGCACAGGTCAATTTTGTCTTCCAAAAAGGCATCTTTTCTGATAAATTTTACTTTTCGATCATGTTTTATTTTCGAGCTGTGACGTCATCGTAATTTTTTTTAAATGACAACTCCATTTTTTACAGATTCTGATGGAGAATATTTCTCTGAGTATGGCAATATCAAAAAAGGGTCATCTCAAAGAGAAAAGTTTTTGAGGTATTTGATCTCAAACCTCAAAAAAAAATAAAAAATCGAGTTAACTAGGAAATTTATACAACTGATCTATTTATTTAGTAATTTTTCAATTTAACCGCTGAGTTTAAAAAGATGGGGTGGTGTTATAGTGAAAAACAAAGAATAGACATTCTGATGATGAGAGGAATTGGAGACCGAGTTAGGACTTACGATGAGATTTGCGTCTTATTTAACAATAAATATTCAGATCAAGAGCAGATTACAAGAACAACTATAGGTAGGATCTTGCGAGGATTCGAGGAATGTGGAAATGTAAGGGATCGTAAAAGAAGTGGGAGCCCACAAATATCACAAGATGACCGTGTAAACATTCTGCTAGATCTACAACAAAATCCCCCATAAAGCCATTCGAGAAGATACTATCATGAGATTTGCCAAGCTTCTGCGTAGAAAATTCTGAAAAAGTACTAATGGAATCCTTACAAGGTTACGTTAGTACATGAGCTCAATGAAGGTAGATGATCCTGATCGTAGGATACAATTTTGCAGAGATATGATGTAATGATAATCTCGAATTTGTGAATAATATAATAGTTTCGGGTGAAGCTTCCTTTTGTCTTAATTGAACAGTGACAGTGACATAACTGCCGACACTGGGCTCTACAAAATCCTTATTGGACGGTGGAAGCTCACAGTCAGTTTCCCCAGAAAGTCAACGTTTAGGCGGACGGATTTTGGGACCATTCTTCATTGAGGGGACGTTGATAGGTGATAAATACTTGGACTTGTTAAGAAATTAGGTAATCCCCGCTCTTGCCATATTTCATACAAACCAAGAGGATCCTAACATACCTAATAACAACTTGTGGTATCAACAAGAAGGTTCACTCCCACACTTCCAACTGGCCGTTCGTCACTATTTAGATGAAGTTTTTCCAAATCGATTGGTAGGAGGGGCTATTAGATTTTTGCTTTCGAGGTAGAAAGCAAAGTTTATTTCAACGAGACTATTGATGAATTAAACAACGGAATTCGTGCCGAAATTAGAGCAATCCGACCAGAAATGCTCCAAAACGTCCTTGAAGATTTAAGAAATGGGCTTGAATATTGCCAGGATGTCAATGGAAACCAAATTGAGAATCTCATTTGATTGTTTTGTTGGTAGATACATTCCTAACCTATCAAATTTGACAGAACCGTTAAGAGCAGCTGTAACAAGTGAGAAATTTTATTGAAGCCATAAACAAGATAATACACTTAAAGAAATAAAACTTTGTTTATGTGACTTTAAAACTTTCGCATGTTTGGACGTGCTGTGGAAAACAATGGTTATTCAGATGCTAGTCAGGTAGCTCTTGGTTGAGTATTGGTACAATTACAACATACCGAAAGTAAAGTAAATTAATGCGCCAATAAAAGTTTATCTGGTGTAGAAAAACGGTACTCACAGACTGAGAAAGACCGGTGTTGGTCTGGATATATGAAAGGTTTCAGACATATTTACTAGGAAAATAATTTGATTTAATCACAGACCATAAGCCGTTAAAATTTATATTTGCTCCTCGTTCAAAACCAAGCCTTCGTATCGAACGTTGTGTTTCAATGTTACAATCATTCTGATACTAAGTAGTTTATAATTCGGGGAAAATGAACATTGCTGATGTAAGTGATGTGTTATCGAGATTACCGAAAGAGATAGAGCAAAAAGCATTTGAACAAATAAAATCATCAAAAATAATACAAGAGAAACTATGTGCGACCAGTCTCTTGCTTTTAAGTGGGACAAGATTGGCAATAGTGCAAAATTGAAGAAAAATATTCCAAAGTTAGTACATGAAGGTTATCCAAGTATTGTGCCATGAAACAGAAATTACGTGCGAAAGTATGATGGCATGAAATTTAGAAAGATGCTGACAAATTGTTCAGTTGTGTCATAGTTGTCTCCTTGTACCAATTTAACAAATTAACTGTGAACAGTAGCAAGACTAAATTGCCTGAGAGATTTAGCAGCAGACTCTTTAGGCCCATTGGTTTCAGGAGGGTACATATTTGATTTCATTGATTATAGTCGGTATTACGAAATTGCCATAAAGTGTAACTATCTCTAATCTTATTAATAATTTAATTCCTATGTTTGTGAGATTTGACATTCTGTGAAGAATATGGCATTAAACAATATTAAACATATTAAACCAACTCCACTCTGGCTGCAAGCAAATGGAAAATAATTTATAATTATTGCGCATGACACCAGGTAAAAATTGGAAAAATGAACTTAATAATTTTTCGCAGTACTGAGCATATCACAACAGGTGAAAACTCTTCAGAATTAATGTTTGGTTTCAACATTAGGTGTAAATTACCTAATATTGGAGACAACACTGAGAATTATGAAGACGAAGAAGTAAGATATAAGGATTGGAGAAACAAGATAAAAAGCAAAGAGAAAATCGATGAAATGAGATATGCCCCTAAAAGTGAAATCCAAAAAAGAGATATGGTACTTGTGAAATACCTTATAAATAATAAAATAACTACCCCACTTGTAAGTATACCACGTACACTTTCTCTGAAGCACCTTCAAGTCAAAAGGAAACCAGAAACTCGACACACTTGAATCATTTAAGCAAAAATCAAATTTTGAAGATGAAAATAAAATATATGAGTAAAAATATTAAAAAAGGAAAATATTACGGGAACAAGGAAATGACGGACAAGGAAGAAGAATCATAACGTGTAATTTTAAAATAGGGTAGTTTACACGACCACCTATGTTTAAATGTAAAACGTGAAAAAAAATTATAACTCATTAATAATCATCCTTATTTTGTTATTCTGAAAAAACAGTAAATATCACAAATGACTACGAAATAGGTAAAGAGATGGGTATTGACAATTATAGTTTAGTTGACGTAAATTTGAAGAATAGAAATAAACAATAACTTAACAGAATCGTTTATTGATTTAAATAAATATCTTCAAGTCTGCCACTGATTTTTAAGTTCAAATAAAATTGGTACTTATAACATTTAGAAATATATATTTTTTGGATAGGTAAAGAAATAGTTTACATGAGTTTTTAGGAAAACATTCCATTTTTCAATTTTAAGCGGAAAATAAACAAATGTGAAAGAGACTAAACAGACAAGTTTAATCCTTTGTGTCATCATCACTGTAGATGCGCTTGTTTGGAAAATTGTTGTTCCTGCTATGGATTATTTGTTGCAGCGTTTCGAAAACGGAATATAAAAATAAATTACTAGCTTCAAGTTACCACCAGTTCAAAAACAACCCCTATTTATTTTTTCGGTATTAGTTATGCTAAGATACGTTAACCGTAAAATTTATGTGCTAGCGAAACTAGGGAGAAAAAATAATTGGAACGGAAGCAAATTGACTGAGCTCGTTTTTCAACCCTTATCTTGAAAATTTGTCACAAAGTCGATTAGTACTTTGTAAATTGATAGACATGATATTACCTAAACATAAATATGGATATGGCGCTCGAACGAAACGGTTCCAGGCAATCTATAAATGAAATATTTATCACGGAAATACCAGAATTCATAATTAACAAAGTAACAAACAATCTGATATTGATATATGAGTAATTTATAAGGTAATTAAATCATCGAGTTGAACGCAATTTTCGAGTTTATTATTATTTATTTGCGTTTCACCCAATAATAAATTAATCGTGGTGTTAGTCAATAGTATAATTATTACGACAATAAATTTAGTGTCGACGTACAGCGTTTTAGAATGTGACGTGATGAATGGTGTCAAAATTACATTTATTATAAAAATATTCTAGTTTGTCCTTGTTGAAAGAGTAGCTGAGTGAATAAATGCGCCAATGTTTGATTCCATCCTGAAGCAGATTAAAATTTCCCAGAAAAGCCAGGGTAGTCTGCAGTGAAGAAGATGGTCGTATCCAGGGGCCTGTTGGGTAATTGTCGATTTTTAGCGAACCGGATAATTTACCATATGGGTCTAATTAGTTTTACGCAACATAAATGATAACTCGGAAATTTTAGAATAATATATAAAATCTTTATTTACTTGTATAGTGACAAAATAAAAATAATATTCGATTACAAAGGTAATCTTAAAGAAAACGTCGAGGAAAACGTGCTGGATATCAACGGTTTTGATACGCGTAAAACAACGCGAGTTTCGGTGCGAAATTTTTTATGCCGTGAGATGCTCTCAAAACGTGGCATTCAAGCAGGACACAGAAATCGAGATTTTCGTTTTTACTCACGGAGAGTCGAAGATATCCGTCCCTCGCTTTACAAGGCGATTATGACAATTATCACAACGTATTGTCATCTTAAGGTAGAGCTATTCTACAGAGGTAGTTACGTCCCTGGTGAAATAAATGTCTTTAACCAATGCTATATACTTCGAGAAAATTCTATCACCCTAACAAGAGCACTAGAATTTCAACGGCGTATAATAACTCTTTACCTTAATTCGACCGTCTAACCAAAGCCATATACTTCGAGAAAATTCTATCACCCTAACGAGAGCACTAGAATTTCAACGGCGTATAATAGCTTGTTACATTAAAATTAATCCCGATTCTACAAGCTCCGGTATGAGCAAATTAGTAGATATAACACATTATTGTTATTTTCAAAATGATAAATTATCGGTTATCTTTGCTTGGATGGGCGGCGAGAGATAAATCTCGTATTCTTACTAGTGTATGTATTTGATCTGGGTTTGAACAGGTGAGGGCAGTTAACTCGTTACACGTAACTTGGTAGAATTTCGTTTTAATGAGCACTTTGTCCAAGATTCTTCAGCTGAAGATCCTTTCTTGTGTGCTCCTGGCGAATTTATTACAAATCCTCTCTGGCGTATCCTTCGGTCGCAGTGCTAAAGGATTCGGTTCCTGCTCAGTATTTCTTGCGTGTTGGGATTGAACTTAGACAATTACCTCGGGTTAGATATGTTTTCTACCAAGTTCCAGCGCGTTACATAATTTACAACGGTTACTCGGTAGATTCGAAAACGGAAATAGGTTACGCACATTTTTTAAACTATATTGCTAAAATAATTGGATCAAAATAACGCGGATTAATGTTTTAACAATCTTTAGTAACGAATAATTTTTACTACTGCCTTGATTATTGATTTAAACATTATTTTTAATACATCGCGGATTTCAACTAAACCGGAGATGATCCGAAAGTACAGAACTATATTTCATATTAATCAATTTTACTTCTTGTTTACTAGCGGCTTTTACAACTCAACTTGATTTAAATAAATCAGGACTTAAACACTAACATAGGCTACACGGTGTACTAAAATGGCGGAAATATTTTACGCAACAGAAAATCCTTAACAAAAGAATAATTCGTTACAACAGGTATAGAAATTTTTATGCCTATTGTTGTATTGTAACGAAATATTCTAGTTTCTTTTAATAAATCCTAAAGTAAACAAGTAGGTTTAAACAGAAATTTTATTATATGGACCTTAATTACAATTCTGAAACAGAATATATTTGAAATTAAAGAAATAGACAATTACTTCCTCACCAAAAGTGAGGAAGGTATGTATTCGTAATAAATTATTGAAAATTTGTATTGCATATCTGGACGAATCTCGACGACTTATGACGATACACAAAATTTCAGACAAAAAAATTTCTATCTGCGTGTGTGTGTGTGTGTGTATCGCGATAGCAGCTGCAATTTTTGAGATAAAACTTTCAAATTTGGTACACACGCTCTAGAGGCCAAGGAAAATAATAATTCGTTGATGAGCAAAGTCTAAACAAAACAAAATTCTAAACATTTTCACGGATACGTAAAAAAATATTTATTATAAACTCCACCACACGGTAAGGAAGTTCTGATCCCATAATTGGCAGCGGATTTTTTAGTTAGTATGAAAATGGCATTGCATTGGTCTCACAATTCTACTCTATTTTCTCTATTCAGTGTAGGACTTATTGCACCTTAAATTAAATTATTCTTCTCGTGAATATTTGTGCAGAGGATTACAGTAATATTTAATTGAATGGTACTTTGTTTCTCAAGAATATCGACAAGAAATGAAAGATTTATCTGGAGCAATTATGTAATGTAATGACTTTATAGGAAAAAAACTTAAATTAGCCACTACACTACTCCTGTTTCTATGAGAGAAAATCTCGAGTAAGAAATAGTTTCCTGTACTTCCTGCCAATTACCAAATCTTAACTGATTAATCGATGAACTTGTTCAAAGTTTAACGTTGTTTCATAATAAATTCATAAGCCGGATTAACTTATTGGGATAGTAAGAAATTCTTACTTCGTACATAAATAACAAACTACGAAATTAATCGATACAAACTGGTTTTTGTCTGCTGCTTAATGAGTGATTAGTGAGTTTCGTGTAATAATGGCTTCTCGGGGTATAACTTCATATAAATGCACAATAAGTGTTCATTAACCATTTACAAACTAATGTAAGTGGTATCAAAGATCCGTAATTATGAATTCCCCAAAGACGTTTCTGCTCGAGATATTCCAGAAACAAAGTGGAAATTGGGGATAGCTCTAGCATTGTAGTCATAATATGCGTATCGTGCACAATGGCTGTGGGTTCACCAGTCGCAGATACGGACTGGGCCTATTGTTTCAAGTATTTGAATCGTCGATTTTGCTTTGTTGAGCGAGATCAATGTTACGCTTAGTGATAAAAGCATGTGTTTAGATTTGTTTACCGACGAGCTCCTGCTGAAGGGGACCGTAATTGTTTCTCGCTAACCTTGCGTGGTATACAAGATGTTCTATGAGTAGATGACATCATCACAAAGGATGATAAAATAAGTGAAATTAGTTTGTTATAAAATTAATTTATTTATGCTTGGTAGATCTATTAGTGGAAAGGAATTAATAACACAAATGGAACTAGTTATAGACCAAAAATATGGTGAATGTCGTATAAACGTGTATAATAGAAATTAACAATCAGTAAGGATATAATAATTTGGAAAAATTGTATTTAGATTGTAAATACATATATATTATTGCCATGTAATGTTTCTGTCTCGGTTTCTGTTAATAATGTGTTTTCATATTGCAGGTTTGAAGATAATTTAAGATATGTCGCTGTTGCTGCCAACCCCGTCATCACGTATGTACGTATATATTTTATTATATTTATTAATAAATGTTAATTAAAATGCAGTTATTACAAATAACAATACAATAATAAGTGCCTACCATACAAAATAAACTGATCAACAAAATAAACGTTACACGGCCAAATTTGAACTTTGAAATTGAGTAAATTTGGATTGCTGCCAGTGATTTAGTTTCTATTTGAAGCATTCGCTAGTTCAATCCTTTTTTTATCAGTTCGTGTTTTTGCTAAAATAAGGTATTTTATATAAAGTTACCAAAGGGTGCTAAATGAAACAGTGCAAAATTTCTGAAATTTCGACATGGTCCCAAAAAATATTTCTCTGTATTTTAACACTAAAGGCATAAAGATGAACTTGATACCTCGAAACTATTTTTGAATTTACCGTTTATTTCCTTTATTTACAGGTTGATCTCAAAAAATACACTTTTTGGTCTTGCAGTGATACATTTTTCACTCGTGAACCGATTTTCAAAATTTAGGGCTCATGTTGAAGCTGAAACTTCAGATAAGAAGGCGCGAGGATGATAATCGAATCAAGATAAAATGTCAAAATTACAGGGTTGCATTAAAAGTAACCCAAATCTGAATTACCCTCAAAATCTGGTATTATAACAGACTTTAATTAAAGTCAACTTGCAATCGAACAAACCGTTCATTCTAAACACTCTAAGATGGTCCTTGCTTGCATGATAGAGGGACAAAATTGCAACTTAATGTTTTTGAAGGAGAATTAGTGCTCTTGCTTACCTGAAAATGCTTGTCCCCATTCAACGTACTAACATGATGACTATAAATTCACTTAACAATAATTGATCCGGCCAATTCGCCGCGGAGTCTCAGTTGAAAAAAGGGCCAAAGGTTCATAAAAATGCCTTATTATCTCAAAAAGGCTGCGGTAGATACTCCAAAAAATATTTGAAAATATCAATATTTTGTCGGGCCTCCCCTAGCTCATATAATTGCTGAAACTCTTCTGGGCATGTCCTCCACTAGGTCGCGCAAAAACTACTGGAGAAAAGACTCCCATTCTTCCTGTACCGCATTCACCAAATCATCCAAATTGTCCATTTGTCCTTCCCTTTCTTTCAGATTCCTTTTCATTCTACTCCAGACATGCTCGATCGGACTCATGTCCGGAGTCAAGGGTGGCCAATCCATTCTATCAATATTGTGATCCTCCAAAAACTCGGTGACGATTCTAGCGTGATGAGGTCTTGGATTGTCATCGACTAAAATGAAATCGCCATCAACATTTTCAGCAATATCCCTAACACACAAATCTCTGTATCGTTCACCATTCTTGCTTTCTCCTGTCGGTATCACTAATTCTCTCTTTCTCTCTTTCTCTCGTCCTGCGGACTCGTGGTGCTTCCAAGCAACTCAGTTTTGTTAAATGAATCGACAGCCTTATCGCGAAAATTCAATATCTTGTGGTATTACTACTGATAACACCAGCTGTATTTCATTTGTAATTGGTCTATCAGCGTGATGTTTTCAACGACGTAACCATGGATACGGATGGCAAAGCAAAGTTTGACAGTTTGATAAAAATTAATTATAGATATAGATGTCAAAATGAGTCGCTTCGGTGCTACTTCAAGTGAAGTTATCAACCTGCGGATTCGTGGTGTTGTCAAGCAACTCAGTTTCGTTAGAAATAAATCGACAGACTTATCGCGAAATTTCAATCTCTTGTGATATTACTACTGATAATTTTTTACCGAACGTATTAACCAATGAAAATTTTGCATTTCAAGTCATGTGTCAAAATGCATTCAATCATCAAATGATTACAGCGATAACACATATACATGCCGTCCTGCGGACTCGTGGTGTTTTCAATCAACTCACTTGAATTTAAAAATAAAAGACAGACTTAGAAGATAAATTTAATCACGAGTGGTATTTTATTAGACTATTTGACGACCAAATATTTTAGTTGATAACTTCACTTGAAGTAGCACCGAAGAGACTCATTTTGACGTCTCTATCTACAGGGTGTCCCATTTTTTACGGGTTGGACTTCAGGAGGTGATAGAACATCAAACAATAATAGTACTTTCTCAAATGAACTATATGTCGGAAAAGCGTATTTTTCAACGCCCTGTTGAAATTTTGAAAAAGAAATAGTTTTTCTTTTTTTTTTTTTTCTATTATTAATTTGTACCTGAATATCAAATTTTGTTCTTGATAATTATTTATTATTAATCTATTGAAGATGGAATTGCATTTTGATTTTTTTTAAGAAATGAATCTCAATCAACAACTTTGGACGAACATACAAGAACACCTATTTTTCAATTTTCTATGAAAACGGTGCATCTGACGGAATTTACCAAAGGACCAGTTCTTGTTCAAAATTCATCAACAAATTCAAAAATATTATAATTTTGTCGAACCGGTCATTGGCGTATCATATTTTCTACAAAAGAGGGTTCAGCATACTCGAAGGAAACGCCCCTGGTAAACGATATGAAGCGTTCCACCGAGTTTTCCATGAAGCTTGATACCAGTGGACAATACACCAAATTTCAGTTCATAACTACATCCGTTTGGGCTAGAAAAAAAGAAAAATTATTTCTTTTTCCAAATTTCAACGCCCTGTATCTCGAAAAATACGCCTTTCCGACATATAGTTCATTTGAGAAAGTACTATTATTTTTTGATGTTCTATCAACTCCTGAAGTCCTACCCCTAAAAAATGGGACACCCTGTATAACTAATTTTTATCAAACTGTCAAACTTGCTTTGCCATCCGTATCCATGGTTACGTCGTTGAAAATATCACGCTGATAGACCAATTAGAATTGAAAGGCAGTCGGTGTTTTCGCTGTAATACAGCTGTCTTTGGTTTGTGATTGGTCAGATTATGTGATAATTTTAAGGTGAGTGAAATAGTCAGATTAATTTTCAACAAATGTCAGATTGACAATCAATTTACAAATACGTCACAAAGGTTTGACCATGTTTCAAACTATAGTAAAAAATTATCTTACCGAATACACCTCGACCATTGATAAATACTCAAAATTTTCTCATATAGAATGGCTCAAGCGTGTTGTTAAAGGTAATAGCCCTCGGCCTGCTAACAACACGCTTTCAACAGTCTCTATGACAAAATTATCTCGGTATTATCAATGATCTAGGTGTATTACTACTGAGAATTTCCAGGTAAGCAAGAGCGCCAATAATTATCATTTTCGAAAACATGCAGTTGCAATTTGGTTCCTCCACCACTCATGCGAGCAAGACAAAACATACACCAATACTAATTAGGACAATAGAAAACCGAGATAAGTCCCCTCACGTCTAAGTGATAGCGATTTAGATGATGAGGACTAGAATATATTATATTATATATTATTTAACATAACATGATCTGATCACTATAGTCCATTGCGACTTTGAAGTATCTTACCTATTTTCGGTTGCCATAATGTAAAATGAAGACAATCTCAATGCTTAGTACAATCTAAACGACCACTTCACCTTTGTTATTCAAAAGATATTTTTTGTTTATAAATATATTCAATATTTTACAGAGACAATCACGTATTTTAAAAACACACGAATCACTGGCCGCCATTACTGGTGTATGGCAAATTAGCTTTAGTTTTTTCGATATTTGTTAGGTAACGTTCTATGCAGAGAACTAACTAACCATATTGTTGAAGTTACCTTGGACATTAATGATGCTAAGTTTAAATTTAGGTAGTAATACTCATAAATTTAGGTGGTAACCATAAAATTTATGACATTACTTGAGTGTCACATGGGGCCATAAAGTGTTTAGTAACAGTAATTACTGTGTTATAGTTTTAATAGTATTT
This sequence comes from Rhagium mordax, assembly GCA_963680705.1. NCBI lineage: Eukaryota > Metazoa > Arthropoda > Insecta > Coleoptera > Cerambycidae > Rhagium > Rhagium mordax. Next base: position 25,501,206 of record OY796665.1, read on the forward strand.
GTTTAAAATATCTATAATAATAATAATCTTTGGTTGCCTATTGCTTGGACTTTTCTCAACGTTAAAGTTACTACTGCCGTGAACTTTATTAATAACTTGAAGTTGAATCAATGATTTTTGATATGTGGTGCTAGCCCATATCATAAATTACTTATTATTGCAAAAAAATGTTGTAAGGAAAGTAACCTATTAGAAACATTTAATACATTCATATCTAAATTATCCCATTCAGAATCCTATTTCAAACAAGGCAAATTGAAATTAAAATTTCATTGTTTCTTGATTCTTCTAGAGTTTCATATCTCTGCATTCACATTCACCTTGAATGTTATAATATTAATTATATGAAAAATAAGAACAGATGAATTTCTTTGTAAGAAAGCCAATAAAAAAATTTATATTCATTTAGTTAAATGATTCAAAATTAAATCATTCTCTGTCTTACTTTTTTCTTATTTTATTTACTTTAAAATACATTTTAAACAATTGATTTTAAATGGATTAATCAAAAACGTCGCCATCAGCTGAAAAGTTATACTTAAAATAAAATGTCTTTCGATTATTATATCATCCAATTTGGATGCTTTAGGAAGTTTATGGCATACATTAGAATGTCTTCATATATGTTAATTATTCCAAATATTACAGTGGAAATGTTTTAATTCATCTCGAGTACAAGAACGAAGATGAGGAGAGAGCAAATATCTTATAGACATTTTTATATTTGGTAGGTACTGCTTTTTTGGTAAAAGGAAAAATTGTAGGAACGCAACTATCTGCCAAATGTTAGGCTGAGTCTTTTTAAATGCATCGATGAAAAAATTTGATAAAAGTGAATATTGAACTGTTTGGATTTTATAAGCATCCTGTCAAGGAAACATATGAAATTAAAAGTATTAATATGAAACATGATTATATTTCATTTTTGATAAGGATGGGTTCTTTTTAAATTTTTTTAATTAAAATTAAATATAAATAAATACATTATGCTTAGATCGTCTTCATACATCCTACTTCCAAAAGGAATAACTGCAAATAAATCTATCATAAGTGATATGTTTTGCTTGGAGAACAGTGAGTGCTCCTATATCTTGCTGCAATCAATTTCAATATAATGTCTTCTTATACCCATTTTTCTACTTGTCTTAATTTAGAGAAAATTGTTTACCCAATGAAATTATATGATATAAGAAAGCTTGAGATAATATTTCTGTAAATGTATATATACTTCAAATCACGAGAGATGACCGTTACGTCACAAATTAATTTCTAATCTTCAACGTACACTTCAAGCATTCTTTGTTTACAAAATATTAAAACGAGAGAGACAGGGAAAGGGAGTCCATTATATGTGACTGTTAATATCTCCGACTGACGTTGTTGATAACTAACGCAGTACTGATTTGATTCTTACGAATTATAATGATGATGTAACGGTCTTCTTTCGTGATTTGAACTATAGGCACAGAGTACCTATTACAGAGGCGAAGGCTTGCCTTCCCGCCCAAACCAAATTTCAATGCGCATGCGCAAAATCGCCATTTTCTAAATGGTTTATTAATCAACCTCACTTTTGTGTTTAAGTTTGACGTATTTGTTTAGGTTCGTGACATTTAACAGTAATTTAAGATTGTGTTGTGATATTCATAAATGTGAATCGCAAGGGAGGTACTGTTTGTGTTGTTTGCGGGTGTTTCTCCAAGACTGGGGAAAATATAACCCTATTCTACTTTCCAAAAGATCCTGTAAGGTATGTACAAAAATAAATAGTGGCGTAGAACTGAGCGTATTGTATCTTGATAATAATATTAATAATGAAGAGATAAGTAGATACACTTAAATGGTGCATTTTTTTCTGAAATCCACTACGATTGAATATTAAAAACTTTATTATGCTGGAAATTCAAGAGATGTCTCGTGTGGCTCTTACAGTACATTGGAATTATTATTTTTGTTTTCAGAGTTGAATGTTGAAAGCTTGTAACCGAGAGGATTTATCAACCAAACAAAAGTTTGGATACTTTGCATAGAAATTATAAGGTACCTATGTGAGAACCATTTGGAAAAAAAGTATACGACTCAAGGTGGTGGAACCAGAAAACATTTATTTCAACAAGGAATTCCCACTATTTATCCTGAAAAATGCAAACATTCTTTAGTGGAAGATATTTCAGCTAAAATTAGCTCTGAGGAACCATCCAGAAAAGTTGTGAATCTTTCTGGTAAGTAATATTCACAAAGTGAGAATACATCATAAATTAGTAGGGTTATTAGTAATATATTGTGTTTCTTTGAAGTTTGGGTGAGGTTTCATCATTTCTGTTTATGCTAATATAATCTTATAACTCTTAATATATGACTGATGGTCGAACGATAGCGCACCTGCCTCTCAGCCAAAAGTTCCAGATTCGAATCCCGGTCGTGGCAATGTAAAATACTGTGAGAGGGATTTTTCCATTGTACACGGATATTGGATGTATGTCCCTTGTCTCTAAATTTGTAGCCCCCTCCCACATAAAGCCCCTCAAGATCCTTCCGGGATAAAGGGGGTCGTCATTACATGTGGAGTTATTATTATTAATCAATTCATAAATCTTGAAAATATTAATTCTGAATATCATTTACAGATTTAACGGTGGCTGAACATACAGAAGAAACTGGGGACCCTATGAGCATTTCAGTTTCTGCTAGACCCTCAACACCTGTTAATCTGTTATCTCCTTCATCATCTACACAAACATCTGCTACTATCTACTCTAAGTTGCAACTCACCCAGAAAGACGAAACCGAGGACGAAACTATGGAAAAAATTGAAAGCCTTATATAAGAAGAAGTATATTGAAAAAACCAGTGCAAGAGAAGGAAACAGACGGGACCCTTGAAGACTTTGATAAACTGTGTGACAAATTTGCACCATTGGCAGCGAAAGTGAAGGCACAAGCGAGGTTCAAAAACAAAAATCCACTGACAAGAAGGTATTCTGCAGAATATAAACAGTTCGCCTTGCATAACTTGTTATGTCTTCCAACAAAACGATATGTCTCGAACATATGACTGAAAAACTCTTATTTTTGGTTTTCAAAATGATGCAATAGGCAAAGCCCTTGAGATACGATCACAAGCCATGTTGGAGCAGGAGAAACATTGCATTATTTGTATTGATGAGATGTCACTTAAAGGAAACCTATACTATCACACAAGGCGAGATGAGACTGTTGGTCTTCACCATGTAGGCGGCGGCAAAAAAGAATTTTTCATGGCTCAAAATGCCTGTTATTTACTTTATTTTACTATTAAAATTTGTAATCAATAGAATTGTATTATTTTGTAACCACCACATATTGTATTTAACACCATTTGTAATACGTATTTTATGTTCATAGACATACCTAAATTATGATGGTAAAACTTAATTTAACAGTGAGAGGTTTTTGTTTTTTACTAAATGAAGTAGATCTGTAATTGTCATTTTTAATTAGTGATAATAGTTAAGTATATCTTTTTGTTATTGTAAATATGTTTTAAACTTTTCTGATGCCTTCGTCAATATGATAAATAATATAAAAGTTTTCCAAATATTGAATACGCATACAATTGGAGTACCTACCGCTATTACAGTCAATGATAATACTTTGTATTATAATCGAATAATTATGTGCTAATAACCTTCAAAGCTCTAGCCAAAGCCAAAGGACAAAGAATTAATTACATCCTACAAGCAGATTCTTTTGTTTTATTATTTGATAACATTGGTATTTTATTTTAAAATTTTACTTACAAAGTGGTGTTTTGAATACCTACCTAATTTCAAGGAATTTTTCTGTATATAATATATGCTAATAATATGTAATACAAATTTTAACTGGAAGTTCCAAATGCCTTAAGTTTTCTATTCAGTTTGAAACACACTGTTTTATCAGAGTAGAGTGAAGTTATACAGGGAGCGGCAGAATAGACTTTACAATTTAAAATTGCTCTAAAATCAATATGCATTTTTTAAGCGTGCGATGTTTCTATCCATTAAATAAAGCATGCTTTGGAGTTTTTTTGGCAGGTGTCAAATTATTGGATCGGCAGAATTTACTTTATAATTTCAACTGGAAATAAATATTTTATTTGTGAAGTAACAAGATTTAACAAAGAATTTTACAAAGAGAATGCGAGTTATTTTTAAGAAAAAATTGTGTGGGTTAAATGGCCCCCTTCCATCTCTATACACTCTTCTAACCGATGAACGAAATTACTCATTACGGCTCGTAACACCGCGCCAGAAATTCCATGAATTTCGTCGCTAATCGCTTCCTTTAATTGTTCGTTGTTTCGTGGCTATCGTCGAAATACCCGACTTTTGAGAAAACCCCACAAAAAATAATCGGGTGCAGTCAAATCGGGTGATCTGGCGGGCCAGCTTATGTCACCACGGCGTGAGATTAGACGTAAAGGAAAAAGATCTCTAGAGGCAGTTAAACTTACATCTTTTGATTTTTAGCGTGTTTACTGATCGCGGACGATCTGAATGTTTAGAGTTGACAACGGATTCTCCAGTTTACCATTTTCTGACCCATCACATAATTGTTGGTCGCGACGGAACATTTCTCACGCCAAAAGTTCTAAAATCACGTTGCACTTGAATAATACTATTATTTTTTATAAAATTTTCAACACAAAAAATTCGTTGGTCTATACGCCAGTCATTCATTTTGACACCTGTCAAAGAAACTCCAAAGTATGCTTTATTTAATGGATACAAACATCACACGCTTAAAAAAGGCATATTGATTTTAGAGCAATTTTAAATTGTAAAGTCTATTCTGCCGCTCCCTGTATTTTAAAAATTAATAACACATTTCTCTGAGTGTAGACGTAAGTGGTATTCAAGGTCACGGATATTGAACCACCAAATATCAAAAGCGCCACCAAAGCCTTCGTCTCTGTGATAGGTACTCTGTGCTATAGGTTAGAAAAGACTTTAAATAATGGCAAACATACATAATAATATAGTGAAGTCGTGGAGACGGTAATTTCTTTTTAAATTTAATTAGTCCTAGCAGATGTGACTAGTGACTAATAAGTTGCCAGTTGGCAGTGCATTTTTTAAATAATATTAGCTCTTTAGAAAATACTCATAACATTTTTGTATATATATTGACAAAGAGCAAATAAATTGCCGCTCTGTAGGACTTTAATAAATCATTGAGTACAGTTTTTTCACAAATTGAAAATTAATACAAATTATAATATATTAAGTTATGATTAATGCACATAGATTACTGTGACCATTGACTAAAGCAAACATTTTTTGTTTCAAGAAATTACACCCACCCATGGAAATATGTCTAAACGCTGATAAATTGAGACGTCTATCAAAATACACTTTAAAGTATCGTCTAAAACTACTTAAGGAAGAACACTGTAAAACAGTCAAATAATTTATTTATTTATGGTTAATTAAAAGTTTTCGTTCCTTCATATAGATTTTAGGTAGTATATTTACCTAGAAGTATATTTATCTAGAAACTAAGCTAAGCATGCTCCGCCATGAAAATGCGATAAAACAAATAAAATATTGTCTCGATGAATTAGGGCCGCAAAATGTTTATTATTCAACGGCGTATTCCCATATTTCATAAATATTATTAGCCGAGGCCGTGCTCGAGAATTCAGTGGAGTAATTATGCTACAAAAAATAATGAGTAATTTTCAACATGGACTGCAGGGAAAGGTGTAGACACGTTTTTGCTAACAAATAATTCTCACACTACCTTATGTTTAGATGTTCAATGATTAATATTTGTGCAGAAAATTTACATTTACTCGTAATTTATCGAAACATGCCTGCAAGTATGATTCTAGTAACTTTATATGAATTCTTCCCTAAAAAAACATGTCTATAAAAAGCCGGTATTTCAATACTTTGCATAAGGGTTGAATGGAAATAATATAATTTACAGATGTCACAAATTAACGAAACATGTATTAAGCTTTTCGATATTAATGGGTCATATGTATGTAACAAGGTAATGGTTATTACGGCTTAAAAATAATTAAAACATCTGTGGAAGATATCCACTGAACATAACCGATCGCTAGTTGAGATACGGAACGTACCCTCACAGCTGATTCAGTGAACCATCTGAAGTCGGTCGACGGTCATTGATAACACAGTTCTCTCAACCTTACCAACAATTAATTATTATTCGTTTGGAATAACATTGATAAATAAGTATGCTGTGTAAATATTAACCTTTAGAAATTGTTGTAAAAAAAAAGTTACTTTTAATAAACAGTCCATCGCATCGAAATATTCAATGGTCCAGAAATATAGGTTTCTTAGTGTACATAGTGAGTTGACAACTCTGCTAGTTTTATACTAGCTATAGTAGGGCCAAAAAGAGTAGTCAGTAAATCAAAACATTCACCGGCAATTCTTCAAAGTATTTAGCTGTTATGGAATACAGAAGCGGCAGCTTTTTTTACCATATAATCCCATATAATTGAGAAAAATATATCAAGTTTTATCCGCCTACCAGAGGTGAAAACCACAACTGTTCCCCCGAGTTTACTGACGACTCTTTTTGGCCCTACTATAGGTGCTATGTGTTTTTTGTCAATGAAATACTTTATAAAATGCGTTGAAAATGAGGGAATTTCTCTCTTTTGTTCATCAACTAATGAACCGATAGTTTCGTTGTATGATAATTGTGGTAAAAGCACTTTTGGTTGCTTTCGGCTAGTTTCCGGAATATAACATAATTTCTACATGTTGGTTAGTTTAATACATTTTAGATTTAGCTTACTTTCGATTTATTCGGATTTTTGTAAGAAACTAATCGTCCAGAATAATCTGGGTAATTTCTAGTAGTTTTTTTTTTTTTGTCTTTTAAAAGACCACGTGTTTTATAGGTTAACATTAAGAATAATTTTGATGTAATGTATTTTAGACGATTTTGGCACGGTGAAATTTGAGCGATACCACCAGCTCGTACTGACAATTGAGTATTTTTGGACTGCAATCGGATTTTTTGGACTTTGCATATTTTTGGCGATTTTTGGGGACTTGATTTTGGTACATTATTTTACATGAAGATAAGCCTAGCTATTTTATTATTGAATACCTTTGTGAACATCATATTATGCAGTAACTAAGACCTGAGACGAATACTATATCTAACGAGGTCTATAGTTCTTTCAGAAGGCTCCCTAGGCGTAACGAATTAATCTTGTTTCTGGACCCGATTAACTCTCATTAAGTTAAGTTGATTTTGTACATTTGTTTTTTTTAATTTCAGCTGTTATATTGTATTACTAGCTTGTAACTGTAATAATATTTTTTTCCTTACAGATATTTGTCTTGATCTATTTTAATTATCTAATTATTGTTAATACAGACTATATTATTGCATTTTAAAATCTACACTAGACTAATTGTTATTTTAAAATCTTTATTTTTTTGTTGGTACTTATCCTCGTAATTATCTTAACTGAATTGGTAATAAACGTTTATATAATTTTTTTAAAACACGACTTTTATTGCTCTCGATAAAGGATTAGTAATACCCTGGACCTCACTTTATACGATTTTAGATCGTAACATGGTACACCACCTTTTTTTATTTTTTAAGATTTATTTTTCAAATTCGGCATACTGATTACCTTCATCAAACGTCATTTCTTAACTTATATATGAATTTGTTTCCCCTTCCGGTTTCACTGTAAATGATATGAGCTTTCGATTTTCCAATGGATCATCTTGCCTATTATTACATTTTTGGATTCTGCATAATTATCAAAACCCAAAAATGCCATATCAGTAACATTTCAACTGCGAAAAGAATTTATAGAGTTCATTTTATTTTTCATTCTAGAGCGCCATGATCTCACTCGATTAATTCTAACCGACAATTCTAGAAAAATTGAGGTCAGTACAAAAACATAAAAACATTTATAGCTATTAATATGTCTAGGAATGTTATGAGTATCATGACTGCCGCAGAAGTCGCAGATGTCAGATTTTAAGACATCTAAGGCTGTTGTGATTCATAACATTCGTGATTTGTTTAATATTTTATCGGTTTCAGAAAATAAAGACGTTATTAATAGATATTATAAGAAGCAAGAGCAGTAGTGATATATTTCAGTCTTTAATTATTATTTTTTAGAGTTTCCTGTCTGTTTCTATTAATAAATATCCCTATAGTTTCATTATTTATTATTTCATCTGTTGACAGTTGTTGACAGATCTGCATTGTAATATTACCGTACAAGCTGTTGGCATGGCAATAAATATTACTGTACAACTTTAGTTATGACTTACTTACCAGTCTATTTTTTTATATACAGGGTGAATCTTAGAGTGGGGGCCATATTTATAGGAGGCGACACCGTTCACTATGGGAACGCAAATCTGCAATTTTTTTTTTTTTGCGCCATGAAAAATGAATATTGTTTAAACCCTTTTTATTTGAATTTGGGTACCCCGCCAGTGGAATGCGCTAGCGAGAGTTTTATATCATCTACACTTGGCAACACTGTCGACCGGTCACACGTAATGCAGTAAGTGCTTGCCCAGCGGCGCCGGAATTACAGGAAACTTAAATCGCGATTTTTTTAAAAAAATTCATAACTCGGCCATATTACAACCTACAAAAAAAAAAATTCGGATTCATGTTCATGACGACTAGTGCTATTAACCCCAAAAATATGGCCGCCACTCTAAGATTCAACCTGTATATAAGGATTAATATCCTGAAATCGATAAATTGGTTTACTTACGAACGGACAAAATTCCGTTCGAATTTTTGTCATTTTACTACGGTAACTGTTTCAAGATCCCGAATATGAGCACCAACCAGAATCTCTGTCTTGCAATGAAAGTGGCCTAGACCAAAGAAACTCTTTATATGTATAAAATAGAGTCAATAATCATTAAGGATAACTTACCGAGTAATTCTAGTATTTCTTCCGGTATTTCCTCATGTATTTTTAGTTATAAACAAAATCTGCAGATCCCGTTCAATATTTAAACGGTCATTGTGAAGCCCAAAATAACGCTGTTGAGCCCGAGTCCGACTTCGGGCTCAACAACGTATTAAGGAGTATTCCATTATCATTTGGTTAAACATGGTCTTAGGACACCGTACGCAAATTTTATGGAGGGCTGAACAACGTGCTATTCCCATCTTCGTGTATAGCTCGATTAGTTCTTTCACGTACGTTGCAATTATCAGGCAACATTTATTATGATACACCAACGATATAGCAACAACAAAAAGTGATAAAATGTACCCCTCTATCTTGGTTCTAAGGATCAACAGTGACCTGTTGATATATCTAGCTCAACTATGTACCGCTTATAAATATATTGCAATAAATCATGTATAATAAATAGAATACGTTTATAATAATCATGAAAAGATTCATTACAGTTTTGAACATTATATTGTAATGTAATGACAGAACATCCTCATTGCGATCCACATTCCATACTACTTTAATAATATTTCTTTCACTTGTGACCATTCGGTAGCATCATGAAAGCTAAGAAATGTTCTAGCGTCGTCTTTTGTTTTTGTTTTAATTATAGCCTAAAATAGTTTCCGCACTGGTAAAAGATTATTATGAACAAAATTTAATTTTGGACACTACAAACAATTGTATTCAGCAATACATCAAGGGCAGATCGAGGGAGAGTTGTAATTGACTCAAGATATTATTCTTTAATGGCTATACCCAATTTTTAAGATCAATTTCGTTATTTCCAAGCCATGTTTGAATTTGATAATATGCTCGATAAAAGTGCTGTTGAGTAGCAGCAGACGTTGGTGAAAGCGTAGATAATTTATTGAGTTTTGTCGATTGAATAAATTTTGAGTGTCTTAGTTGCAAATTTTTATAACTGCAGGAAAGGCTGTGGTTCTAATTAATTGTGGATGTCAAAAAGCAGAATTAAATTGCTTTATGGTTTATAGCCAATGTCATGGTCAGTCATATTTGAATACAGTTACACTTGTTATTAATTACGCGGAGATCAACGATGGCATAGATTCAGAATCTTTCCTCATTCAATGTTTGGAGACTGAAAAGTCAGACTCAGAAAATGAAAATAATTAATGAAAACCATCAATTATATAATTCATTAATAAATAATAATTAATAAATAAGTAATTATAAAGTTAAGATAATAGGTCTGTTCCAACACGAAATTACAAACTAGTCAGTGCCAACTAGCCCTAAATCATCTCTAAATCGGTCAGCTGATCTGATCAATCACCGACTGTTTTCAACAAATCGAATCAGTTCTGACTAGTTTGTGACTTCTGTTGGAACAAACCTAATATAATTAGACATCAGGACATCGAAGATAGGTACTGAAAATACCACCTGTTACTCGGTCTCGATTCTTTAGAGCGCCATATCTCGTGAACGATTTCTCCTACAAAAAAACTGTTCAATTTGTAGCAAATTAGCTTTACTACAAATTAGTAGATTATGTTTCTTTTTCGAAAAGTTTACCATTTTCAAGATATTTGCAAAATACTGTTTTCGCGACCTTTGGATCTGCATACTTGCCCCCACGGCGAGGCGGTCAAAGCGATAAGGAATTCTCACACTCTATGTAAAAATTCAGTCCGTTGCAATTTTTTTCGCATATTAGAAGTCTATTTTTCTTGGTTTAGTTATATTCTGCTACGTGGTTTACGGTTACATAACTCAACAACGTACTTCTAGTAACGTAACTGGAAAATGAAAACATTAAATCTGTCCAGATGCAAGTCTAGAGACATGAAAATTTAGCCCGCTCAGTGGTATACGTTTACTCTCCAAAACGCTCTACTTAAGATGATATAGATCTTCAAACAGGAGAACCTTAAATTATACTGAATTACCACAATACTAAAGATGGCTCTAATACTTCTGAAGCTTTGCCATGATTATACCACTTCAAGAGCAACACTGCGATGGCGCAAGAGATTTCTTTATGGTAGGCTAGATCCATAGATCATCATCAATTAATGCTTCAGTACTATTCAACTTGACTAATTTTATTAATAAAATAAAAAGACGAACATTCCTTAACAAGCTCGATTTTAAGTTGACCAAACTATTGCTTAGAATTTTCGGCTTTGAGTAGGGCACCAAAAACACATAAGCGAAATTTTGGAGATTCCTGAAATATTACATGAACCTTGTATAGTCGTATCAGAATTTTTACCAAATATTATAATATTTCATTACGTACTTTTTTATCGGTTTTGTTCTATACTTTATAAACTCACTGTATAGTGCCAGATCTACTCAAACTTAATTTCTAGAGATATTAATACTACACAAAAACACAGTTGCAATATTCTTTTAGACGTTTTTGACACTATTTAGAGGAATGCAAACTCTAATTCCCACCCTGAATTCAACTGCACTTCCATTAATTTCGTAATGACCTTGCAAATTGGACGTCTCGCCATTTAAGTACACCTGTCTGCGTAAGCTTAACTGTTTACATTTAATTTCGCTCGGTCTTTGTTTAAAAACAAATGGCGAAACACAAGGTTTAATCCTATTAAATATTTAATTATACCGACTTACATAACCAGCGATAGCAAATTCCGTTAAACTTTAAAATTAAAATTGTTAACGACACGAAAAAGAATTTGATACTGTTCTCGAGCAGGTTCTCCCACAGAGAACTTGTATAACCCATGTTATTACATACACGTGCCTAATTAAAATTTTAATAGGGACTCATGCAGTCCTACTACACAGGGGTTACATGTTCTTGATAGCAGCTTTAAAGGAAAATATTTTTTTTTGTAAAAACTTATTCGAGGATTTCTCGTTATCGAGGAATCGTTTACTGTGAGCTTTATTTGTTTTTATTAAAGGTTGTTTTTCTTTTTCTTTTTGTGTGTTTTGCGTCGGTTTTCTTTTAGTAAATGTTTGTTTTATTGAATGAATTTATTCCCTGAACCAAGAAATAGTCTCATAACTTATCATGTTTTCACTTAGAACTGTTTTTTTCTTAAAATGATACAAATAATAATAAGCAAGAAGTGTATTTATCCACAAAAATAAAATAGGGTACGCAATGTTCATCATTACGTTTACATACCTATAAATAAAAGTGATTTTATTACTAGGTGCTACTAAACACGAAGGCAGATAAATAATTTACTATTTTTATTTTTAAACATAGGTATTTTATTTTTATTATTGTTTTCCTTTAAAATATTCAGATATGAAGGAATTCAATATAAAGGCATTTTTTTGGATGGTATAATTTTAAGTAAGCTCAATGGAAGAAATGAGGACAAGGAGGCCTTAAGGACGAAACCAAACAGGTTAGAAACTGACAGAAAAGCGATGAAGGTTTATATAATTTTTTTAAAACACGACTTTTATTGCTCTCGATAAAGGATTAGTAATACCCTGGACCTCACTTTATACGATTTTAGATCGTAACATGGTACACCACCTTTTTTTATTTTTTAAGATTTATTTTTCAAATTCGGCATACTGATTACCTTCATCAAACGTCATTTCTTAACTTATATATGAATTTGTTTCCCCTTCCGGTTTCACTGTAAATGATATGAGCTTTCGATTTTCCAATGGATCATCTTGCCTATTATTACATTTTTGGATTCTGCATAATTATCAAAACCCAAAAATGCCATATCAGTAACATTTCAACTGCGAAAAGAATTTATAGAGTTCATTTTATTTTTCATTCTAGAGCGCCATGATCTCACTCGATTAATTCTAACCGACAATTCTAGAAAAATTGAGGTCAGTACAAAAACATAAAAACATTTATAGCTATTAATATGTCTAGGAATGTTATGAGTATCATGACTGCCGCAGAAGTCGCAGATGTCAGATTTTAAGACATCTAAGGCTGTTGTGATTCATAACATTCGTGATTTGTTTAATATTTTATCGGTTTCAGAAAATAAAGACGTTATTAATAGATATTATAAGAAGCAAGAGCAGTAGTGATATATTTCAGTCTTTAATTATTATTTTTTAGAGTTTCCTGTCTGTTTCTATTAATAAATATCCCTATAGTTTCATTATTTATTATTTCATCTGTTGACAGTTGTTGACAGATCTGCATTGTAATATTACCCTACAAGCTGTTGGCATGGCAATAAATATTACTGTACAACTTTAGTTATGACTTACTTACCAGTCTATTTTTTTATATACAGGGTGAATCTTAGAGTGGGGGCCATATTTATAGGAGGCGACACCGTTCACTATGGGAACGCAAATCTGCAATTTTTTTTTTTTTGCGCCATGAAAAATGAATATTGTTTAAACCCTTTTTATTTGAATTTGGGTACCCCGCCAGTGGAATGCGCTAGCGAGAGTTTTATATCATCTACACTTGGCAACACTGTCGACCGGTCACACGTAATGCAGTAAGTGCTTGCCCAGCGGCGCCGGAATTACAGGAAACTTAAATCGCGATTTTTTTAAAAAAATTCATAACTCGGCCATATTACAACCTACAAAAAAAAAAAATTCGGATTCATGTTCATGACGACTAGTGCTATTAACCCCAAAAATATGGCCGCCACTCTAAGATTCAACCTGTATATAAGGATTAATATCCTGAAATCGATAAATTGGTTTACTTACGAACGGACAAAATTCCGTTCGAATTTTTGTCATTTTACTACGGTAACTGTTTCAAGATCCCGAATATGAGCACCAACCAGAATCTCTGTCTTGCAATGAAAGTGGCCTAGACCAAAGAAACTCTTTATATGTATAAAATAGAGTCAATAATCATTAAGGATAACTTACCGAGTAATTCTAGTAAGTATTTCTTCCGGTATTTCCTCATGTATTTTTAGTTATAAACAAAATCTGCAGATCCCGTTCAATATTTAAACGGTCATTGTGAAGCCCAAAATAACGCTGTTGAGCCCGAGTCCGACTTCGGGCTCAACAACGTATTAAGGAGTATTCCATTATCATTTGGTTAAACATGGTCTTAGGACACCGTACGCAAATTTTATGGAGGGCTGAACAACGTGCTATTCCCATCTTCGTGTATAGCTCGATTAGTTCTTTCACGTACGTTGCAATTATCAGGCAAAATTTATTATGATACACCAACGATATAGCAACAACAAAAAGTGATAAAATGTACCCCTCTATCTTGGTTCTAAGGATCAACAGTGACCTGTTGATATATCTAGCTCAACTATGTACCGCTTATAAATATATTGCAATAAATCATGTATAATAAATAGAATACGTTTATAATAATCATGAAAAGATTCATTACAGTTTTGAACATTATATTGTAATGTAATGACAGAACATCCTCATTGCGATCCACATTCCATACTACTTTAATAATATTTCTTTCACTTGTGACCATTCGGTAGCATCATGAAAGCTAAGAAATGTTCTAGCGTCGTCTTTTGTTTTTGTTTTAATTATAGCCTAAAATAGTTTCCGCACTGGTAAAAGATTATTATGAACAAAATTTAATTTTGGACACTACAAACAATTGTATTCAGCAATACATCAAGGGCAGATCGAGGGAGAGTTGTAATTGACTCAAGATATTATTCTTTAATGGCTATACCCAATTTTTAAGATCAATTTCGTTATTTCCAAGCCATGTTTGAATTTGATAATATGCTCGATAAAAGTGCTGTTGAGTAGCAGCAGACGTTGGTGAAAGCGTAGATAATTTATTGAGTTTTGTCGATTGAATAAATTTTGAGTGTCTTAGTTGCAAATTTTTATAACTGCAGGAAAGGCTGTGGTTCTAATTAATTGTGGATGTCAAAAAGCAGAATTAAATTGCTTTATGGTTTATAGCCAATGTCATGGTCAGTCATATTTGAATACAGTTACACTTGTTATTAATTACGCGGAGATCAACGATGGCATAGATTCAGAATCTTTCCTCATTCAATGTTTGGAGACTGAAAAGTCAGACTCAGAAAATGAAAATAATTAATGAAAACCATCAATTATATAATTCATTAATAAATAATAATTAATAAATAAGTAATTATAAAGTTAAGATAATAGGTCTGTTCCAACACGAAATTACAAACTAGTCAGTGCCAACTAGCCCTAAATCATCTCTAAATCGGTCAGCTGATCTGATCAATCACCGACTGTTTTCAACCAATCGAATCAGTTCTGACTAGTTTGTGACTTCTGTTGGAACAAACCTAATATAATTAGACATCAGGACATCGAAGATAGGTACTGAAAATACCACCTGTTACTCGGTCTCGATTCTTTAGAGCGCCATATCTCGTGAACGATTTCTCCTACAAAAAAACTGTTCAATTTGTAGCAAATTAGCTTTACTACAAATTAGTAGATTATGTTTCTTTTTCGAAAAGTTTACCATTTTCAAGATATTTGCAAAATACTGTTTTCGCGACCTTTGGATCTGCATACTTGCCCCCACGGCGAGGCGGTCAAAGCGATAAGGAATTCTCACACTCTATGTAAAAATTCAGTCCGTTGCAATTTTTTTCGCATATTAGAAGTCTATTTTTCTTGGTTTAGTTATATTCTGCTACGTGGTTTACGGTTACATAACTCAACAACGTACTTCTAGTAACGTAACTGGAAAATGAAAACATTAAATCTGTCCAGATGCAAGTCTAGAGACATGAAAATTTAGCCCGCTCAGTGGTATACGTTTACTCTCCAAAACGCTCTACTTAAGATGATATAGATCTTCAAACAGGAGAACCTTAAATTATACTGAATTACCACAATACTAAAGATGGCTCTAATACTTCTGAAGCTTTGCCATGATTATACCACTTCAAGAGCAACACTGCGATGGCGCAAGAGATTTCTTTATGGTAGGCTAGATCCATAGATCATCATCAATTAATGCTTCAGTACTATTCAACTTGACTAATTTTATTAATAAAATAAAAAGACGAACATTCCTTAACAAGCTCGATTTTAAGTTGACCAAACTATTGCTTAGAATTTTCGGCTTTGAGTAGGGCACCAAAAACACATAAGCGAAATTTTGGAGATTCCTGAAATATTACATGAACCTTGTATAGTCGTATCAGAATTTTTACCAAATATTATAATATTTCATTACGTACTTTTTTATCGGTTTTGTTCTATACTTTATAAACTCACTGTATAGTGCCAGATCTACTCAAACTTAATTTCTAGAGATATTAATACTACACAAAAACACAGTTGCAATGTTCTTTTAGACGTTTTTGACACTATTTAGAGGAATGCAAACTCTAATTCCCACCCTGAATTCAACTGCACTTCCATTAATTTCGTAATGACCTTGCAAATTGGACGTCTCGCCATTTAAGTACACCTGTCTGCGTAAGCTTAACTGTTTACATTTAATTTCGCTCGGTCTTTGTTTAAAAACAAATGGCGAAACACAAGGTTTAATCCTATTAAATATTTAATTATACCGACTTACATAACCAGCGATAGCAAATTCCGTTAAACTTTAAAATTAAAATTGTTAACGACACGAAAAAGAATTTGATACTGTTCTCGAGCAGGTTCTCCCACAGAGAACTTGTATAACCCATGTTATTACATACACGTGCCTAATTAAAATTTTAATAGGGACTCATGCAGTCCTACTACACAGGGGTTACATGTTCTTGATAGCAGCTTTAAAGGAAAATATTTTTTTTTGTAAAAACTTATTCGAGGATTTCTCGTTATCGAGGAATCGTTTACTGTGAGCTTTATTTGTTTTTATTAAAGGTTGTTTTTCTTTTTCTTTTTGTGTGTTTTGCGTCGGTTTTCTTTTAGTAAATGTTTGTTTTATTGAATGAATTTATTCCCTGAACCAAGAAATAGTCTCATAACTTATCATGTTTTCACTTAGAACTGTTTTTTTCTTAAAATGATACAAATAATAATAAGCAAGAAGTGTATTTATCCACAAAAATAAAACAGGGTACGCAATGTTCATCATTACGTTTACATACCTATAAATAAAAGTGATTTTATTACTAGGTGCTACTAAACACGAAGGCAGATAAATAATTTACTATTTTTATTTTTAAACATAGGTATTTTATTTTTATTATTGTTTTCCTTTAAAATATTCAGATATGAAGGAATTCAATATAAAGGCATTTTTTTGGATGGTATAATTTTAAGTAAGCTCAATGGAAGAAATGAGGACAAGGAGGCCTTAAGGACGAAACCAAACAGGTTAGAAACTGACAGAAAAGCGATGAAGGAAGTTAGAGGTAATGAAAATATGTGAAAGAGATGGAAAGTTAACGAACGAGCGCAAGAGGAAAAAAGAAGCTGGAGATAATAAGACAGAGCAAGAGATAACATAATAGGCGTGCGAGAGAAACAAAACAGATTTTAGACAAGGAACCTGCCATTTTACTTTCTATAGGAATAATTTTACATAGCATGTTGGAGGATCACTAGCATATTTTCACGTTTGGCCCCATAATTCGAAACAATAAAGTATTCTTTGTTTAAAATGATTGAACTTTGTTTGTATTCCCTTCATCCTCGTATGAAGAGCGAGTGCGTAATATAAAAATATACTTGTTAATAAAATACTTATTGAATGATCATAAATTAACCCCTTACTGTACGAACAAGGAAAGTTAAGATTCCTAATTCCCTTAAAATAAGTTGGCTGGCGTTCGAGAACCCTATGGGATTCACGAACTTGTTGTACGTGATCAATTTAAACTAGTGGCCGACTGTTAAGTTTAAGTTACTTTTCAATACATGCTTTTTTTACTTACAATTACAATGCACTGAGCAAAAATATATTTCTACACATGACCGTTAAAAGTACCTAATGTTAGTGTTATGGATAGTCAATGTGTTGGTCCCTGTTCTATAATATTTTAAAATAAATATGAGTATATTGTTATGTTTAGTGAATTTTTAGGGATAATATTATTTATTATTTTTAATTTTTATTTTTGTAATTTAAGGTAAGTTTAAATTTAGATTTGCACGTTTAGATTAATTTATCTTTTTTTATTTTAATACATGCTATAGTAATTAGTTCTTTAGTTTTGAAATTTAAATTTATTTTTCTAAAGTAGTTGTAAATAGATTATTCAAAAGAAATATTTTTAAGTTCTTGTAAATAGTTTTTGAATTATCGACATTATGGCATACGATCAGTTCGCCACTGGGCAGAATTTTTCAATGTTTTATTATTAAGCGACTGTGCGCATGATTTTATGATAATTTAACATGAAACTTACTATAGGTTTGCTATAATTACTCTTTTACCTTTCAGGG
Source organism: Rhagium mordax (assembly GCA_963680705.1). Classification (NCBI taxonomy): domain Eukaryota; kingdom Metazoa; phylum Arthropoda; class Insecta; order Coleoptera; family Cerambycidae; genus Rhagium; species Rhagium mordax. Next base: position 25,519,482 of record OY796665.1, read on the forward strand.
CTTTTGGGGTTCCCTTCTACCATCGAAGAAATAATATCTTACCTATAAATCTGCTGTTGAAGTATTGTTGAATAAAGGTTATTTAAAATTCGTGCTGGTTTATTTTCATTTGACTTGTAAGGATTTAGAAAAGTTAGAGAGCTTTATCAGAATGACTATCACTTTGCTATTTGACAGCTAAATGTCTCTGAGTCTGCTGTATTTTAGATATCCAGCTAAGATGAATTTAAATGCTTTAGTTATTTCAATTAAACATAGATGGCACTCAAAATGTTAGGTTTTATTGCAAATATCAGACAATCAAAAGAAAAAAAGTTTCTTAATCTATGTCCCTGCGCTAATTAAAACTGATTAAATCTACAACAGATATGGGACAGTGTCCTTTTGGATATTAACAAAATTAATAAACTTAAGGTTTAAAATTTTAGTTCAGAGTACGCTCTGCACTTTCGGGTTACCGAGTCGTTTTAATTGCACTTGAATTGGCAGACCTGTTTTAAGTTTTTGGCACTTGTGGTCCAGATATGATGGCTGACTGTTCTAGAATTTATTGCACCGTTTACTGGATTTGTGTAAACCAAATAGGCCTTGGATGCAATTTTGGATTTCGACCAATCAGGTGGCTGCTCGTTAATTAGGATAATTTTTAGCTTTATTCCTGGTAAGTAGAAGCTGCTTTTCCGTTACTTTTTCGCATTTGATCTTGACCCATCATTTGAAAGTAGTGGGAATATAAATTTCCAGTTTAAATTCTAATTTTCTCTATTTATTTCAGGAGCGATCTGGACGTGGGTTTGCTTCTTTCACTACCCAATAACAACTCTCTTTTTGTTTCGTTTCTAAGGAACATGCAGAAAATTTGCCAAACCATGGATTTCTTGATTCCCAACTGTCATTATGGTTTGTATTTTTGCCTTTTTTAACTTTATTATATAATTTTCCTACGAAATTATGTAATTTTCAGCATCCTTATCCCCTGACGAATTTGTGGATACCCATTTGTTGATATTATGTGAGATAAATTTTTGCCCTGCCGTTCCCTTTGACGAAACATCACTGAACCTTTCGAAGATCACCACACAACACTTCTTAGGATCTAATTTACATTGTGTCTAGTTATTTGACTTGACTAGAAGTTTCACAGGTAAGTCTTATACTATTCAATTACAATTTTAATAGAAATTTACAGAAATAAAGTCCATCTTTGTTTAACTGTTATGTTGAAAATCGTTCACACCTTGTTTAAAGCATGTAACTAACAGCTGTTCTGTTATTGATTATTTTAAAGAAACATAGTACAATGCATTTACTTTATTTTCGCCTTTAATTTGTTTACGTTTGGTTTGTTTTAGCGTGGCTGACCCTTTATTTACATGTGGCTCGTTGACCTCTTCGCCTCAACAGGTGTTCTACATCAGATTTATGCAGATGGTTCTCCGACATGATATCCTTTTTTTTAAACTTGTATTAATCTATTGAGTATACCATACGTAAGTTTCTCGTTATTTGTTTTATTAAGAGGATTATTTCATTTTACCCTGGTTTGATCTGAGTTTATTTTTAATTTTATTTATTTAATAGTCGGGTTTTACTTTCTTTTATAGTTTAAAATACATGACAATATTAAAAATAGTTAACAAATATCTATATACGTAGTACAGCAAATACAGCATATTATTTTGAAATAATTTCTGCCCGTATCAAATTTATTGATCTTAATCCATGTGAGAAATACTGTAAGGTGTGTTAACTTTGATTAAACATTGTCTGAATTAATTCAATATTATATTTCGATCTAATCGGAACCAACACTTATATCCGAGCACGCCTCTCCACTTGGCTAGGCGAGTCCTATCAGGCAAAGCTAGTCGATAATTTTATTATATTAAAATTTTATCTTTCCAAAATAATGTAAAACTGTAAAATCTTACGACAAAGTATGAGTTAGCAGCATTTTCAAGTTGAGAGCGCCAATTACATTACATAAGCATTTATAAGGTTTCACAACGGAAATAAGTTAAACGTTAAAACCACTAACAGATATTATTTATTTTTGTACACCCAACTAAAGATATATAAAACAAAAGAGGAATATTATCCGTCTTAAAATTTCAATTTATTTTTAAAAAACTGTTAAGCAGAACGTTATAATACATTTGCAGTGTGTATTTTAACTCGGTTTTTCTAATGCTCTGTTCATTCTAGACGTGCTCCGTGACTTACATACACACTGCTCGTTTCTCATGTGCAATTACATTATGTCATCAGCAAAAATTGACAAAATATTTCAATTTACTTTTGAATATTATTTCAAACTGAATGTTGAATGTAATCAACTTGTAATGAATAATAGGCAATAATACACAGTAATATAAACGTGATATTTATAGAGTAATATATAATCATATTATATCAATAATAATTGTAACAATAATTATTATACAGGTGTTTGGAAATCGAATTTTCAATTAAAGAACCAGTCATATTATTAAAATACATAAGTATGTCCCTTAAGTTTTACTTCTTTACTTCCTTGAGATGGGTTCAACAATCCTCGCCTAGGAGACTCTAGGAGGATTCACTTGCTTGCAGCAGAGACGTTGTTTTTTATTTTAATCACTATTGATATTAACAAATTAAATGAAGGAAAGAAAGGATTTCGAAATAATTGTGTTTAATGAATAACACGCGAGGATAAAATGTGTAATTAAGTAATGAATATAACTGAAAATACTGACGTATTAAAATAGTTTCTACATTAATAGATAACAAAATAAAAATATTTGCTGATAGTTGCGTGCAAGTAAGATATCAAATATTGTTATTTTAATTTCCTTGGATATGGAATTGAACTCTCCTTCAGCAACTAATAAATGTCTACCTACACAATTTCATACTATTTAAGTTCACATTAAAATAAAATTTTAAATATTATAATTAAAGAAAAAATTATTCACTTTTTTAAATGTTTCAAAAAGTATTTATTAATCTCTACACGTGTTTCGGCTTTCTAGGCCTTTCTCAAGAGTATATACAATACTAGTTGTTAAATATGGTTTACATTCTTATATACTACATCTGGAGGCTACAGAACTAATAGAGCATCTGATTTTTATTTATGAGGGTTAAAAAACTATTTTTCTTAGAATTTAAATTATTTTGTTCAAAATATCATGGCCAGTAAAAATTAGTTGTTCATTCGTTATATTTACATTATTTTTTGTTGCTTTAAGGATTTCTAACTGTTCTAATAAATCTAATTTTTTGCCTTTCTTTTCAGAATGAATTAAATCTACATTGTCTAAATCTATAAAATGGTTATTATCTATACAGTGAGTTGACATGCCAGTGTTATGTATATTATTTAAAATGGATTTCTTATGTTCATCCAAGCGTTTCTTAATATTGCGACCTGTTTGACCAATATATATTGCATCACATTGGGCACAATTTAGTATAATATACACCTGTTTTTTGTAATTTATCAGTCTTGTCTCTATTGTTTACTAAAAGTTTGCCTAAATTATTTTTATTTACCATAATTGTCCTGCATCCTAATTTATTTAATTTATTGCTGACTCTATTGCTAATTTTTGGCCTAAAATTAATACATTTATAATCCCCATCTAAGTTTTTTGTGGAACCAGCATAAAATTCACCAAATATATTTTTCTTTTGTTTTTTATTAATTAATCTATCAATTAAACTTTCTTTGTAGCCATTGTTTCTTGCTATTTGCTTAATTACATTAACTTCTTTTTTTAATGATACAATTTGGGTTCCAGCGCTAAAATCTACCCAAGATGTAATTATTGCAGAACTTACATCTTTGGTAGATAAAACTGTGGATAATAAAATGGCATACCTAGGTATTCTTGTAGATCTAGAAAAGACATTTCATGCTATAAGTCGTGATGAGCTTTTACTGGATAAATTGGAACGCCTAAACATAAGGATATAATGTCATGTATTTTCAATAAATAACATAAATTAAATACTCTTTAAAAATAAAATGAATTTAACAAAAATTGTAAAAATAAAACTTTCCTCTGAATTCAAAATCAGCGAATGACTTACGTAAGGACACTGAATGTTTAGGTATCCACAGGAAGGTTATGTGACCAGGATGCTAAAATTAAGATAATTTCTACAAAATAACTTTGAATAAGGCAAATATTTGGGAAAAATACATACCAAGCTGAACTGATAAATTTAAACCTATACGAAGATGAGCACGGAACATACTAAAGATAGGAACTTTTGTGTATAAATATAACTAAAAATATCGGACTTTTATGTTTAATTAAAAGGAAATAACTCCATTTGTAAAATAGATTAAAAGTAGTCTTAAGTTATCGCAGGTTCTTAGTTATTTATTAATCAATTTAATTTGACTTTGTCGATAATTCATTGAATAAATGCTGTTAAGTTGAGAGACATCTATGTTTGATCAGTAGAAACTCAAGTTTTATGCATCATTACTTTATCCAAAGCACATTTCACTGACAAAGGTGACATCTGTGTACTAAAGGTCACAGGTGTGTATCATCTCTGTTTTCCCGTTCAGGTAGTTATAATTACAGGCCGCTGCATATTTGACAGGACCTATATTTGAAAATAAGCAACAGTAAAGTCAATGAACTCAATTTGAATTAAATAAATCTTTATTCCTTCAATATTAACAGAATATTGAGTAAGGTAACTTTCCTCTACGAGAAGATCCCTGGAACGCCCTAGTAAAGAATAAGGAGGGATTTACAACACCCAAAAGTAAGTCGTTCGCTTCCTAAGTACACACGGTCGTTAAAAAAATAGCGGTGGAGGTTTCACCAGGAGCCAACAAATTCGTAAACTGTAAATGTAATTGTGGGTGGATAATTAAAGGCAATAGGTAAAATAAATAAATTGATCCTAAAATAAACTTAAATTACAATATTTACTAAATTATATAAATAAAGAGCTAAATACAAAATCTGAAAATAAAATTTAATAGATCAACCCTACTACATTACATTTATTTAGCGCCCAATGTGGGACCAGAAAAATGAATAATAAAAAATAAATATATACAAAAAATTAAAATTAAAATTCCAATAATAACTAGGTATATATAAAAATAAAATAAAGAAACAAAATCAACAACATTTAATAAAAAAATTACTACCTACATTACATTGCAATATGTTAACAAAATAGTAGTTATCTACTGGGGGTCTATTCTTGAAACTGGGGAATGACGTCATTTTCTCTCTGTAATAGTAAGTCAACCAACAGTAAATGTCAATCTACGTCATATTAACGTCATTCCCTCATGGAAACACATTCCTTAGTTTCAAGAATAGACCCTCTGGATAGAAACAACGTGCATAGTCTAATTTTCAATAGACTCCTAGACATCACTGTGTTTTCTCTGCAGCGACTTGTATATTTAATAAATACATCGGTTTATGCTAATAATATTTGACGTTTTTATTTAAATAACACCGGATGACTTCAATATGTGTTTCACCATAGCAGGGTAGCTAAAATAGTAATTGTGATAATTGTAATAATATATGAAATATGAAACTTTTTTCTAATGTTTTATTTTTTAAAACATTGCAGCAGAGTTACTCAAATTATTACGTTCATATGCCCTCATATACTTTTTATTATTTTAACAGACATCTCTCACAAATTGAGAATGCGAGGATATTTTTATTCACTTTACATAATGTACACTGTCTATAAAAATACAGAAACCTTGCGACTTCATTTCAAGTTCTAAGACCAATGTTGATTTTCTAACTTCCAAAGGAATACTATAAAATTCAATTTTCTGGACTCTAGTTTTCCCTTCATCGCTGATAGTTCCCGGAAATTTACTCTCGTAAAACATATAGCAAGTATTTCCTTCCATATCAGTCAGAATGCGTTATACCAATACACCTTGCCTTCAAAGAGCGGAAAACATGTAAGATAATAACATAGTAAATAAAAATTAAAGTTTTTCATAAACTTGGTAAAAATTGGGAGAAAACTAGTAAGTTTAATTTTAATGGTCAAATATATTAATAATCAGAATTTTCCTGATGAAAATCCATTGTAGTGTAGAAATGATATATTACAAAAATGAAACAAGACCGTACATTTTTTTTTATTTCTATACGCTGACAAGTAATTCAACTTATATGGTACCATTTCCACAAATTTCTTTCCATCGAATATGTTTGGCGATACCTCCAGTCTCAACATGGTTCTATACATATAGATGAGCATGCTACATCAGCCAAACATCCTAAAATATGGATAAATATTATTCATGTCAATGTTTTTATAATTATTTGTTAAACAGTTGTTTTTATGAATTTTTAATATTGCTTAAATTAAGGTGTGGTAGCTGTGGTTAATTATGTCATGAAATTGTCTTTTTTACATTTAATTTTTTGTCAAAATCTATTTTCATAAGAAATTTTTTTGTAATAAAAAAATTTAGAAACTATTTTTTACTTGTCAACTAGTTTCATCCTATTCGAACATTTAGGCAACTATTCAGTTATAGTTTATCCAAAGTCAATAATTGAAACACTTTTTTTCAAGCGTTTTTATATTTTAATAGAGCCGACAAAGTACCGACTACCTTTAAGGCGGTGTAGATCAAACATCAGTGTCTCAACTGACATTGGATAAACTATACTTGAAATTTATGAGTATTATTAGGTAATACAAAAGTATTGTATATTTGAAATGACAAGTACCCCCTGGGTGCAAACATTTTAAACTTATTACATGCAGCAAGAAAAACGGTTGGCATTGATACCATATTAACTGATATAAAGGAAACACACTTGACCCATCTTGGGATAAAAAAAATTTATTAGAAAATAAAAAGGAATACAATCGATAAGTTATGTGTGAAGAAAGTAGTAGTTCTCACGTCAGATTAATATATTCAAGAGGTTACAACCGTTTGAAGGCAAAGCAAATATATGTAAAAATAAGCACTAATACAATGAAGTTTGTTTTTTAAAACCATTTATCTGCATATCGATTTACAGTATGCGCAAATGCAAATATAATTTAATTATATTTTGTTATGCTCTTTATTGCCACTATTTAGTTGAATAAATAAATTGCAGGTCTATAAATAAACAATACATTTCAATTCACAGAATAAAGTTAGATTGTAAACTCTATAATTCATAAAACTAAGTAATTTAACCATTAAGTGGATAATGACAAACAAGTTATTTAGGTATTTGTTTTTCCTAGAATGAGATTATTCTTCGTAAAGAGTCGGTTTCAAACTGTTACACAAAGGGTTCAAAGGGTGTAGCTAGATCACGCTAACTTGTAATACGCAGACCGACAATGATAGAGCTAAAAATTATTCAGGAGATTTTCAAAATAAGTAAATTGGGTTTTCTGGTAAAGTAGGAATAAATATATATATTTTATGCCAAATTCATGAAACAAGGCAGTGCTTAGCTTATTTCAAGAAACTTTTGTGCATTGCAATGATAAAAATCTGACTTTTCTGAAAGAGTTTGGTTAATTATTTATCAATTGGAAAAAATGTTGCATGTTTTTAACACCTGGTTTAAATTTAAATATAAACCGTGTGGTAAACTAGCTCTAGATCAAGACATAAATAATTGCTGCTAAGATAAACTCAATAATTAAATCAACCTCGGTGTAGTGAATTGCGATTAAATGTTGAACATAAGCTGAACAGTTTTGAATTAAATAACATAAAGAGCAAAAAAACACATGCGCATTTTCCAATAGCAATAGCCAACTTAAACATTATAAAAGAGAGACTATCTAACTTTGAGAGGTTCCATTACGAGGGAGCGCCACAAAATTTTCCATTTTGCTTCGTTAATAGTGTTCTTCAAAAATATGTTACGTTAATTAACAAATGTATCCAATATACTTCTGGTAATGACACTCATGTTTAATATACCTATATTCTAACTTCAACAACAACTTCAATAAATTCAACAACAAGTCTTTCCACCATGGTAATAACTTCTACAACGTTGATTCGATTATTGATATTACATTTGAGTTGTCTTAAAAAGTGGCCTAGAATTTAGGTTTCATAAGAACATTACTGAAGTCACAGTTTTAAAAGGTGCCACATAAAAATAGACTCAATTAATGTACGAGTTGGTAATTTAGAATTTAATTAGGTGGTTCACGAAATAGTTTTCTTTGGGTATACTAAATCGTGATGATAGAGCTTTTCTTATACTGTGGTCCATGGAACCCTGGGATTCTGTGGGGATCACTGAAGTGTTCCACGAAACTTACGTGCTTTTTTTAATAACATTTGAGAAAGCAACTTAAAAAAAGCAATAAAAATTAACGCCTCTACAAAATTAAAGTAACAACTAACCCTCACTTCGACTTACTAATCTGGATAGTTGGTGCAAATGCGACAATCCGACGTGTGTGTGAGGTACCAGGAATAATAGTTACTTGCCGATGTGTGTCTTACAAATTGATTGAGAGTTTTTTTTATTTTAGCTTGCCTTAAAATTGTTTTCGATATTTTGTTGCAAAATGGGGAGATGGCCTAAGTAAGGCACTCTAAAGCGTTCTACTGCAGAACTTGACTCTTCCGCATCAGGCTCAACTCTTTTGCTAACGATAATGATGCCTCAAAAAAGAGTTAGGCCAGTTGATCTTCTACAAGTAATCAACCCAGAGCAGTTACTAAAAAAATTAAGACGTATGATGAGAGTTATGTCTTTAATCTTTAGTGCGTTGTATGCAGAAAAGTTCTACCAAATAGCTCTACGACTTCAGCTAAAGTACGTCATCATTTGGAATATGTTATGGCGAGCTTAAAGAAAAAAATGTTGAATTCTTTTTTCGAAAGCACGACGAACTCATAAAATTTAAAACTTTTGTGGTTCAACCCACAAAGACGGTGAATGAGAAATCAACTGATGCTTCTTACTTAGTCAGCTATTAGATAACTCAGCACGGTGAAGCCTACTTAATTACGGAAAATCTTATTAAACCGTCTGCTATGGAGATGGTAACATGTATGATAGGTGAAAAATCAGCAAAGAAATAGCTAAGATCCCACTTTCGAATGACACGGTAGCTCAGCGACTTAGCAGCCAATATAAAAAATGAACTTACTCTTCCTCTCCAATTATGCAAATTTTCATTACAAATGGATGAATCTGCCGATGTAGCTGGACTCGCAATATTAATTCTCATTGTTATGTATCAGCACGAAAACGTATTATTGGAGGATCTTTTCTTATACAAACCCCTACCAACACGTACTACTGGAGTTAAAATATTTTTGATCCCTAAATTCTTTCCATGAAGAGAATAAAACTCCATTGATATTTGTATCGATGGAGCAAAGGCTATAAGTGGCATAATTAATGGGTCTCTACGTAGAGCTTATTAAAAATATTGCCAATAACTGATCCAGCAGGCACTGCAAGATCCAAAGACGGCACTTGCTGCAAAAAAATTATCCCCAGTTATAAGGATGCTCTTGATGAAGTCGTGAAAATTATAAACTTCATAAAATATCAGCCACTAAATAATCGTTTATTCAAAATACTATGTGAAGACATGAGAAGTGTACATACATCTTTTCTTTTACATACTGAGGTCAGATCGTTATCTCAAGGAAAGCTACTAACTCATATTTTTGAGCCATAGGACGAGGTGCGTGCTTTCATTTAGAATACAATTTCGAAATGAAATGGCCATTATTTGATACAACTTGACTGCTTTAAATTGCCTACTTAAGAAGCAGTTTTACAAATATCAGTGAAGTTAACTTAACCCTCCCAACAATAGAAGGCATTTATTGTTAATGCATGTCCTTCCACCATATCAGCAGGAGAATACGAAACTTTTAACATTGGAAATGGTTTCTGGTTTCGCAGTTTTATGTTGCATATTATGAAGCATGACGTTTCAGAACGATTGACGTCAAAATTACACTTTTTCGTCCACTCCTCCTGAGCCTAAAATCAGAGCGGGGCCGTGCAAGTTCGACCCTCTACCTTGGATATCTTACCAGGATGGTCTTTCGACGTTCTTTCGTTTGGAAATGGTGTGTGAGGTTTTCGTGTTTTTGCAATTTTTCCAATTTTGTCAATTTCTTGCAATTTGAAAAGTCTAAGGGTGGATTTAGGACCGGGGTTGTTCTGCCAGGTTATAGATATCTAGTTTGTAGTGTTAGAGGTTTGAGTGTTATTCCTTTAACGTGAGGTTAATTAAGTAAAAGTAATCAAAAAGTGTTACATGGGAGTTTATCGCTGCGATAAAAAAGTCACTCTAGTCGAGGTCAGGAGTCGTGATTTTTTCGGGTTTTTGCTTTTCTTTGCCAGAGCGCCAATCTAGAGACCACCCTCTGTTTTCGAGGTCGCTGAACACGATGGTTGTGGTCCAAACTTTTTTATTCCTCTGCAACCCCTTCAAATTGGCGAAAAACCACCCCCAAATCGCCCTCCCGCTTACAAATGATTTTCGAATCCCTTTTTTGGCCTGGTTAAGACTTCCTCGAGTACAGAGGTTCGGTCTTCCAGGCAGATGAGCCAAGCCAACCCCACCCACTGATTTCCACCCCCTCCGAAGTGGTGGAAAATGTATTTTTTCATGAAAAAAAACCTTTTCACTAGTAATTATTAAGTAAACCGGCCTCGTGTTTGCACGTATATACACCATATAAACAGGGTGGGCCATTGAAATCGAAACACGCCTGTTTTGGGACACTTAGAGTAGTTTCTTGAAAAAACGCTCGGACAGGTCGATTCTTGATTTTTGGGGGACAGCTTTTGATGCCAAACTTGACATTGACACATCAACCCCTTAACACCAGCAACTCCTAACTCAAGAATTTAAATAGGGTAAGTGGGGTCGAGCGACCTGTTATTTGAAGCGTCTTTCAATTCTCTATGCGTCAGCATGGTCGAAATTAGTTTTTTTCAATTTTTTTTTCGTCGCCATGAAAAGCACCCTCTAGATTAACTAAGGTGGAGGTGTTGTTTGGGAAAAAAGATCCTGAAACACGTCACCTTTTATCTTTTGAGCGACACATTTTGATGTCAAATTTGACTTTGTCAGGTCAACCCCCTAGCCCCAACAACACCCAACAAAAACAAAAATTACGGTAAGGTGGTCGAGTGACCCCTCATTTTAAAGGCATAAGGCCTAATATTAAGTATATCTGCTATGATAAAAAGCAGTACCACTCATCTCATTAAAATTAAAATTTAAAGGTCTTGTTTGAATAGGAATAAGTTATTTTAGGAACTTTTGGTTTTATTTTGGAATTATTTTTTGAAGCAAATAACAATAATATATGAAGTGATTATTATTTTTGTTGCAAATACTCCATTTTCAAAACTTTGCCTTAATACCATACCACTATTGAAATAAAGAAAGGGATCCACGAAAAATGTGGACATTAAAAAGGGTTTCACTTATCAAGATTAAGAAACGTTGCTATGGATAATATTATTGAAGCTGGTGGAACTCTTTCACAGACAGAATCAGTCAAGATTTTTCATTCCAATATCTGGACAAACTAAAATAATATTTAAAGATTCGGAACGTTGTGTGTTATATTCCGCGTTTCAAAAGTCAAAATAAAGCAAAACGCGGTTTCACTGATTAATTGCATTTCATATGCATCCAAAACTATTACCATTCCTCAAGATTCTTTCTATGTACTGTACTTCGTTGTATTACAAACATCAGAACCCATGTTAGTAATATTTACTACTAGCTTGAATGTAGGTTAGACAGATCGATCTCCTTCTAACGGGTGTTATCGCTCTTCACGAGTAGGCTACCAGTATCTTTCCAGTTGACCGAATTTTTGATAATAACAAATTTTATAAGTAATTTTCCTATACCTCAGAAAACATAAAAATATCGAGCTCATAATTGGCTGTACCGGCTAAAATTTTATTATAAACAGGTTTATATTCTTCGTTACCATACAAAAAGTTTGTTAATTTGTTAATTTGTTAGATTATACAGCAAGGATGTGGTGTTTACATCCGACTCGTTTGCTTTAATAAGGGAAAGAAATTAACGAAATGATCATTCATAATAAGTATTTGAAGCTAAAAAGAAAATTGAATTGTTTTTACGGCCATCTTGAAATTTAGAAAAATTCAAATAATTCTTAATTTTTCAATTCTTGCTTCTCAAAAAAATAAACACAAAATCTAAAACAGACAAAATACCATTCGTTTATATTTAAATATGTATATCAGTACATATAATTGGCAAATATCCGTTTCATTTTTCCTTACTATGATAAATCAATATGATTATACTGAATTATTTAGTATAATATTATACACAAAAAAGACAAAATGAAACGTATTTGCATGTGGACAATAAATATAATGGCTCGCTTTTAACACGTTGAAAATTGCTAGAGATTTTATCGTGTCAGTTGCATGTGAGGATATTTAATATGAGTGACTCATGCAGCTCAGAAAATTAATATAGTTTGCTTTATTTCTTTGAATAAACCGCGCGTCGTTTTTTAAAGAAGATATACAGTGTCATAATCTTGGGTTTAATTATATAGATCTTTATTTCAATTGCTATAAAAGCAAACAATATTCATGAACAAGTTATATTAATTAATAATAGTAGGTAACGTGAAATATAAAGTGTCCGTCTACAGTCTCTCCCCTTTTAACTTTTAAACGAATTAATTTTAAAAATTCAGACGAAAATGGCGTTGAATGAATAATTTTTTGATGATAAATTGGATTTTGAAATTGAATAACCTACAGACTCGTCGTATGCTCGAAAACTCAATTATGTGATCTCTAGTCACATGCGCCATTATAAAGAAATTTTAAAAATGTAGTCGAATACTGTACAGAAATAAAAAATATGTTGACAGAAATAATTACAGATTTTATCGAAAATAATCACCTTGTACTTCCTGACAATGGCATCTATTATGGAGATCATTAAATTTGATGTATATTGGGGAATATTTCCATGGTGATGAATGGATATTTACCAAGTATCCTCATGCCGCAAATCTAAAAAATTGTTTTATTGAGCAATAAACACTTGGGTGACCCTATAAGAGAAGTTCAGAGAGTTAAATCTTATGAAAAAATAGGCCATTCAATCGAACATAACTGAAACATCGTGGATGGACAGTCATTGGACACCGTCCTGCTGGAAAATTATTTGATTTCACGCTGAATGAAATAGTTCTACTTTCTCCTTGGTTGATACGTATTATTTACAACTCCATTTATTTTTTCTACAAGCATAATAATAACAAAAACATTCAATTTGATATACTTATATTATTGATGTTCTACTTGTGAATGATAAAGGACCCAGTAGGTAAATGCAGCCAAGGTTTTTTGGCCAGAATAACCAAATATACAGACTATAGGTTTGTATCCATGTACACCCTTTTTTATATTTTTTAGGTAAATTTTCAACTCAGTTCCAAATTCCCAAAATTTCATTTTTGCCTGATGAGCCCGAAATATTAGATTTTGTGTTCATCAGGATTCTTTATTTTAAATGTCAATTTTCAATACAGTTACTGAATTCCTTTTACCATTTCGGCCATCCATATATATACCCCAAGCAGGATCCAGCAAGTCAGAGATCCTCGCATTATCATAATCCTTATCATTACTCTCACACAATGGGCATAATGAGTTTTTAATACAGTTACGTTTTCGTTGACGAACGAAAACTATCTTCCTGTTGAAGGTATAGCCAAAACAGATCACGAGAGGAATCTCCAACAGTACGAGGATTGGGCTTTGAGATATTTCGCATTCCAAATGTCTCAAGATCAATTCTTATTAAGATTGATTCAGTCGTTAGTGGTTACGTTGGGATGCGAAAGCTTAAAGTTCTCTCTTCATTGCACGTGCTGAGGAAATCCTCTCTGGCCGTAATCATTGTCGAAATGGGAGGTGAGCTTACCTCGCTTCGCCATAAAGACGGCGGTGACCATTGGCAACAAATAGCAAACTTTTATTAAAATTTTTTGGTAGAACCGTTCAATTTTCGACACATACTGTATAAGACTTTTTTGTTCCTTTTAGGCCAATGCATCACCTGTTAAAGTAAAGGTACTGTCATGTATTTTAAACTAAAACCCTATTATTAAATAAATAAAATTAAAAATAAACTCAGATCAAACCAGGGTAAAATGAAATAATCCTTAATAAAACAAATAACCAGAAACTTACGTAAGGTATACTCAATAGATTAATACAAGTTTATAAAAAAAGGGATATCATATCGGAGAACCATCTTCATAAATCTGCTGTTACTTTAAAATAATCAATAACAGAACAACTGTTAGTTATATGCTTTAATCAAAGTTTGAATAATTTTCAACAACAGTTAAACAAAGATGGACTTTAATTCTGTAAATTTCTATTAAAATTGTAAATAAATAGTATAAGACTAACCTGTAAAACCTTCAGTCTAGTCTAATGACTAGACATAATGTAAATTAGAACCTAAGAAGTGAAGGTGTAGTGAGATTCGTAAAGTTCAGTGATCCCTCGTCCAAGTTAACGACAGGTCAAAAATTGATCTCACCTAATATCAACAATGGGGTATCCACAGATTCGTCTTCAAATAAGGTTGCTAAAAATACCGTAATTTCATAGCAAAATTATATAATAAAGTTAAAAAAGGCAAAAATATCAACCATGATGACAGTTGGGAATCAAGAAATCCATGGTTTGGCAAATATTCTGCATGTTCCTTAGAAATGAAACAAAAGATGAGTTGTTATTGGGTAGGGAAAGAAGCAAACCCACGTCCAGATCGCTCCTGAAATAAATTGAGAAAATTATTATTTAAACTGGAAATTAATACTCCCAGGACCTTCAAATGATAAATCAAGGCCAAATATAAAAAAGTAACGGAAAAGCAGCTTCAACTTACCAGGAATAAAGGTAAAAATTATCCTAATTAATGAGCAGCCACCTGATTGGTCGAAATCCAAAAGTGCATCCAAGGCCTATTTGGTCTGCCAATTCAAGTGCAATTAACACGACACGGTAACCCCTTAAGTTTATTAATTTTGTTAATATCCAAAAGGACACTGGCCTATATTTGTTATAGGTTTAATTCGTTTTAATTAGTTAAGAAACGTTTTGCTTTTGATTGTCTCATATTTGCAATAAAACCTAACATTTTGAGTTCCATTTATGTTTAATTGAAATAACCAAAGCATATAAATTCATCTCAGCTGGATATTTAATTACAGCAGACTCAGAGACATCTAGCTGTCAAATAGCAAAGTAATAGTCATTCTGATAAAGATCTTTAACTCTTCTAAATCCTTACAAGTCAAATAAGAAATAAACCAGCACGTAATTTAAATAACCTTTATTCAAAACAGTACAACAGCAGATTTATAGGTAAGATATTTCTTCGGTGGTAGAAGGGAACCCCCAAAGGCCCTGAAAGGTAAAAGAGTAATTATAGCAAACCTATAGTAAGTTTCACGTTAAATTATCATAAAATCATACGCACTGTCGCTTATTAATAAAACATTGAAATATTCTGCCCAGTGACGGACTGATCGTATGCCATAAAATAGATAATTCCAAAACTATTTACGAGAACTAAAAATATTTCTTTAAAAAAAAAACTATTTACAACTACTTTAGAAAAATAAATTTAAATTTCCAAACTAAATAACTTAATTACTAGTGCATGCATAAAATTATATAAGTAAAATTAATATCTAGAACGTGCATATATAATATATAAAATCTTAAATTTAAAACTTACCTTAAAAATAAAATAGAATAAATTACAAAAATTTCATTAAAATAAATTCAAACAATTAAAAATAATAAAATCAAAGTTTTCCCCATATCATAACAGTACTTATACTTAATACACCCTGTAAATAGAAATTATAAAAACATACCACCTATTTATAACCACTGACTGGAGTGACTGGTCGTGCAGAAACACCATATTTTCTTGAATGGTACAATAATATTCACCGAAAATAAAATAGATAAAGGAAATTAAATCTGAACCAAAAAAAACAGAACCATTTTATTTATGGATGACTTCAGAGGTGCTTATAATATCGATGAGTAAAAGTGAATTCTGGAAGACTGAAGTATATACTTACTCAAGATTAGCTGTGTCTTTGGAGACCCTTATTAATTCCTATGTTAAATGCTTGAGGAGAATAGAACTCAAAGCAGGCATAATTGGGCAACGAGTTCCGCAACTAAGTTATTCTAGGTGAAATAGATGTCTGCTAAGGCGATGTTTGACAATTACAGATCTTCAGTGTATAGGGACGAGCTGCTATGCTTTGTCTAATAGCATGGGTAAAGTCACTCATGGTGGTATGATCGACAAAACTTCTGTTGAATAATCTTCATGAAAATATCATTTTAATCAAGGGTATATGGTTTTAGAAAACCTTTTGGAAAATATACCAGCTTACATTTAAATTAATTTACAAAAATTATGGAATGCTAAATTGAGCATATTTTGTCATCTAGTTAGCATCATCACATATAAATACTAATTAGAGACCACGGCAATACTTTAGAAATCATCTTAATGTCTTGCTTTGTATTATACAAAAACAATTCCTGTAGTACAAATATTGTCATTTAAATAATTATAATAGTATTTTAATTAAATTTTAAACTCCTCTTTATTGTAAAATTTATTTACCTTCATTATAATTCTATATGAATTCAAACTTAAACACGATTGTAATATTAACAGCACGATATATTATTATATTATACTATTCTCATATAGTATAATATATTTACCATTGGTCTTTATTATTTAATAATATTGTATGTATTCAATGAAAAATTATATTACAGGTAAGTTATTATTTTTTTACAAATTACTCTACTTTCTTTGCTTGATACGTATTGATTACAACTTTATTTATGTTTTATACAAGCTTAATAATATATATATTAATCGACTGTATTAAGAAACAGTTTGTTGTTTTCATTTTGGATTTCAACCGATCTAAACACAAAAAATATTTTATTTATTTAATACAACCCAAGTGCTAAAAACTTACCTACAATTCTTAAACTCATCTCAAATTTTAATGTATCCGAGGTTGAAACAAACGTCCAAGCTTTTTGACTTAAATTATATATTTTGCCTTCACCATAATTTATATAATTTTGAAAATCTCTTAAATAATTTAATATTTTTATTGTCTGTCTGCCTTAAAGTTTAAACGGGTGATCGTGATCGGTCGACATGTTTGAAGTGTATTTATTGTGTAACAATTTAAAAGCAACTATTTACGAAGAGTAATGTCTTTCTAGGAATAGCCAGTAAACTTATTTGTCATTACCCACTTAATGGTTGAATTATTTATTTCCATAGATTGCAGAGTTTTCCAACTAACTTTATTCTGTATCTTGCGATACGTCCTTTATTTGTAGAACTTGAAAGCTGTACTTTATTTATTCAGTTTAATAGTGACAATATTATTACAACAATGAACATAAAACATTAATTTTAATGAGCAATGTTGTAACATTTATGCCAAGTTAAATTTTTTATAAGCTACAAGTTTTGTTGATAATTCGATTAATATCATCAATAAAAATAAGTGCTTATACAGGGTTCGACGTCGATATTTTAAAGAGTTTTTCGAAAATAGTTCACTTATTGAAAAGGTTGACAGAGAACATTATTTGCAACAAAAAATGTTAAATTTTTTTGTGAAATCCGTGGAGGAAAAAGTCTCGGAGAAATTATACGACAACCGCATGATTGTAAACTAGCCCCATTCCCCTAATATTAAGGCAGTACTGGCCCCAAATTAAATTATGTCCTCGAAGTTTTTCAAACATATAAATTAATTGGAGCTAGTATCGCCTTAGCAATCTTAACATTGTAGTAATGGAAGTTTTACAGGTGCACCGTTTTCGAAAACACCTTGTATATCTGTATATCTCATATCCTATGAAGTTGGAAATAATTCAAACCAAACCTAAATTTTCGTGATTTAGAATAATGATATACTGAAAAAGTAATGTTTTAAAATATTGCAGGTTCAATTCAATGCGAAATAATCATAATAAATGAAATATAAAAGATGTTTCTAACCAAATATTTTCATTATGGTGACCGGTTTATTTATAATTCCAATTTCTAATGTCAAAAAAAAAAATTATGTAGCTTTGGATTTGGGGGTTGTCTAATTTCTATGATGTGTTTATATTTATATTTATTTTATGTATTTGAAACGATGAAGCCTAAGCTACTGTCGAAATTGAATATTATACCGGCTGAATAGCAGGTCAAATACAGAAAGCAGTCATTTTGCGATCCTTTCGTTTATTTAGGACACACGATTTGGTTATTAGTAGTTTATAGGTAGCAGTATTCAAGGTTGGTGCTCGCTCCATAACATGTTGCAATGTTTTTTTTTAAAGAAAAGTAACACCAATCGAGTTTTCAGCATCTGCTGAGACAAACATAACCGAAGGAGTGAGCAGATCGCCTCATCCCTTGTCGATTTGATCACTTCCATATTTCAGTCCATACGTTTAGATGGAAGGTCGTACCTTTGTTTGTAAAGTTAAAAATAAAAGTGGAGATATCCAGTCAATAGAGGCTAATTCTTGGTATAGTTGGAAAGTTCACATTCTCCTAAACCAAGCGCCTCTTTGTGGAAATTATTTATTAGTTTCTTAAGAGTAGATATGATGATATTGATTTTGTAAAGAAAAAAATTACAAGAAACATATTTTAAAATATATAAAAATAGCATTTGCCCTGTTTTGTCCACATATGAAGGTAAATGGGAACCGCTATGCGGGCAAAATGGACTATGTAAGTAATCAATATAGTCGTTTTAATTATTTGGGAAAAACATCGACGCCTGAGTAAGAGAAATGTGCCTATTTCATTGTATAACTAATGCTGAACTCACCTTTCTAATATAAGGATTCCGAAAATAAATGAGTACAATAGAGACAGCTGGCGTCTTCATCTTAGTCTTCAGAATGGTCATCCTTCTTATTCTTTTTTCTCTTTGAAGTATTGAATACTTCTTTACTTAAACTAAACTTTCTCTTTTCTCTAGAATTTTCTTTATTCCTGTCGATAAGGTGATGAAGTTGAGATAGCAATTTTTCTAACTTGTTAGTTTTCATAGTTTTGGGAAGCCAAGCATTATTTGATGGTTCCGCATCATCTTCGTTCAGATTTTTGGTTACTGACTTTAAACAACTCAGTTGTGGTTATTCAACCTCTTTTAGTATATCCTGATAATTTTAGATCATATATCGGTGGTTGTGGCGGTAATAAAACCAACGTCCAAAATGCATTATGTGTAGTAGGTAAAATTGCGGCCTTATCAAATGGCAAGTTCAGTAATTTGAAATTTGATTGATTGATTGAGTAACTGGCATGCCCGTCCGAGCAGGACAATCATTGTTGCTCTAGAAAATATTATAAATCTCTTAAATGACGTAGTAAAAATATCCTTCGAATCCCAACCGCTCTTATGACATTTGGACCACGATCATCAAGGAGAATTATTCATGAACTATGATGGGTTCCTACATTTTTGTGAAGAAATGAACATTAAAGGCATGTATCATCCATCGGCACCAAAACCAATAACTGTAGTTAATCCATATTCAACGGAAGTTAACAAGCCAACTTGTGTGTTACCCTTGGCAACAATGACCCTTTATAAGGTCATGGACAATGTCGGTCAACTGAAGTCAAATTAGATTTATCAATTATTAATAAACAAAAAAATAAAACAACTATCATACTGCTACTTGATTGAAACCAGATGCGTTAGCAGTCTAAGTTGATTGTGATATCCTTGAACTAAGCTCTGGATTTCGTTTGAGAAAGTCTACAAGTCAAGATCTGCTAGCTATTTTAATAGTGGGGTTAAAATTATAGGCAATATTATATCTTTTCGCCAAGCTCTAAAATTTTTTGTAGTGAGGTCAAAAAGACGAGACTTCATGATTTTAATATAACTTCTTGCTCTCACTAAATACGTATTTAAATGGTGCCATTTTTCTTCTTTGTCGCCTCGTCAATAACACAGCCACACAAAAAAAGAAGTTACTTGACCTGGAAACCAGACCACGATATCATGTAGTAATTTGGCCCTCTGAATCCAAATCCACCGTCAAAAGAAGATCAGCACGTCCCAGTTTCTTGTTCTGACGTTTTTTTTTCTAACCTAAAAAACATGTGACCCTAACTCAAAGCGAACTGAAGACCTAAAACATAAAATCTGAATAGCTAATAACCCTATAACCACATACCTTAAGCCAACCAAAACCACATAACCCTATAACTGGACTGTATCCCAAACAGATTGTAAACAGCAAAATCTGAAATCCCATGCAGGCCGAAGGCCTGTATTGTAAATTCTGGATTCGACAACTTTAAATCTTCAAACTCCAAGCATGATAAAAATCTTCATAACGTGAGCTTGTAAACTCACATAACCTCATAATTTAAGCTTTTAAACTTAAATAACCTCATAAAGTAAGCTTTTAAACCACCAAACACCAAATCGTAAGCTTTTAAACACTAATTATCTAAAATCCTGAAAAATAACAATATTTTACTCTGCAATCAATTTGTATAACCGATGTAGAGAGAAAGTGCAAATCTTATAAAAAAAAACATTTCAACAATAATGGTTGCTTTCACCAACGTCTAATCATCTACCCAAATTTGTGTATAAAGAATAGATTATATTTTCGCAACCCACAAGAAGATGGTATTTACCAAAAACTTATCAGCTAGGATCATTTTGCCTACAGGGTCCGTTTTACCGTAGGCTCCTCTACTGTTAATATAGCATAAAGTTAGTACTTGATATAATGAATATTTTGTTGAAGCTGTTATTCTTATATTTCGTTATTCATTATTGTATGTAATTTTCCCGTTGTGCCAGCTCAACGTCGTTGTGCCTTACGTTTTCCTATACAAGAAAACAGTGGAATGTGAATCGCAACACGTTAATTCTCCTAGTCGTCAGTTTGCGTGATTAAAATTTCACGAAGTTTTCCAAAGTTTCAGACACTATTACATTCCCTAATCCAAATATGGCCATACAACGTGACGTGTATGAATTATTGTAACACATTGAAATCCCTCATCAACCTGACACTCGGCGCTCCCCTGTGAGATACGGAGGGTCCAAGTAGCATTGAAAGTCCGCAATCCTGGATGAGCGTCCCTATCCACGTGCCAGACGGGCCCTGTCAACACCTCAGATTTATCCCTTAAGGGTAGACATTCGAGAATATTGAGTAGAGGTCTTTGAGTAGGAAAGAATGGAACTTCTACCTTCGAGAGTAATCCGATATGTAGTAACCGAAATTTGTGGGTGCTACAATTTACATGTGTTGAAGTTTGTGTGTTTCCTATACGTATTATACGAGTCGTGAACCAAAAATACTATAGTAGAACATTTACATCCAAATATTATTGGCTATGAAAATCTTAATGTAAAACAATACTATCGAAATTATTTTAAAAGGCATGTCCGAGGGAAACAACGATTATTTCTTTTTCTCTCCAGACAAACTTGTTCTAATCATAAATGGTCGAAATTACGATATTTTTACTACTACATCCGTCATTTCTTTATTATCATTATTTATATAATAATTACTACTAACTAATTACGTATATGTACTTAGACTAACGAGCAACTTTCCTCCAATATAATCTTGGAACTAAGCTTTGTTGTGTTTTACCCTGCAGCGTTTTTCAACTATTTCTATCAGCTACTCGACACTCTAACACTTCTACGCACTTTCTGAACTACTCTTGAACTCACTATTTACAACAGCTCGAACTGCTTTCTTCTTTTGGGTCTTCTTAATATTCTATGGTGGTTTAAGAGCTTTTCATAGTTATAGAGCCTATCCTCGTGTTTTTTTTTGCGAGTATCTTGATCACGTCAACAACCATTTCCACCCCCCAGTACTTGGTATACCAAGTACCTATAGGTCGCTATTTCTATGCATACCAAGTAACATTGACAATTACCCCTCAGTACTTTAATTTAATACCTTTGTATTACTTGAATATTACTTTCGCTGGCACATCCCCAAAGTTGCATGCCATACGTCCATACCAGTTTATATTGTATATCTTCTCTTTGGATTTGGGGGTTGTCTAATTTCTGTAGTGTGTTTATATTTATGTTATATCATAAGCTTGTTTTGCATTGACAGCTCAGAATCTCTGCTCAGTAGCCATATCAATTGTCTATATTTGATATTCAGTTCTGTTTTTTCTTTTTGATGTGTTCCTTTTACTTTAATCTGGTATCCAAATTCATGCATATTTGCCTGGATTGCCACGTATTATGATAGGTGATTTATATATTCGTCTATTGTTAAAGTCAGTATGTGTTGATTTTGTCTCATTGAGTTTAGTACTCGATTTCTTAGTCCAAGTAGTAACCTCGTTGACAGCTTCTTCTAGTTTTTTCTTTAATTTCCATTTCATCAGTTCCGACTGCCAATATGTAAATATCACCAGGAAAAGTGGCAGCCTTAGTTGAGATTACTACTACTACTACTACTAGTAGTGGACCCAGTACATAACCTTGTGGCACTCCAACTCTTTTTGGTCTCAGTTTAGAGTGATAATTGTCTTCTCATTTTATTCTAAATAGTCTTTCACTAATATCTGACTTGAGTAACTAACTATATTCTTTAGGTAGAAGTAGGCTCGAGGCCATTATGACAGACTTTGTCAAAACCTGGGCTACGTCCAAAAATATGACTAAACAGATTCCCTTCTAACGTCTATTCTATTTGATCAGTGTACGTACTGGATCTATTGTTGCATGTATATTTCTAAATTTAATGTGGTGTAGTGGTATAATACATGTCTCTCGTGTTACAGGTTTTAGTCTTTTTACCAATAGTTTTTCATATAGTTTTGAGATCAATGGCGGCAACGATGATAGTCTATAAGATAATACGTGAGATGATACCCCATTTGCTGGCTTCCCTAGCTTAGAAATCATTATTATTTCTGCTACCTTCCAGGACAGATTTGTTAGTTCGACAATAGCTTCTTTTGGCAGTTTTATCAGCATTTTTCCAGTTATCTTGGTGCCTCTTTCTGGTTAAAGACTTGTTTGTATTTCATTTATCACTTCCTTAGGTGTTATGAGTTTTATTACATTACTAGTATTTTGGTTTATTTCCGAAAAGTTTCCATCATTCTGAATATCATGTGGTTGGAAAGGAAAGTACTTTCTCCTATTACTTTTGTCCTTCATACCATTAGGTTTTCTTAGAGGCGGATCTATCTCAGAAAATATCAGTTACGTAAAAAAACATTACAAGATATAATATGGACATGCTTATAATGGCCTATAAGCCTGAAAACCTATAAAGACAAGTTTATGTTTAGTACAGATAGTGTGATGGGTCGACTATACAAATTTTTAATCATCTATCGAATCATCTAAAAAACTGAAAAATTATTTAAACCCAAATTAAAAGAAATGTTATTAAAGAAGCACAATGTGTAGGCTAAAGTCGCATAAACCGACCACGCAGATAATAAATGCATAAGCATGCCTTAGCGACTGAAGTCGATTACTAGGCGTTATTATTAATATTGTTTGATGCTGGACAATCCCCATGCACGAGGAGAATGCCAGTACATTATCCACAGCCCTAAGTATGCAGAGAAATCCCAAAATGACTGATTTCTGCAGTTATGTCTCGACCTATCTAATATTGAATCGTTTAGTTACTGTTCTTATGATCGCATGCGGTTCTTATTCCTCTTATAAGATCTACTGACTTTATTCATACGTTATTCGAAATTGCAAAATAAGCGAATTTTTTCTCCCATACCATAACTTCTGCGATATAATAAAACCTTCAACAATAATCATCCTGCCGCACATTGTGAATATATCACGTGATAAAATAAATCCATGGCCTACTTTCAATACCTCAAGAATTACGATGAAGACACATACAGTAATTTTACATAATAAACCTTGCGTCGTAAATACTTCAGACATAAAAACGTAAAGCCCTTTCCGAAGTTTGACGGGGTAAACAAGAGAATGATAACATTAAATGTCACTCCGGAGTACCTTTTAAAGCTGTTATGAGGTCTGAATAGGTGATCCTGGTAAAAAATATAGCTAGTCGTAGTAGTAGCGAACAAGAGCAGGGTGTCAAAGTTTCAGTATATATTGAACAAGGACTGGATTACTTTACAGGAGTGTGTATATGTATCGGGCAAATTTGGTGTGAAGAAAATGTCTTTATGAATAAATGCATTTATGTTATTTTGATTAATATAGGTAGTTTTTTAATATCTGCAATGTTTATGAGTTCATAAAAAATCATAGATAATTCTGCACAAATGTTTATAAATAAATAAATAAAATAAATACACCACATGTAATTACGACCCCCTTTATAGTACGTTGGGTACATCGCTAAAAAAGCCAAAAAGCTGCACTTTTTGATTGGAATGTGCCACTTTGTATGGTCATAGTTGATGCTAAAAGGTAACTTTTCAGATAGGGAGCCACTTGAAAATCCGTGTAGAACACCAAAATGGCGGCCATGAAAGATGGCGGCCATTAGCCGCACTAAATTTCTTTGTAACTCAGCTCCTAATGGTCCGATTCCGATTTTTTATTTGAAAGGTCTTGTAAAGAGGACACTTTTTTATCTCTATACATTTATCTCTACACCTTAAGGGTTCTGCACAATTTTCAAAAACCTGAAAATTTTACTTTTCTCACGAGTTTCATTGATAAGTAAGCTTTTAATTGAGCTTCTTTCACCACAAAAAAAGGTTTATATATATGGGATTCCGTATATGTAAAGAAAAACTTGTTATTATAAACAACAGTGATTTTAATTATTATGAAAACATTTATTTATTAAGGAAACAAATTTGTACAAACAAAAACGACTAAATACGAAGAAATACTGATGTAAGTTAACAGCTCTTATGACTCTGGATAATCTTCTTCATCTTCCAATTCATCCCTGGAACAAAATAATTATATATTATTATTATATTAAGGCATTGGATCAACAAAGCAATATTATTATCTTGAAATAATTGTGAAACGAATTTAAAAATAATCATTTACGATGGAGCAGCACTAGCACATGCTCTTCCACCCAAAACATCACGGACTTTTGGAGAATACTGTGATACGGAATTCAAAAACAGAATTTTGAAGGATGCTGAGAGGTTCCATGCAAACAGAATACACATTTCTTGAGAAACTTACTCAAAAACTTGTTTGAAGAAACATATAAGAGATAAGAGAGGCGTTGGTCTTCGTCGCCAAGTAGCACACGGAAATATGCTGCCTAAAAATTGGAATGACTTCCTCTGCTGCGATCAGAATAAGACAGAACTCTTCAAGCTACTTGGAGAATATGCATTTTTGAAGTTTGAATGGGCTCACATCAGTACTGAGATTGATGGCATCATTCGTTCATCTCGACCGGATGAAACTTCAATTGATGGAGTACAATGCAGGCAACAGGAAGAAACAGACGGGAGCATTTTTCTCCACGCTAAAGACAGTGTTGAACATGGAGCAAAAAAAATAATTATTTTCACAATAGATACTGATGTAGTTGTTTTGGCAATCTCTTTCTTTCACATTCTCAAAAATGCGGGACTTCAGGAGATGTGGATTCTCTTTGGTGCTGGGAAGGGTCAGAGATACATGAACATTAATGCCATGTTTGAAAGTATGGGTGAACGTAAAGCTTCTGCATTGAGAGGATTCCATGCATTCACTGGATCAGATGTAACGTCATCATTTGCAATGAAAGGGGAACAGAGTGCCTGGAAAGTATGGAAATCATTTCCTGAAGCTGCTGAAGCCTTCCAAGCTATCTCTGTACCACAACCGCCTATTTCTGATGAGACTTTTGAAGTTCTGGAAAAGTTTACTGTTTTGCTTTACTACAAGGACGCGGAAAACTTCTCAGTCAATCATGTTAGAAAGCTTCTCTTTACTTCAAAAAGTCGCAGTCTACAAAGTCTACCCCCAACAAGAGAGGCACTAAGGCAGCATTGTCTTCGTTCAGCATACCAGGCAGGACAAATTTGGGGTCGTGCGTGCTCTGTGATGGACAACATTCCAGAGCCAGAAGGATGGGGATGGACCATGGTTGCTGGGGAGTGGACGCCGGTCTGGTCTACTCTCCCTTCTATTATGGCAGCCTGTAGAGAATTAGTTAAGTGTAGTTGCTCCGGATGCCGTACACGATGCTCTTGTTTAAAGGCCAAGGTTCCATGCACGCTACTTTGCAAGAACTGCACTGGGGGACGACAATGCAGCAATAAATATAATAAAAGGTATGTATTTAATTGATTATTTTTAAATTCGTTTCACAATTATTTCAAGATAATAATATTGCTTTGTTGATCCAATGCCTTAATATAATAATAATATATAATTATTTTGTTCCAGGAATGAATTGGAAGATGAAAAAAATTATCCAGAGTCATAAGAGCTGTTAACTTACATCAGTATTTCTTCGTATTTAGTCGTTTTTTGTTTGTACAAAATTGTTTCCTTAATAAATAAATGTTTTCATAATAATTAAAATCACTGTTGTTTATAATAACAAGTTTTTCTTTACATATACGGAATCCCATATATATAAACCATTTTTTGTGGTGAAAGAAGCTCAATTAAAAGCTTATACTTATCGATGAAACTCGTGAGAAAAGTGAAATTTTCAGGTTTTTGAAAATTGTGCAGAACCCTTAAGGTGTAGAGATAAATGTATAGAGACAAAAAAGTGTCCTCTTTATAAGACCTTTCAAGCAAAAAATCAAGAAAATCGAAATCGGATCATTAGGAGCTGAGATACAGCGAAATTTAGTGCGGCTAATGGCGGCCATCTTTCATAGCCGCCATTTTGGTGTTCTACACGGATTTTCACTTGGCTCCCTATCTGAAAAGTTACATTTTGGCATAAACTATGACCACAGAAAGTGGCACATTCCAATCAAAAAGTGCAGCTTTTTTTAGGTGTACCCAACGTACTATTATCCCAGAAGGCTGAGCCTTGTGAGGGAGGGGGCTACACATTTAAAGACAAGGGACACACACCCAATATCCGTGTATAATGGAAAAATCCCTCTCACAGTATTTTCCATTGCCACGACCGGGATTTGAACCCGGGACTTTTGGGTGAGAGGCAGATACTCTACCATCTCGACCATCAGTCATATAATTGACTTGAAACTGTCTGAGTCCATTAATGGTTATGCAAAAACAAAGTGAATTTTTAATAATAAAAGTTCTGGGAGAGAATTATGGAACGTCATGATACAAATTTGAAGATCGATATAAGCATTTACAAAACTACGTTATGGAAATAAGTAATTGTCTAGAAGAATCACTAAGGCTACTTATGCATCAACTATCCCATTTTACATCCGACTTTAAATTCAAGTGGAAAGCCACTCAATGGAAAAAGAAAAAATTTATTGCTCAAAAACAAATTTGGCCGGACACAAATATTTTTTCTTTTCTACATCAGTTTCTTCAGGAGAAGATCCTTCTGTTGAATTTATTCATAACAGGGAATGTTGTAAACGCAGAGAAACAGAAGAAGTAATATCTAAAACCAGTTCCTCAGAATTGGCATATGTCGCTCAGATGAGTTTATGTACAGAAGGAAATATTAATGCTGCGACCGTGCTTAGGAAAATTACATTCTTAACTTCCAACGGGCTAGGGATGCAGCTTTGTCTATATCAGTTGAGGCAAATCTTACAATTCATTTGTATAACATCATTAAAGAATAAGGTAAACAAAAGTTTCCGACTTACAAATAGATTCCAAATGCAAAAAAAATATGTTACCCTAATCATGAAGCTATTACAATAAGTGGTGATGTTCGATTACAACTTTTTACACCATAGTTTTTCATTATAAGTTATTTGTCAATTTATAAGACTCTGAGCTGAGCCTTTTTTAGATTTTGGTCAGGTTTTTCTCAATTTGCCCCACTGTGAAATGTTGATCAGATTAGAAATTCAGATTGCTAAGTTCTTCTTTTAGCATCGGTAACCACATAAAACAATCTACATTCTACAGCAGTCTACAAAATAGTTTAAAACTCATTTATCTTCATTTAGCAATAAAAATTAACATATCTTTAATTTTTCTCTTTTATCAAAATCTTTGACTCCATATACATGTATCATGTTTGCTATCCTAGTTTTCAATAAATAACACATTATATTTTATATTTATTTTGATTTATTCCCTTTATTTTGTTTCAAATAAATTGCATCACATCCATTATATGGAATAAGAGTTTACAAAACACTACAAAATTTCCGTATTTTAAAATCAATATTTTTTTCTCTTATAACTTGGATTGCTTTCCGCTTTAATGTCTACAAAGCAGAATATAGAATCCAACAATTATTATAAAATACTTAATATAAATTTCACGTAATTATTTACTTGAATATTATTGGACAAATCAAATTGTTAAAATCCAATTAGTGGCTATTTGAACAATTTTGAAATAAATTAGTCAGGCTCAGTATTTGCAAACAGTTACATTATTTGCAATTCAATATTTTATACTCAAATAATTAATTTCGATTTAAAACCGTGTATAGACATTAAGATTTAAAAAACAAACATTTGAAAATCATTTTCATGAGAGACATTTCAGAATATTTTTTTATAGTGCGGTACTCTTTGACATAACAAGGTTCTGCGTTAGTTTAATATCAATTAAGGTGGTAAAAGGGTTATGCGTTCTTGTTTACACACAACCAAACTTATATGGAATCACCCACTTTCTCCTATTTGATCAAATTTAAAGAAAAAAGAAAATGATAGAAAATAAATAGAGGTGTATGCAAACCACTTTTATTGAAAAATTAAACAACAAATTTTAAAAGTTCTGTAATAACACGAAACATAAAACGTATCTTTTTCTCAAACAAAAACTTTAAAGTAACAGGGAATTTAAGAAACAAATAATCACATTTTGTTAATTTAATAATCAGCGTTGCCACCTCTAGCCTCAATACAAGCGCGAATTCGACGAGGCATGCTTTCGATTAGGTTATTATTATTTTCTTGGGGAAGATCTTCCCATTCTTCTAATGCTGCTTGAATTAGTTGGTCTGTGTTGCCAGGGTTATTGACTCGAGCTCTATTCCTTCTTTTAATCATATCCCATAAGTGTTCTATGGGTCAGGTGAACAACTAGGCCACTGTAAAACAGGTTCACCTTCTGTTTCCAAAAAAATTTGTGGCGACTCTGCCTGTATGAGGAGGTGCATTATCGTGCATAAATAAAAAAATTTCGCCAAAAGCGCCTCTCCAGTTTCTTACTATGGGTCCTAGAATTAAATCAACATACCTAAGACCCGTTAAGTTTTGTCTTATGGGAAGTAAAGGAGTTTTCTCATCCATCATAATTCCACCCCAAACCATTACAGTTCCTTCTTTGTATTTGGGGACAGATTTGGCAACAGCGAGTCTAGCCTGTCTCCCACGACCTCTCAAAACTCTCGAATTCGCTGGTCATCTGAACGAAGGCCAATTCTGGTTTCATCTGAAAATAAGACATTTTGCCAGTCTTCTATAGACCAGTTTTGATGTTCCAAACACCATTGTAAAAGGTCAATTTTATGTTTTCTTGATAGTTCGGGAACCCTTAACTGT
This sequence comes from Rhagium mordax, assembly GCA_963680705.1. Lineage (NCBI taxonomy): Eukaryota > Metazoa > Arthropoda > Insecta > Coleoptera > Cerambycidae > Rhagium > Rhagium mordax. Next base: position 25,549,222 of record OY796665.1, read on the forward strand.
CTTCTGCTAAATAATCCTCGAGCTCGAAGCCTTTTCCTGATCCTTTCGACAGAAACTTTAATACCAGTAACTTGCAAATGTTGCCTTTGAAGTTCGGTATGAGATACAGTCGGATTTCTTCTTGCTATTTGGACTAGAAACCGGTCCTGCTCTTCAGTAGTAACTTTTCCATGACTTCTTCTTGATCGATTTTTTAAGGTTCCCAATTCTAGAAACCTTGAATAGGTTTTCGAAACGACCCCTTGTGTAACCCCTACCGTCCTTGCAATTTCTCTTTGTAACATTCCACATAAGGCATTTTTTCAATAATGTTCACACAGAAACAATTTATAACCGAACTACGATTTTACATGTGTACAACAAAATCACCACTGTAATAGCAAGTTTCATCAACTTGGAATGAACCTACTTGTTATTGTTAGTAAACACATTCATCTTTTTATACGCATATCACTTTTTGTAGGAAAAAAATTGTTTGCCGGGGATACCGTGTGATTCCATATAAGTTTTGTTGTGTGTATATTATTACGTACGATTAAGGGCCTCATATAATTCGAAAATGAAACAATAGATCGCGAAATAACAAGTTGCGGCATTATCTGATGTCTCTATAATGTACTACTATTATTATTACTCAACTTTCACTCCACCTTTTACTCTTTACCATTATTTATTACGATGATAGAGCAAAATAAATGCTGTTCCTGAATGATTCCTCAAGAAAGTTACATTCCATCCCAAATCACATGTTCCTGTATATTAATTAGCACTACCATATTTAAAATTTTAAAGCGTTCCTAATATCGTGGATTTTGTAATCCATGTAAATTGTGGACGTAATTAAAAAAAAATTGGACAATGAATATTTCAAGTTAAAGATCAATTAACCAGTCATCAAATATTTCTCAAACGTAACCTTCTTAAAATTAATGTCCATGCCCAATAGTAAAATGCTAAAATGTACTTAAAATTATATATTTTTTTTTCATTAGTTTTTACTAACTATTGCAATGAGCTTATTTTGTTTTGCGTTTATGGTACTTAAACAGTTTACATTATTTAAATGTATTTATTGTTCGGATTTCTATATCCTGATCTATTGCCAAGCTCGGATTTTTATTCATGTTTTATTGGAACGAGCATCCAGTAGATGGATCCATTTATAAGTCACTAACTTATACCTGTTCCAAGGTGGTTTAAGCATCTCAGTGTGTTGGGGTAGATGTACCTGTTCGGTGCTAATAAAGATGAATAGCCTGAAACCGGTTCACGGATGGTGTTGTGCCCTTCTCACTTGGGAGTTCGTTAAATTAAAAATAAATCCTCTACTGTTAGTTTATTATAATCAATGAGGTAATTTTTTGTGTTATGTTTGTGGTTCATCATCACGTGACTCGTTTTGAGGGCAGGCATATTATTCCTCTTATCGAATGAAAGAGTGTTTATTAAAAAATTTATTGTTAATTAATATGTTTAGCCTTATTTCGCTTAATAGTAAAATTAATTGATCGGGTGATCAATTAATTTTACTATTAAGCGAAATAAGGATTTCATATATACAATAGTTCATAAATAACTACAGGAGAGAAAGTATATTGTTTAGTTTCATTGTATTTTGCAAATTATTGTTAATATTTATTATTTGATTAGGTCTATCTTTATGACTGGTAACCCTAAATCGATTAAGTACTAAATCCTTGACCAAATTTTTAGTATTGACTTGTAAAAATTTATTATAGGGATAATCGTATTTATGCAGCTTATTTAAAAGATAATACCTAATTTATAATTACTATTATTACGTAACAATTTGATACAAATTATAAATTATATGTTGGGGTCTAAATTATTTATTAGTAGACATACAAAATGTAAACATTAATTCAAAATAGTTATTTACGTAACTAGTGTGAAAATTAGCACACCTGAAGAGCTTCCACTTACTGTCAACAAAGTGAATTATTAAGTGTATGGGGTCAAAGAATTATAGTTAATATTAAAATAAAAAAAAAACAGTATGCATACATAAATTTTCATATTCAGAGTCCTATTCCTGCAATTAATATGCTTAGAAAATATCACGTTGCCGGATTCTGTAAAATTACTTGAAACTTTCCTTGATTTTACTCTATCCTGGTGTGGGTATTTAGAACACGTTTTTAATAAGTTAAATAAAGCATATTTTGCCATGTTGCATAAAATCAACGCTTGATCTAGGTATATACAGAATTATTAGGTACATAGTATAATCCGTAGTAATATTTGTTTGTTTTCCATGTAAATTAATAAATCTTATTGTGATGTCGACCCCTGGATATTATTGTATCTTCACTATAAGTAAGTTAGTGTAGTGATATTTCTGCACTATACACAGAAACCTTATAGTAGATACTGTATACACGAAATGTACTTCTATTAAAAGGTTAAATAATTATAACTCTAATTATACAACAATGTAAAAACGAACAGTAAATTCGTTTGTCAACCAGGAAGAATGTGTCGTTTTTTACATCTAATTGTTTAATGTTAATGTTATAACAGTAATGACATATTATTATGACCTCAATTATGACAATCGTTTAACCTTTTTCTGTTGAAAATATTCGTACTATTAATATTCCCCTGATGATGGCTTTTAGCCAAAACTAGTTGGGATAAAATAAATATTGTGTACAGAAATAAAAAAGATTATAATTGGAAAGCTTGCTTTTTTTCTTCTCTCTTCAATTAAACATTTTTCTGTACTATAATGGATTTTCGTCAAGAAATGATCAAAGAGATCGGTTGAACGTGCTCCTATTTAATTATTTATCTAATCAACTATTATTTTCCACTAATTTTTGTTATTATTATTGTACATTAATTTATTACTCGCTAATTTACTCTCATTATTCTTTTTTCCTTCAATATTTAGAAATTAGGAAAGTAAACAAACAACCGATACAGTGATGAATAATATCATCAACAAAACATTTTGTTCAAATGTTTTTGCTCCCATAATACTTATATGTAAAGCTAGCAAAATATGCTTTATAAGACAAGTATGAAAATTTTCAAAATTGATTTTTAAAAAGTGGGATGATAAATATAATATACATTATTTCTTGAAACTATAAATTCATTCAACAGGATATCATCTGCATGTGAACCGATTTTTTAATTCCGGCTAATGAATAGCAGATATGTTAACAAATTATTTTCAGTTGGTGTAATATTAATATCCAGTTCGAATAAAGTGATATGAACGTGTTTAAAAACAACAAACGTAAACTATCAAAACTAAGGCAAACAATTGTTTGGAATTGGAACTGGAATTATAATTAAAATATTTTGAGGTGTCACTTTCTGTGTTATTCTAATAACAGTGGCGCGCTGGTGTACCCTGTAAACGACAGAATAATTTTTATTTCATTATGTTCAGAGGAAAGAAGATTTTATATTATATTTAGTATTGTCCAAAAACAAACTCCTAAACGAAACTGTGAACCAAATAGGTACAATAAAAAGTTTATGTTCATCTCGAAAATCAAACAACAGTCACAAAGTATTCTATGTATTGTTTATTTATAATTATTAACTTTGAGTCTGAGCTACATCATTGTATATAGACTTTTCCTTTTAATTAAAAATATTACAAGAGTCAAAGTGGAAACATAATGTTATTTTAAGAACTCGTAAAACAATGTGAAAGTTTGTGCGATTTATCATCATCTGACAAATAACAAGCTTACTCAGCGAACAGTTTGATAACAAAACGGCATGGATCTTTGTCCTTTCAGAATGATGTTCAGATGAGTGGGTATTTTGTTCACAGACCATTTTACTTGCTGTTAAACGCATTATTTCCTCACTATTCCCACCAGTAAATGGACGCCCTTCATCAGTCCGATTGACAAATGCGATAAAATATGAAGGTATTACTGGAAACTTATTTTTCTACAACTTACAAGTTCGTCAATAAAAAGTAGATGATATCTACTTTATAATAATTGCGATTATATGTACTTTCTATGCAAGGTAAATGATTTAAAATTTAAAGTCAAATGCATTATGTACTTTTATTAAATTCTATCTAATTAAACTGTCAAGGTTAATTCAAATAAATCATGTAGGTAACAACACGAATATTATAATAAGAACAATTTTAAAGTAAGTTATTCAGACCTAGATTCGAATAAGTGTTCAATATTTATATAATTATTCGATAATGAAATATTTCAATAAAATATTTAGGAATAGTCATATCGATATTTACTGTGAAACCCACAAATTATATATTATAAGAAAAGTTAGTTTAGTTTATTCATGATTATTTTTGTGTGTGGCAGTTTTTATGCAAATGAGTGTAACAATTGACTATATGACAAATAATATGTATCGATTTAGAAGGCCACCCCTGACCCCTACAATTAGCGATCATTGCCTAGATACTAAAATTAATATTAATTGTGAGAAAAAGTGTAATAAAATAATAAAATTTAACAAAAGATCGTTTAATAATTTTAAATTAGAAAATTTTCATCAATTTACTAGACTCTGGAATAATGAAATATCTGGCGCAAACGTCACAGCCAATTAATTTACAATAACTGTAAAAAGTCTAAATAATTCGTGTCCAAAAATAAAAATCAATATTCCAGAAAAATATGCTAACAATAAATGGAACAACAATATTATAATAAATAAAATAAAAATAAAAGGCACTAAATATAAGATAGTTATCACAAAATGACAAGAAGATTGGAAGTCGTAATGAAATGGATAGTGAAATAATGACGGGAAAGAGAAGCATTTTACCATGGTGACTGAGGACCCAAAGAGAAATTAAAGAGGAATGTGAAAAACAAACAAAATACATTACATTACCGAATAATTCAAAACCTACATTGTGATACAGCTAAATTTAATAATAGAAACATCGTAGGATATTATATCTATTGATTTTATATATAAGATAGTTATCCCGAAATGACAAGAAGATTGGAAGTCATTTGGGTAATGAAATAATGACGGAAAAGAGAAGTATTTTCAGTTCACAGGCCTTTTAGGCCCATTACTTGCTAATTGTTTTCCATTTCTTCCTGTCCTTTGCTAACGTCCTCTAGTTCATGCATTGTTCTTCCTTTATATTCTCCGAAACTGCCTCACTCCATTTCCTCCTCTGTCTGCTTCTCTCTGTTTTTCCTTCTGGTATTTTCCAGCCTACATATTTTCCACTTCTGGAGTCTTCCATTCTTTCGAGATGTCCTAGACACTGTAGTCGACGAGCTTTGATGAATTTTGTTATATTTGGTTCTTGAAATAAATCATAAACTTCTGCGTTGGTTCTTCATTCCCAAATGTATTCAACCTTCTTTCTACCGAATATTCTTGGTAGAATCTTCCATTCCCACGCTTCTAACTTTAAATGCACTGTTTTATTAATTGTCTATGTCTCACTGCCGAATGTGAGTGCCAGTTAAGATGGTCTTGTACCAGATCCTTATCTTTGTTATAATTCTTTCGACATTAAGATTCTGTTAATTCCTCCTGCATATTTTGTAACTTTTTGCTATTCTCAAGTTAATTTCCATTTCCTCTCTGCACTTGTTATCTATTAGAGTTCATAGATAGACGTAGTATTCTACTTCTTCAATTTCCAACATAATTGCCGTTCCCTGTTTGTAACCTAAGTGTTTTCCTATTGACCGCTCCTAGCTTGTTTTTAAGTTTAATGTATCTGCTTTTGTTGGTATTAATTTGGAGACCCATATCTATTTGCTGCTACTACCAACTTGCTTGATACTTCTTCTAACTCCTTTATGGTCCACGCTATTATCAGTACCTATGTCATCTGCATACGCAAGGCATTGATGGCCCTTGTTAAAGAGTACCTTTTCTGTTTAGACCGCTATCTCTTATGCTTTTTCCAGGACCATATTAATTAGGGTAGTCGATAGTGGGTCGCCTTGTCTCACTCCTGATTGCACCTCGAACTCGTTTGATGCTTTCCCGTTAAGCTTTACCGCACAAGTTGTTTCGCGTAATATCATTACGATTAGTCTTATTAACTTTCATGAAATATTTAGTTCCCTCATTGCTTCAACCAGTTTATTTCTATTTATACTCGTAGTGTCCTAGGCTGCCTTAAAGTCTATAAATAGCATATATACCGGGATCTCATACTCATAACATCCAGAAAGGATTTGCTTTAGCATAAATATTTGGTCTGCGATAGACTTGTTTTTCGTATATCCCGCCTGGTACTAGCCTAACACGACATCCGTATAAGGTTCTAACCTTCATTTTACTAGCGCCGCCAGAACTTTGTAAAGTTACTGCATTCCGTTATATCTTCTTTGGTTCTGTTCGAGATATTTGCTTTTATCCTTTTCTGTTTGTATCTGCAACATACATTGTCTTAATCATGTTCTTATTTTCATTTCATTTTTACATTTCTCATTCATCCATCCCTTTTTCTTATGCCTGTTACTTGTCGTTATTGTTTTTGGTCGCTACTTTTATGGCTCCTTCCATTTTGTTTCATATTTCTTCTATTCCCTCTCCAGTTTGAGTGCCATTATTATCATATACTTCCTGTAGTTCGATACCAATACTTTCTTATGCCAATTTTCCATATTATATTTTTTATCAGTTGTATTCCTCTTTTATTGCTTATTTTCTCCCCCATATTTTATTTTTGCCATAACTAAAACATTTTTTAGTTAAGGCAAATGGTCAGAATCAACTTCTGCACCCCTAAAAGTTCTAACATTAGTTATCAGCCTCGTATATTTTTCCGGAATTAGCACTTGATCAACCTGGTTTGCTTCGTTCCGTCCCGGTATCATCTATGTCCCCTTTTAAATTTCCTATCTTTTAAAGTGTTTGCTCATTATTTTCATCGACTTCTCTATCGCAAAAGATATCAGCCTGGACCCATTGTCATTACCTCCTTCTTGCTTGCTTTCGCCACCAGTGATTTCCTTATAAATATCCTCTCTGCCCACTTTCAGCATTCGTGTTCCCCATAATTATTGTTACATCATTATTTGATATTCTTTCCATTACTGCATCAAGTTCTTCATAATATTGTAACGAAGTGATTTTTCTCCGTCAAGAATTGCCTGTTTTATTTTAATATTTCCGTCACTTGGGTACACCCCTGTAACTCTGTTAGTTTTAAGTTATGTTTAAGGTAACAATGAATTGTAAACTCAGCTGGGAAACAAGCCGAAAATTAATTGAATAATTTTCTATAGTCCCCTGTATAGCCAAAATCCGTTATAATGTTCAAGCCGGAAGTAAAAATCATTAGTTCCGAAAACTTGTTAAAATATTAATCCGTGTCTGTTTTAAGCCGGTTCTTTTTGCGATACAGTTTAAAAATTGTAAACAATGCATCTCCGTTTTCAGTTAGCCCGGTTGAATATGGCAAGTTACATAACACGTTCAGACTAAAACGCGTTCTTAGTTCGAGCCACCTGTCCGGACTGCACCCACCGTATGAGCGCGCTGCCGCCTGCGTCAGCAAGAAAAAGCTAATAAATTCACCGGGAACGACCAAATCAACATCAATCGAATTATCGACACCCTGGCACCTACAACGAAAACCGACCCGAAATATTTTCTTTATCGTGAACCATCTTGGTAAGAACAATAGTAGTCCGCCGTTATCCAGCCATGCCTTCGAATAAGCACCGAGATCCGCCATTGATTTCATCGTCTAAGTGCCGACGTCTTGTAGAACTACCTAATTAAATCAGAGTTCGGTTTAAATTTTCCGTTTATTCGTATTTAATGTTATGTCACACATTCACCGGTTGAGCCTTACAGTGTTCTGCTCAGATGGTAAGACCTAGTCCGAGTGAATGTATTTCAAAACGTGGATTTATCATACACAGGCAAACAATTCGGTAACCTGTTCATGGTAGTTTGTGGCCCCAATGTATGATTTAAATCTTTATTTTCCGGTAAGGAAGGAAATAACTTCCTTGTTAGCATAGCTCTGTATTTGAAGCAGTAGGTATCCGCGTTTGTTAAGTAGTATCCGAAACCGAAATAAAAAGAAGAAGAAAAGAAGGAAACGTGTTTTTTTTCACCTTTCATTCAAGATGGCGTGCCATCTTGAATGAGAGGTGCTCGCGCTCATATCCCCCAAGGTCGAAAACTTGTATTTCTCATCAGGGTCGAAAAAACATATTTCAAAATTATTACTACTCCACCTTTTGTAAGGCAACGAGCTTTTTATCATCACTGGACTGGGCTAAAGAACCATTTTAAAATAAAAAAATTGTAAATTATACTACGTAGTGGTCTGGCGTAAAACGGTTCTAAGTAGAAAATAAATTTTTAGTAAAAAGTAAGCAACTAATTCGACTAACTCTGCTAAGAAAGTCAATTCGAACAACTAATCCTACTAAATTTGTTTTTTTTTTGCATTTTGGCGGTCTTCCGCTTCCATTACACTCTGTCTCATCAACAGATGCAAATAGACTCCGCCCCAAAAATGTCCGCTAAATTTGAATGGAATTTCTCAATTGGTCGTATTTATAGAACCCGAATTACAAAGCAACCGCTAGATTTTACTGACAAAGGCCAGCTCGGTTTTACACATTAGACCAGTTAGAACGCATAAACGCTAAACTTTCTTTATCAGTTGTAATAGAACTTTGTGCAAATAAAGAAAGAATAGGTAGGTATGTGTTGTTTTATATATTTGGACATGCTAAAACTTATAGTTAAGTTCTCGCCTTCTAGCAAATCATAGGGTTTTTAAAGATTTTTATCAATATAAATAAACCAAGATGTAGGTATATAGTTGGTATATTTTTTATTGCACGACTATTCGTAAAATGAACCGAAAGTAATCTTACGATAGATATTAATAAATAAACATGTACATTTCATCGTGTAAAACTGACTGTTGCGTACACCGTTCTGCGCTACTATAACACTTATTAAAATTAAGTTACGATATGAAACTTTACATAGAGTACTGATAGTCGGTAAATCTCCTACTTAGTTTCGTTCCACTATAGTACATATACTAGAACGTAAATTAATTATAGAATTATCGAACATTACTCCTTGTTCCCTGCATTTACCTGCTCTCCCTTAAATGCAACGCGATTCAAGTTAAACGATCGTCACCAGACTTTGTTTATCCCATAATTTCTTGTCAACATTATTTATTGCAGTTATAATCTCTCGCATATTTCACAAACTTTTCATATTAAACAAACACGGGGCTTAAACTATTAATAATGCAATTATAGTAACGCCGTTTTTATTTCAAAGTTGACAATCCATTTGTTATTTTCTGCATATGTGTTTATCACATGCACATGTAGACAGTCAACAATTGAATAAGTATAAATGATAAATTGTCGAACAAACAAACAACAGAATATTTGTAACCGAAACTGCATTCTTGTATATCTGGTGTTACCGGAAATATTTTAATGATGGAATATATCCGGTGTTAATGGTCCACGAAAGCAAAAACACATTGGTTTGTCGTTTTTTGAAACAAAATTTTATAATTTAAGGGCCATTCCTATCATTAAAAAATTTTGACAGACCTTACTGTCTTAATTCCTTCAATAACTAAAGGAAAGCAAAATTTTATACATAGTAACAATTACAAATTTTTCTTAGGGTATACGATTCCTGCAGTCACTCATCCTATGGGACGCGGATAATGGCTGTAGATTATTCGCTGGCGCTCCCCCATTAGGGTCGGAGGACACACGAGGGACTGTCCAGCAACCACCGAGTGACCCTAAAATCAATTTTTATACAAATTCTTCCACAATCCCAGATATATTTAAAAATAATCCTTCTGTTAATAAGGTCAAATCGTCATTCATCGTCGAAGGGTCGACTAGCAATATGGATATTAAATGCATCTTAAACTATCAATAACACTGTTAGACTTTAAGATAGTATTACTGACCATATTACTGATAGACTGTTAATACACAGGTGGACTTTCAAAGATTTGAAATTGTTTCATGGGGTTTATGGGCGTGGTTTATTTACCAAATACAGTTTGTTCGAAGACCTCTCATTATTACAGGTTAAGCAATTAACTTGATTTTTAAATTCCTAGGATTCTCTGTCATGTAAATTGTGATGGCGTTTACTTACGTAACATTTACTGTTTGTAACTGGCTGCTTACAAACAGAACTCTCTGGTTTTGTAACACTTTTTAAACGGAAACTCGGGCGCCAGTTCCTTAATTTTTTAAGTTCAAGGAACAGCACTTGTTTGGTTCTCCGGGGTGAGAACGTTTAGGGGTAGCTAACAGATGGAGATACGATTATTTGTCCAGGGCTATTAAGATGATTGTCTTGTCAACTGGAGTTGGACAATTTCTCAAACGGGTTAATTAGAAATAAACAACGGAAATAATAACTCGTGAATTTTACCTATATATACCAACGTATTTATTATAACAGTAATAAACAAATAAATAAACAGGATATTTCAGCGACTTTGCAGTCGAGTGTGTTTAAATTTTATAACGATGGTAAACCGGCTTACGCGTTGAAATAATTTAATTGCGGACAGCGGTGGATTCGAAGTGCGAACAGATCGAGATATACCCACAAGAAGAAATTAAACGGCCGGGGCTGGGGCTAGCAAGTATGACACCAAAATATCGGAGCGCTATGAATAAGCCACAGATTCTTTTTATTTCGGTTTCGGATACTACTTAACAAACGCGGATTTCTACTGCCTCAAATACAGAGCTATGCTAACAAGAAAGTTATTTTCTTCCTCACCGGAAAATAAAGATTTAAATCATCCACTGGTGCCACAAACTACCTGAGCAGGTTACCGAATTGTTTTGCCTGTGCAGGATAAATCCACGTTTTGAAATACATCCACTGATGGCTAGGCCCTACTATCTGAGCAGAACACCGTAGGGCTCAACCGGTGAATGTGTGATATAACATTAAATACAAATAAACGGAAACTTTAAACCGAACACTGATTTAATTAAGTAGTACAAGATGTCGGTACTACTACGATGAAATCAACGGCGAATCTCGGTGTGCGGATGGATAACGGTGGACTACTATTGTTCTTACCAAGAGGGTTCACGATAAAAGAAAATGTTTCGTGTCGGTTTTCGTTTTCGGTGCCAGGGTATCGATAATTCGATTTATGTGGATTTTGCCATTCCCGATGAATTTATTACCTTTTTCTTGATGACGCAGGCGGCGGCGCGCTCATACGGTGGGTGGAATCCGGACAGGTGGCTCGAACGAAGAACGCTGTTTACTAAGTCCGAGCGTGTTATGTAACTTGCCATATTCAACGGTTAACTGAAAACGGAAATGCATTGTTTACAATTTTTAAACTATATCGCAAAAAGAACCGGTTTAAAACAGACACGGATTAATATTTTAACAAGTTTTCGTGACTAATGATTTTTACTTCCGGCTTGAACATTATTTTTGAACAATTAACGGATTTTAGCTATACAGACGACTATCGACAATTAATCAATTCATTTACGGCTTGTTTACCAGCTGATATTACAATTCATTGTTACATTAAACCTAACTTAAATACTAACAGAGTTACAGGGTGTACCCAAGTGACGGAAATATTAAAATAGAACAGGCAATCCTTGATGGAGAAAAATCACTTGGTTATAAAATCAAAATCATTTTATGTTCCCTGACATTTGTACCTTAAATTATACAAAACTAATGTTATTTAAAATTTATATCTGCTTATGTAGATATCTTTAAGACAACTGAATGCTAAACTATTAAATGTCTGATGGTACTGGTATGTTTGTTGTTTATATTACTCTTGATACGCTGTAACTTATGGGGCTTACTCCTAATGACATGAAATGTGAATTTTAAGTTCACATAATTTAAAATTTATTCGTTGTATTGATGCAAAGCCGTAAAATTTCCCCTTTATAGTTGCTTTAAATATGTTTCATTAAATTCTCTCTAATTCTGCGATTGCTCATTACGTTATTATCTTTTTATTTTGTAGCATTTCACGTCTTGTTCATCTGTGGCTGTTTATTTCTTTGTCTAAAGCCAGGTTTTTCAATCGCAAGTTAACTGCTAGCCTGGAATAACTTTCAGGTGAACACAGAAATTTTACAATTACTAGTCATCTTGAAACCAGATGGGTTAACTAATAGTTGATGAATTACTAGTAGATTATAACAATAAAGGCACGTCAATTTGAGGTAGCAATTAAATTAATTTAAAAACAGATTTTTGAGACGTTTCTATGACAACAAAAATAATTACCTCGCCTGGGACTTTATTATTGGTAATTACTACTTAATATTACTAATGCGATTTGTGTGTTTTAATTATACCTATTTTATTATTGATTATTTATATATAATTTGTTAAATTATGTGCTATAAATTATAATATATTAAATCAATAAAAAGAGGTGGTCGTAATCTAACAAATTATTACCTACATGATCATATTATATAATATGATGTTCTAATTTTTGACCGTTATATCAATTAATTTCAAGGTAGTTTCCTAGGATTCTTGGTCATAATATAAATGAAATTTATTTTTTAATTCTTGACGTTCTTGTTTATTTTTTATTTTTTGACGTTTATGTTTATTTAGCCAACTTCGGAGAGTGTTTCTTCAAGAAAAACTTATTTCACAAAACAATATACAAATTTTAGGTAAAGAATTTAACCACGAATAATAATACATGAAACGTTTCAAATTAAAAAAACATAATGCAATAACAAGCCCAGATATAGAAAATGTAAGCGACAAATATTTCAACCTATTAAAATAACAATAAAAGGGTAACATATTGTTTAATAAAAAAAGTAAATACATTTTTACAGCTTTCTATAAAAAAAAACGAATAAATTAAATTGCCTAAGCTTAATATTCATACCACTCACTTTAGCAAATTACACGTTATTAAAGGTAACATAAACATATCAAACCATCAGGCGTTAAAATGGTTTAATTTTCGATTGCTTTTAACGTCTCTACATAAGCGGATATAAAAGTTAAATAATACTTATTAGTATTGTATAACTTAGGATACTGATTATTGTAAATATACTTTGTACACGATTGTAAACATTTTTTAAAAATAATTGTTGTTATAATAATATCTGAAAATATTTAGTTGAAACGTCAGAGAAAAAAATAACCTACGTTTTCACAAATTTTACCCATTTCTCTAGTACTTATGTACCAATTTTATAATACTACCACAAACCACAAAGTTAACATGCATTTGTTACATAAAAAAGTTTAGGACAGAAATAATTTAATTTTTTTCATATTATTTGTTTTGTATTTTTAGAGTTTTGTATTCGCAACTGGCAGTGTCTATGGAAGAAGTAGAGAAAGAAAAAATTAAAACCTAAATAATTTTTTCTTATAAATAAATAATCAATTAAATCAATATCTTCAATACTTATTTAACTCTTCTATCAATTGCCTCCACTATTTTCCAGACACCGTCTTTCATTGTTTAACATAAAATTTGAGATCAGCGGCCCAGAAAATCCCAATACAATAAAATCCGAATTAAAAAAATTTATCCTTTTCCGTCAATTCGAATCCGCCATTTTTTACTTTAATTGAGTATTAATTTCAGATTCCTAATCGACGACCCCAAAAAACCGCAGACATTTAATTAAAAAAAAAAAATTAGACTTTTTATGTTATTTTGTAGACGCAATTTTGTTTTTAGACCCATTCTGAAGCCAGATTCGTATTCTGCGACTCCAAAGATCTTTTGTTATCAAATTTCAGGCAATTGTTTAAATAAATAAACGAGTTATACATTTTTTAATTAAGAGTGTATTAAAAAACACTTATTTGTTAATAACAATTGAAAAAATAAAAAACACAACTTCTCACCTATGGGGAACTTTTCTATATACTTTTTCTGAAATAAAAAAAAATATGTGTATAGATATCAAAATCGGTTTTAAGTAAATGGACTATATACATAATTATGACGGTTTATGACATTTTTAGCTGTTATTAGATTGTATGTTATTAGATTGTAGTCTTTCGCTGTTTACTACGAAGATTTTAGGTTTAAACTTAAAGAAATTGGAGATTAATTGTACCTTTTTTTACTCGTATCAGGTTTTTTCTGTCGCTAGATTATAGTTAGTGTAGTTTAATTTTAGGATTACTTCTTCATGTTTTTGAATTCGCCCTCTTGGTTTTTTTCACCTTTGCCTGATTAAAATAATAGTGATTTTCTTCTTCTTAACCTCTGATATCAATTAATTTCTGTAGATTCCTAGGGATTCCTAGGATTCTTGGTTATATATTCGCTCAAAATTAGAATATGGAGCAGTACTATGGTACCCTTGGTATGAATGTCATAAAAATAATATTGAAGCTATTCAAAGAAAGTTTTTAAAATATTTGACATTTAAGGAAGATGGTATTTACCCACCTAGAGGAGTTAGTATATCCGTTTTAACTAGTCGCTTTACCATGGAATCATTAGAAACTCGCCGTATAATCATCTCAATAAAATATTTATATAATTTAATACATAATAATATTGACTGCCCTTTATTGTTGGGTAAAATCAACTTTCTAATACCTAGACTCGCAGCCAGATACGATACAACTTTTTATTGTGATAACTATAGGACAAATGTCATGATTAAATCTCCAATTTACGTGATGTGTAACAATTTTAATAGAATATCCCATCTTTGCGATATAAATTGTAATAGTCTAAGCAATATATTAAGTCATATCACAGATAACACTGGATAATTTCATTTCTTTTTGTAAATTAGTTTCTATTAGGTTATTTCATTGTTTATATATATATATTGTATATTTACTGTTTATACAGCTTCTTATTCTTTCTTAGGTTTTTTCTTCCATTAATTTTAATTTATTAAAACATCAAAAGGGGGGAATAACGATTATTAAAAAATTTTTTTATAAAGTCATGTTTATTATATTATTCTACACGTTAGTTGACGTTTCGCCCATGATCACGAGCGAAACGTCAACTAACGTGTAGAATAATATAATAAACATGACTTTATAAAAAAATTTTTTAATAATCGTTATTCCCCCCTTTTGATGTTTTAATAAATTAAAATTAATGGAAGAAAAAACCTAAGAAAGAATAAGAAGCTGTATGAAATCAAAGTCCAAGAATAATCAATAAACTTTACTGTTTATTTTTCCTCAAATGTTTCCTGTAATTGGGTTTGACCTGTTGGAAATGATTATTATTATTATTATTATTATTATTATTATTATTATATAAACACAAATTAGTTATTATTTTTTGTCGCTTGGATTTATTCACTCATCTTCAGAGACTATTTTAATAAAATAAAATTTGGATAGATGAAGGAAAGATGTAATTTTTTTTTTAATTTTACGTTTCACCCCTCTATAGTTAGAACTTTAATAAGTTGAAATATATTGCAAATTTGTTACTTCAATTATTATTATACTATATTTTGATAAAATTAAATATTTGTTATTTGATTATGAAAAAAGAACGCAAGTATTACGATTTATAATTACAATTTTCATATCCGAACGGTTTTTCTTGTTCCTGCAAACTTAGCCAATACCTTTTTGTTATAAAACCATTCACAGTTTTACAATTGCCATTGTTGCTATTTATGTAGATATTAAACAATATCTATTATTATTTTCTATTCGGTATTTAAAATGTTCACTGTTTCATTTTCGTTAATGGGTTTTGGTCATATCCAGAATTGTGAAAATACATTAGGAAAATTAAATTACATTTACCTATATAATTATATAATATTTAATTCGATATAATTATAATGAAAAAGGGTCATTTTCCATTCAGTGCCATTATACATTATGAAGTTAATAAATGAAAATTATCAGGTTAATAAATAATTAATGACAACAGGCAGGAAAAATGCTTCGGTTGCAGTATTCGTTTTTTTTTTAATTTTTTTATATCTTAGGTCTTAGATAAATAAAAATAAATGAAGAAGCTCGTCTTCTATTTTCAACTACACAAATACTTAAATAATTTTTAGTGACAAAATTTTTAGTGGCAAAACATGCAGAAGCATCATAGCAAAATTTAAGCGTTGATAAACAAAACAGGTTTAAGCTTCTGAGACGTCTGTAAAATATTATTAGTTTGATTAATATTTTGTCAACAACCAATATTTAACTGTTTCCTTGATATAAAGTTAAATATATAGGAGATTTTTTCAATATTCCAGATTTTTTCAGAATGCCCGGATTTTCAGGATCAAAATTTTAAGGAACATGACAATGTGGTAATAAATTACAAATAAGGAAACAAAGAAATTGGATGGGTTTTCACTATTTTAGTGAAGCAAGCCGTCATACTGTCGGAAAATCATGAGAAATTCGAAAAAAGTGTAAAATTTGTAATGTTTTCTTAATTAGAATCCTCAAACAAATTCAAAATCTGACCACAAATAAAAAAGTTATTCGATACCAAAACCTCTAGTGCATTATGTATTTTCCTGTATAATTAAACAGAGTTGAGTTTAGGTATATTAGCTTAATATTTTTTACAATATTTCAACATGGTACTGTGCGAATGATCTTGCTACCCTGGCCTAGCCTGATTATAGATAGATAGATAGGCATTTAAGTCAAATAAGAATCTATCTTTAAGAAGATTCGCTTCCAAATAAAGGACCTCATACAAATCTTATGAAAATTGGCTCCCAGCTAAATTTTTTTAATTTTTAACATTGGAAATGTTTTTGTTTTCGTATAGGGGGTTGAAAATCAGTTTCATGTTGCATAAAATGAAGCATGACTTATAGAAACAGTGGCGACAACAGAGTGACCAATTGTTGATTGGTTGTCTAAATCGCGTGGTACCGGCAGTCATGTTATTATTTTTTTATAGGAGTCTTCTTGTCGAGAAAATCCCAACGGCTATATATCGTTGCGATTCTTTGAATATTTAAAAAGTTATTAGCGTTTCAATACCCCATGTCGAAGAGTTTTGTAAATTTTGCGAAATTAAAAAGGCCGAATGCGCGCGCAGATCCCTCCAAATTTCATACCCGTGCAGGACTTGTCAAAACAAAATTTTTCGTTAACGTCACAAATGTCACTTTTTAGTTAGGATCTGCTGACCTCAAAATCGCAGCTGGACCGCACAATTCACGATGTACTTTCAAGTTGGACTTTCGAGCTTGGATTTATTGCCAGAACGGCGGCCCGGCGGCCTGTTTTCGTTTGGAAATAAGGTTTAAAATTTTCGTGTTTTCGCAAAATTCGCCAAAAAATCCATAGTGCGTCCGATAGATTACACCTTATAGTCGATCCAGCGAAATTTGATGATTTCTTAATATCGGTCCTAGGACGGAACCGATTACAGTTTCGTTTGACATTTAATTGTATCGAGTATTGTATCCAAGTATTGTATCCAAGTAAGAAACTGCATGTCTCAAGAGCAGGATTAAACAAATGTTTTTGTTTCCTAGTAGGGGGTCGAAAATCAGTTTCATTGCAAAATGACGTAACGCGTGAGATTTCAGCGGTTTCAGAACAGACGTCAAAATTACACTTTTTCGTTCACTCCTATTGAGCCTAAAATCAGAGCGTGACCGTTTAATTCACGATGTAGTTCTAAGTTCGACCCTCTACCTTGGATTTATTACCAAAACAGTCTCTCGGAAATTCGTTTGGAAATAATATTTGAAGTTTTCCTGTTTTTGTAATTTTTTCAATTTTGTCAATAACTTGTAATTTGACAAATCATAGGGGTGGATTTAGGATCGGGGTTGCTCTGGCAGGTTACCGATATCTGATTTGTACGTGTTACCGAGTGTTAGCAGACTAGGTTTGAGTGCCATTACTTTAACATGAGGTCTACCTAAGCAAAAGTAAACAAAAAAATTTATCGCTTCATTAGAAAAGTCACGCCCAACAATCTCTAAGACAACTTAACATCGAGAATCACGTCAAACAGCTTATTTCCTTTTGTCCCGTCGAAATATGTATAGCCGAAAACCATTTGTAACTTAAAATGTTGTCGTTTTTCGCAATTTACAAAGATAGCGTGATTTGAAGCAAAATAAAATATATGTACAACTCCTCTCTCAATGCCTGATCCAATGGTATGTCACACGGTTACAGTACATGCAAAATGTACCGAAATTAAACAAATAAGCAAGAAAATTGCGAAATCTTTGTAACTCTATACTTATTATTTATGTAATTTGAAGGTGGATTTTTATTGCATCCACATTTGTACGACGTATGTTAACTACGTGAAAACCAAATTTAGGCAAAATTCAGTAATCGTAGCCCTCCCTCAAGAAAAGTTTTTGTAAAATGATATAAACGAAATCCGATTAATTTCAATGTTGCCACAAATACTTTAAAACAAAGGATTGTTTGTAAAACAAGCTGTAGATGATGTAGATTCGCCTATTGTTAAAATAGCAATTGAAATATTAAATAATAGACGAACATTTGTACTTAGTTGATGAGGACGTTGATCTCCTTGTTCTATTAATCGCTTTAACTCCAGAAGAAAAAGATTTTTCATAAGGCCAGGAACAGGAAAAATTATATGGAAAATTTTTTCTTCGTCAGAAATCCAGAATTGACAAGAACGTATAAAAATAGTTATTTACATTATTAGATGCGAAAGGTTACTTTAAGGTGTGAGGTGATTTTTGAATGGTCGAGGCGAAGCCGAGACCTTTCAAAAAACACCGAATACTTAAAAGGGCTTTTGCATCGTGAAATGTATTATATTTTTTCTACTATACCGAAAAAAATTATGGGATTTACGAATTTAAAACTAATTATTTCATGAAATTAATTGACGTTTTTAATAAATTTTATAGTTTAGGAGGCTGTCTGTGAAAATTGTTTCCATGGCAACGAAATATTACACATTTTAATTTCTGGTGGTTTACAAACTAAAATAAACAAATACATATGTTTTGTGGCGATATAAATGGGAATATTGCTTGTGCCTTGTTTTACCCCAAGAAATCCAAAGCAAGGTATATGCAAACTTATGAAGCGTTTTTAAAATGGAGGTAGGTAGGTAGGTACTACGTTGGGTACTCCGACAAAAATGTTGGCGTACTTCCTAGAAAGACCTTTCTTTATTAATACAAAATTGTTTAGTTATATTAATTTGTTCAAATAGAACAAATTAATTTCGTTTAAAATTTGTTTTTCTACTTTTCTGTCCTGGCCGCATAAGTTTTACATTCGTAGATAGCAACGCCTTAGCAACCAGGTAACTCGAATGTTTACTTTCGTTATCGCGCATGTTGCTAGGGTCACAAAGTTCATTAATATAGACGATAGTAGAAAAATACAATTTTACTGACTCATGCCTTCAGTGGTTATGATACCACGTCTAGAATATAACAGAAAGAAAAATTAAAAGTCATCAAACTTCTTCAGAAAGAAATGCAGTTGGTTAATGTAGTAAGAACTTTCAATGGCAAGAATTTAACCCCCTCACAAGTAAAACAGGCTGGTGAAATTCTTTTCCTACTTGTATACGGTGCAAGGAAAATCACAAATGTCTCACTCAACTCATACAGATTTAATCAATTCAAAAAATCGCTGCACGAACAAAAATCAAAGTTGGAAATATTGCCACCAACTTCAGAGGCAGTCGCTTAATATTCATTACGAGTATTCTACAAAATTCAGAAATGGCTTGGCAATGAAAAAAATCCACAACAGTGGGGATAGAAGAAAATTAACGGCTCCTTACAACCTGTGACAACACTTTTTGTGCCAACAGCAGAATTAATATTGCAGCTTATCTCCTGCAATCGCAACAGAAAAGCAGGTTGAAGATGCTTACAAATTTACAGAAATTGTCAGGGAG
Source organism: Rhagium mordax (assembly GCA_963680705.1). Lineage (NCBI taxonomy): Eukaryota > Metazoa > Arthropoda > Insecta > Coleoptera > Cerambycidae > Rhagium > Rhagium mordax. The sequence goes on from OY796665.1 coordinate 25,569,086, forward strand.
TACGATGTCTAAATTCATACATGGATAAAATTATTTATTTATATGCTATCGATTCCGATCTTCTTTAGATACAAAGTGTGTTTCATTCAATATATATATATAAAATTTTAAACAACTCGATAATCCTCACTTGTACAATGATTATGTACTTTTTCATTTTGCAGAATATACTCACAAAACAAGCAAAAAATGAAGGAAACAAACGAAAAATTGGTAAAAAAATTTAATAAAAAAGTCAAAAATTAATATTTCTCTATAAATGAAAATATTCTTATTTTTTGAAAATTTCTCATGGTTCAATTGCCAATTTTTATTATGCATGTGAAAAACCTAGTTCATCCCACGATTTTTCAAGTAGGCAGCTTCGACACACCCATTACGGTTCGGGACTCTTTAAGTTTCTTGAAACATAGGTATGTATTTTTAAACGTATATGTTAAGTTTCAACGAATTCACTATGTTCTTGTTCAGTTTGGACACTTTTCCTGTACTATTAGCTGCGTTTAATAGTTTGCGATTAATCGATATCGGCATTTGTAATTGTTAGGAATCACTTTTCATCTTCACGAAATTATTTTAAATTATTTTAGTTTTAACATTAAAAATGTTTGTTAGTGAAAAAAATTCATATAATACCATTTTAGTTTTCATTATGAGAATGTTTTTGTTAATAAAATAACTTTTTATTTTAATTTCTAAAGAAAACTACTGATAATAAGATTTTCATTTTTGAAAATGTTTTGTGTTAATGAAATAACTATTTACTACTTTGCAACAAATTTTCATTTTTATCACATCCGAAATATCACAAAATTTGCGTTCTACTTCGTCATTTCCAATGTCTCCTCCGGTTGCATCTTTGCGAAGGACTGTGAATTTTTATATATCCTAGATCTTAATAACCTGAACAAATCTCTCTGTAGGCACAAGGTCAAATAACGAACAGTTTTTGAGCTATTAATTATTTTCTCCACTGAACAAGGAATTTTTTATTCTGATTGTTATATATATTTGTTAAATTTTATATTCTCAAATAAGAATATAAGTGGAATGCATATTTGTCCCTTACGCACACATACGATTTTGCACACTTTAATGCTGCCATCCGCTCAAGCATCAACCAAAAGATATGAATTAATTTATCCCGGGCCGGTTCAATTAAGCTTCTCTGCAGCAAGGCCGTTTGAGGACGTTTCTTTCGACGATATATCTCAGCAGAATGACTTTTTACAAGCAATTTGTAGCCTCACAATTCTCTCAAACCTCAAGTGGGTTTGGTCTTACAAGGGACGGGTACAGCGACGACGACCGCTAGAGATTCGTCTACATAGAAGAAGTCATAGGGATAGGGAGTTTTTCCGTGCCACTTTGACCCAATTTAAGATCTAAGTATAATCCCAAACTCTGTCATCTCTAGTCTCCCTCAGGATAGCGTGACTTGAAACCAATATTTTTTCGATTGAAATAACGAAGCATCAATTCTCCGCAAAAGTTATCGAAAGTGTTTCTAAATTAGTTTACCCTCAACTACGGAAAATTCAACTACAAAAGGGATGAAACTTTTTAGAATATAGGGTTGATAAGGCCCTTCATAAAATTACGGAGGTTAGATGTTTCCAAACTTAATATTCTGATGTAGTTTGGAAAAGTTAAAATACAGGTCCAGTTCAGCTTCTCTTGTTCTTTATAACCCACAGTATTAAATAAATATGACGAGATATCGCCTGATATCGATATTTGATAACTGGTCAAGAGTTTTATATATAAGTTAATAATTATTGTATTTTAGTTATTTCATTAGTAAGAATTATTCGTATATAAATTAACGGGAAAAATATTTATTTTATAATAATTAAACTTTATTTACAATTTTCTTTCTTTGCTTGATATGCATTGTTTATAAATGACTTTGTTTAGGCTTTATACAAGCATAATAATAACAAACATATCCAAATTGATATACTTATATTGATGTTTCATCTCTAAACATGCTATTATTAAATTCATTGGACATTATTTAATACATGATGAATATTGGATTAAAAATTACAAAATTCAAAACGTCTAAAAACACATTATTAAAAATTTTTTTTAACTCACCACAAAATTCATTCATTATGGTCACCAATTAATTTGTTTCTTGTGGTTACATGACAGTTTATTAATTGTAAAATGTAAGTTCAAGTAAATCATTTTATTTTGCGAGATTAATCGTCCACCTGATGAGCTTGTAATAGCGAAAGAATATGGACATCTTCTTGTGGACTTCGTTTTTTAATTGGTGACTATAATGAATGAATTTTGTGGTGAGTTAAAAAAATTTTTTAATAATTTGTTTTTAGACGTTTTGAATTTTGTAATTTTTAATCCAATATTCATCATGTATTAAAGAAAGTCCAATGAATTTAATAACAGCATGTGTAGAGATGAAACATCAATATAAGTATATCAATTTGGATATGTTTCTTATTATTATGCTTGTATAAGGCCTAAACAAAGTCATTTATAAATAATTTGAACTGTTGACTAAATTACAATTTGTTGCCATTTCTTATGCCGGCATTATTTGGACAAACTACTTTATTTTTAAATATTAATAGTTCACGGGATTTACTATCTGAACAACATTTCTCTCTTCTTCTATGGCGCAAGAAATAGAATCTCTGCACGTTTTCTCTATGCAAAATTAATAGCTCCATCATGATGCAATCCTTGCGATTATTTCGGATACCGAACTAATAAAGTAGTTAATAATGTTTTATCTAATCAGACAAGAGCACATTCCTAGAACTAATTACCATCACCCGGAAATATACTCGGAAATATATTTCTGTTCCTATTAGGTACACAATATTCTATTACATGAACTGGAAGGAGTTAAGGCTTGCCGTGAGAAATTGGGAAGTTAGTAACTGAGTACATTGTTCAGCTGTTTTTAGAAACCCTTAGTAATGCTCCTGTGTTTTACGTTTTGTGCTACGTGCAATACTTGCAAATATTTCACAAATCTCGTTTCAAAATAATCACAATTGTGTAATCCTCCTGGAAATCTGCAAATAAAGAGCCTTTTTGAATTTGAAGGAAGATGAGAGAAAAAATTCTAAAATTATTGACATTGACTAATTTAGTTGAGTTGAGCAGAGTTCCACCTAGGTCCGAAGAAATTCACAAGTAAATTTTTAATTTGTTGAGAGTGGATTCGAACCAAGTAGCTATCAACCAATTTACCCACTTGACTGCCTAAAGTGATTATTTGATCAAATCAAAGGTTTGCCAAGTAAAGTAAATTCAATCAATAACTTATTTGTGCTACTAGCATTATATGTATATTCTTGGCCCTCATCAGTACCTAACTATTTCTTTATTAGAGGGTACAAAAGTAAAATGGACAGAATATGGCTTCAAGGGCTAGCGATCAATAGCAACAACTCTCTTATAATTTCACATTTTTATTTATTTTGATGAAATAAACGGGCGATTTCATAAATATTGTGATAATAACAAGCAAGAAACAAAGATATTTTATTGAGGATATTTGGTTTATTTAAAAGTTGCACTATGAATACTAATGATAGGTTTTATTATTCTGTAACGTAAGTTACATAAAAGTCAAGGCATTGTTATTATTAAAAGAAAACTAACCAAGTATTTGAAAAATATTTCATGAATAAAATAGTTTGTTTACAATAACGTGTTATGTATCATGTTATTCACTTACACACTCGCCTAGCTCGATTCTGATACTCGAGCCATTTCAGTCGATTATAAATTTATCGCGGATGCTGGCCAAGCATCCGGTTTTGCTGATTGCCGCCGGAAGTAGGAGTCCCGAGGTGCAGTGAGCCGAGATTAATAATTTAGTTATACCCTGGATTTTGGATCAATGGCGTACACAGACAAACAAACATACGAGTACTAATTTTAGCATGTAAAGAAATAATGATCGTGTAAAAATATTGTGTTTTAGGTAATTATCTTAATTATGTTATGCACCTCACGGCATGTCAGTAGGCAACATAGACAAATAAGGCATAAATTGTACAGTATAACAATACTGCGTTAAAAGCAACTTGGACTGACTTTACGTAATAAGATAGAAAAAGGCAGTTTTCTACAATCGTTAAAAAAATTGATTTTGACTTTTGTTCCATATAAAAAGTACGTTTTCTTTTCTTAGACCATTACTTACTGTGATTCCATTGTTGTGATATTAAAAGTTAACGTTAGTTAAAGTTGGGAAAGCATAACAAAGAGCAACGAACATAATATATTAATGTTTCTTGAATAATACAAACACTAAATAAATCAAAACAATTTACTTCCACTTGACAAGGAACTATTGTTTTCTTCTGCTGAAGATATCTCGATTTATTTTAAATTGCTTTTTATATTTTCATTACATTTTTACGAATTGTCGTTTAATTTTTGAATGAACAGACTCAATATGCGTTCTGAAATTTTCATTCAAGATTACAAAAAAGAAAGTGTAAGTAATTTCATCACCCAGAAGTTTACTTTGAGGAGATGTTGGGTTATCACAATGTATTTGTGAGAGTTCTCTGCTCATCAAATTCTTATTTTCTAACTATTCACATCACCGCAAGAATGATGACTCGCCGGTGTAAAAGCTAATGTACTGAATACCTTAAACTCTTAAAAAGAAATTCAGTTGCAGAGTGAAATCATTTGAAACTGAAACTTTGATAGTACCTGATATTTCAATTCAATAAGCGTCCACTAGTGGTAATTTAGTTGATATTTCGTTTAACGTATTTATGCCCTCTGTATCTGTAGATTTTCATTATGTTACTTCACGTCTACATTTCTGTATACACCTATATAAATCTACGATTGGCAATAAGGGTTATCTACTGATGGGTGGAACTCACAACATCAATACATTAGGGATAGTTGTCCCTACCACAACAATAAATTATTAAGAAACAGTTGTTTCTTTCAACGAGTTATGTAACATAAAGATTTCATAATGAGAATGTCGGCGACAAGGGCCCGATAATTAAAAAGCGAGGCTTGTTTTACTTATCAGTCGTTTGCGACACTGGTCATTAGGATGGAGTGAAATCTGTCTGAAAAATCTTTTTTTTACGTTTTTTTGCCTATATGCGGAAAAGTCGCCAATAATGTGCCTTATCAATTCATACAAAATCTGAGAGAATTCGGACTTCATCTTGTGGTGCCTACATCTCCCCAATAATTTCGATTATTGGGTATTTACAGTAAAAAATACAACAGTTTTCAAAACATTATATTATTGATATAAATGCAGCTCATTGCTTATTTTTTATTAAAAGAAATTATTACTCATCACATGGAGAAGGCTACATATTGAGTTCCACCCCTTTCTCACCCCTTGTCATTAATTGATCCTATTATATAGTATTTACGTCATATTTGCAAATTGAGTTTTGATATCAAATTTTGGCATAATATTCCCATAACTTCTAATAAGTAGGAGATACTGGCTTTAATATTTTGGGCGCTTCCAGACGTTGGAGTAACGTGTCTAATCTGTAAGGTTCAGAGACCAAAACAGTATGTTCTTCTGTAATGATCTTTCTATAATATTTTTCTCCCCTTTTAATTTTATAGTTTTGTCTTTGCGACCGTCAAAATATATTCTATACAGTTTTGGACCTACTTCTGCAGTATTTTTGATTTTCAGATCTTTCACTTTTCTTACTTTACTTCTATCTACTACCTTTATAGGGACCTCCTTAGTTACAATTCCGATATCTTTAACGACAGCACTTACTGTAATTGCTGCAGATATATCCGAAATGCCTGTTCTGTCGCAAGCTTGTGCCACACTGTCGCAAGCTTGTGCCTCATTTGGGAAGTTCTGTGAATATCTGAAGCTTTGGAAGTTGATGATTTGTTTTTAAAATATTGGATATCATTATAACTAGTTGGTGCTCTTGGACTTTTATTTCTAACTTTAAAATTGATAAATCAGACTCTATGTCTCGCTTCTGTTCTTTAAAATGTTCTAATCGTGCAGACAGTTTAGACATTCTAAACATTCTGTCTTGAATTTTTTTGGCAGTTTTAATATCTATTGTACCAATTGTCATTTTTTACGATATTTTTTTATTTTATTACGTTCAGCTGAAGGTATTTTACTTTAACACTTTCAAAATAAATAGTCTTTTCATTTGCAGGCTGCAATATCCAAAAACTTTTTTCCGATGCATATTTAAACAATCACACTTTTGAAGACACTTCTTGTTATACTTAGATTTAAGGTTCATTTTCAAGAATCTATATTTCGCGTGACTTTCTTTTAATAAATGTAAAATCTGCTGATCTGACACTCCAGTATATCCTAGATAATTCTTATTCTCGATTCCTCTAAAAACTCCTCCTTGAGACTTTTCGCAATTCAACTTCGATTTTCCAAAACAATATAAACGTAAAGTTCAGCGAGAACGAAGGAGTAGTAAAGTCTGGCAATAACTAATAATACACAATAGGTGAAATAAAACCAATTTCCAGGACAACTAATAAGTATTAAACGGTCTGCTTCACACACATAGTACAGTGGTATTATTAGTGGTATTATTCTTAACATAGGTATGTTGCTCATCTGCGAGGTTCTTACTAATTGCTCTAGCGCACTTATGGCTGGTGTCACGGTTTTATTTCGGGTTATCACTTTTATAGGAAAGCTATATAATAGGTGAGACGTCTAGACCATTAGAAGTTAGAATATCTGAACACAAAAATAATGTTAAAAATTACCAAGTTTATAAATCTACACTGGCACAACATGCTTGGAGTAATGGCCACAGATTTGGTTGGACACAGGCAAATATAATTCAAACGGAGACACATTGTAATAAACGAAAACTTAAAGAGAGTGCCTGTATTCAACTAAACAGTAACGACTGCGTGTCTACTAGTTCAATATTGCTGGACGAAGTTTGGTTACCGATTCTCCAAAAAGAAGTACGTGACGGAAATATCAAAATAAATTAGAATTCCTACTCTAGTGATCTATGCATTAATTACTAATCAGTGTCAAGTGTCAAAGTGATCTTTTTTTGAACAAAGAATTTGTAATCACAGTTGAAAAAGAACCTAGACTTTGGTTCGAAACGTTCTGATAAGATAAGTTATTGTTCTATAATTGTTTTTTACATATCATATATATATATATATATATATATATATATATATATATCTATATATTATATAATATACATTTTGTTATTATATTTTCTAGTGTAAAATACTAGAAAACCACTGATACGAATTTTAGATAACAATATTGTATTCATTTGGAACTATATACAGTGGTTTTCTGGGGCAAACTGTTGAGGTTTGCCTTTGATACTACACTTTTATCTTAACATATTTTGGACATTTTCTTATTTCTATTTATTTTTTAGAATTGGCGTGATTCCCAGAAATAAGTTCAATGAATATTTTATAGGCCAGTCAATATCGATACAAGAAAAGGAAAACATCGCAAACGCGCATGTATCTACGATTGTTTTACATGTTATTAGGACCCCTGAGAGTAGTTTATACCTAAGTTTGCAACCCTGAAAACCCTGTGCTACTCCCGTGGCGCTCGAAAAACTGCGAAATTCTGGCACTTCTTGCATTTTTTTTGAAAATAATATCTAGGAAGCGTTTTTCGGGTATCTTCATTCTATGCTTTTGTAAAGCAAACTAAATTTGCTGCAATTTTAGCTCAACCAGAGCTCTCTAGGTCCATTGGTTGCAGAGCCAATGCAGTGCAGCCAGCCAGTGAAAGATGGGCAATTTTTTCTAAAAAGTGAAAATTTATCGGTAGAGTCATTTTCTAAGATACCTAGGTACCGGCTAACCTAATGCCCCTAGAGAAAAGTCAAAGAAATTTGTATAGAATTGAATCAGCTTCAATTTGATCCCAAAATAGTGCCTCTAGGCCTCATAAACGAAAAAATAGTAAAACATAGGATTGTGGGAAAATGATGAAAACATTGTACTGAATAATGTTGGTATGTATTTCTTTAAAAAAACGTGCAACAATTTGAATTTAACATTTTTGAAGTTTTCTTGGTATTTTCTACAATTTTCTTTAATTCCTCTCTGGGATAAAAATGACGCTCTCCCCGACCGTTTGTTACCTCGTCGTCAAGGAGATTTCCAGAATTTCTACAGATTTCAAAGTAATCTGGATAAATAATTTTTCTGTTTCGTAAGTATTTTCTAATTTTCTACTTTTATTTGGAATTTATATCTTGCATTATGCTTCTTTTTAGCTTCTTGGTTCAAGGACCTTTCTATTGATGCCCTATTTGTCACATTACGTTAGATAAAATTTTGGTTTCCCGTTACTAAGTAAGTGCGAATACTGTTTTTTAATTTCACTTTTTAGTCACTGTTTAACATCTAAATTAACATGATTCTTGTTTGTCTCATACAGATTTACTTATTCTACATAAATTCTATTATTAATTAGTCTTAATTTACATAATTACATCTTATGATGACATCTAACTTTTCTTTCATGATTGATTAAACCTTTGAATATGCCCTTTTTAAGTTATAGTATTACTATTATATCTTTGTTACTCACTTTTGTGTAGTTTAAGACTAGATTTGTCCATGTTTTGGTCAATTTATTGAATATTTTTATGTATTTTAGGCGTGATGAGCCTCATCTCCGTGGACTAATTACTACATCATGGTTACAAGTAACTCCCTGAGCAAACCAAGTTTCCCAAGATCTGTATCCTTTAAAAGGCTACAAGTTTAAACAAAATTCGTCCTTTTCTGTAAGTAAATTTTCCTGGGATTTTAGAGTAGGAATTTCATATTAAATTATTTTGAATTTTTCTTATTATTTTTTATTAACATGGGTATACATGACAATAATAACAGCATTATAATTAATACAATATAATTTCTTTAATAAACTGTATTTTTTCATATCGTCTAAATTAATTATATGACTTAAAACTATCGTGAAAATAGTCTACAGATATTTTCAAATCAATTTTCAAAACATGAATAATAATATTTAATATACCTATGCGCTGCAAAAAAAGTTTTCCAAGAAAATATCATGACATGTAGGTATAAACGAATAGTGAACCAAAATAATTTAATTATATTAGTTTGGTAACAAAACCCAATATTGTTAATTTAGATAATTTAGCACAAGAAATTGATGTAATTTGATATTTCATATTTCTTGAGCTGCTCGTTACTAGCGAAATTGGTCGACATAGGCCCATTGCCTTTTCAGTGACCTATTTCGCCTGTTTCACCCAAGTTCCAATAATTAGAAATAGGGAAAATTTTAATCACTCCGTTTTAAACTGCGATTGGCCTTCTCTCCTTTATTATGCAGTTTGTAAAGCGTTAATTAATCTAATTGGAAGATTATCGATGACTGGACTGGATCCAGTAACGTAAAGAAAAGGTAGAGACAAAAAGTATATGCATTTTTTGAAGTATTCTAATGAAATTTAAAAGGGATTTGTAAAGCCTCTGTGTCACGTCGCAGTTTTCCAATTATTGTTTTTCCCTCTAGTGCTTTTTTAAGTGCATTCAGAGAGTTTGCAATTACATCGAAATACCATTTCAGAATAATTTTGTGATTTATTCACTAGATCGAGAGAGATTTATTTTTAAAAAAAGCGATACAGTGTTCGTTAAATAGAGTTGTTTTAACTTGTATGAGAGTAATCAATATTATTTGACTATCTTTATTAATTGTAATCGACAGTTACAAATTAATTAATAATTTTACAGTAATAAATTAACGGTTTAATTTGCAGTTACAAACCAAGGCGGAAATTATGTACAATTTTAATATCTATTAAAATATAGCGCGAGCTGGCAAAAAAAGGGTATTATACGATTTCTGTCGGCGGCTATGAACAGAACGAGATCTGCTAACGCGGAGAAAAGCAATCGGGTACGGTGAGCAAGCGGCTGTCCAACAGGACACCAAAATATCAGAGCACGTTCAATAAGCCACAGATATTATTTTTTCTTTCGGTTCGGACTTAATAAACGCGGATAACAACTGCCCCAAATACAAAGCTGTTTTACCAAGGAAAGTATTTTCCTGCTTAATGAAAGAAACTTGACTTAGAGCATACGCTTGAGCGGAAGCTGCCATCACAACAGGGAACAAGTTCACTGGGACTGTGTTGACCACCCAGGTGGGAAATGTCGACTCAGTCGGTGAATATTTTATAGAACATGTATTTCAAACAAACGGAATTTTATTAGGGCTCTGATTTAATTAAGTCGTTCAACAAGACGTCGGTACTTACAAAATGATACAAATGCAGAATATCTATACTTATTTGAAGGATGATTTTCTCTAAATATATTTAACGGAGCGGAGTATTGCAGTTATTTTTCGAAGACGGACTGTTCATGCGAAGGCGGTAACTCGACGGATGATGTTCAGGTTTCAGGTTCGATGGCGCGAGCATCAAAAGATAAGATATAGAGAGCTTTAATCATTCATTTTTGTGATATATTTTTCGTCTCGAAACAGGGTATGCATTTGAGGACCGTCGAAAATACCCTCTTTTAATTTAGCATCACTTGTTTCGGGAAACTTCTCTCCTAAATATTGAAAACAGTCGACATCTTTGTCCAAAGCTTTGACGAACTGTTTCCTGAGACCAAGTTCAATATGAGGCGATGGAAGCAGATTATTCCATTGGTTGGTCCTTCAAATATCAAATTTTCAAATTTTAATTCTTTATTCTTTTAAAGTATAAGGTCTGTTTTCAAAGTCGTTAATCAATGATTTGCAATATCCCAATTGAAAAAAAAGTGAATGTTTTACTGATCTGACTGGTTACAAAGTAGTTCCCCCTGCAATAAATATATGATTTGGGAAAGTTTTGCTTACGTATTCTTTCTGGACAAAAATCCTGTTCAAATTAAATCACTAAATTGCTAAATCACAATTGAACGAATTTTGGATACAATTTGTTGATAATAACAATTCCAAATACTTAACTCCTGTGAAAGTTTTCTCTATGAATTATAATTCAACCATATTTTCTTCAAATATCCCCCGACCCAAATGTTTGCCTTAACCTACATAACACAAATAAGAACAATTTGCTTGTGATGTAAAAAGTCCATTCAACGTAAACATCGATCCATCGAGTGATATACTACGATTTCTCTCACTTCATTATTTTCATTCTTATAGTTAACAAATTTTGCAACAGCAGATTTCGATTCCAGTGGCAGTCCCGAATATTCATTTAAACCGACATGAGTAAACCAAGAAATTAGGAATAGTTTTCTAAAACTCATCAGGAATTTTTGGCACAAATTGCGTGTAAGTAGAGGACATATAGAACTACCTGTGTTTGCTTTGCTCTATTCTGTAGTATTATAATAGTTTTAACATTGGAATTTTTGTTTTCGTATCGGGGGTTGAAGATCAGTTTCATGTTGCATATTATGAAGCATGACTTATAGAAACAGTGGCGACAACAGAGTGACCAATTTTTGATTGGTTGTCTAAATAACGTGGTACCGGCAGTTATGTTATTATTTTTTTTATAGGCGTCTTCTTGTCGAGAAAATCCCAACGGCTATATCTCGTAGCGATTCTTTGAATATTTAAAAAGTTATTAGCGTTTCAATATCCCATGTCGAAGAGTTTTGTAAATTTTGCGAAATTAAAAAGGCCGAATGCGCACGCAGAACCCTCCAAATTTCATGCGCGTGCAAAACTTTAAAATTTTTCGTTAACGTCACAAATGTCACTTTTTAGTTAGGATCTACTGACCTCAAAATCGCAGCTGGACCGCACAACGATGTATTTTCAAGTTGGACTTTCGAGCTTGGATTTATTGCCAGAACGGCGGCCCGGCGGCCTGTTTTCGTTTGGAAATAAGGTTTAAAATTTTCGTGTTTTCGCATAATTCGCCAAAAAATCCATAGTGCGTCCGATAGATTACACCTTATAGTCGATCCAGCGAAATTTAATGATTTCTTAATATCGGTCCTAGGACGGAACCGAGTACAGTTTCGGACTCGGGATGACTTCAGGACCCCGAAAGAATTTTCTGTTTCTCGATAGTGCCTTTCCTTCACTTTGACATTTAATTGTATCGAGTATTGTATCCAAGTAAGAAACTGCATGTTTCAAGAGCAGGATTAAACTAATGTTTTTAGTTTCCTAGTAGGGGGTCGAAAATCAGTTTCATGGCAGAATGACGTAACGCGTGAGTTTTCAGTGGTTTCAGAACGATAGACGTCAAAATTACACTTTTTCGTTCACTCCTATTGAGCCTAAAATCATTCACGATGTAGTTCTAATTTCGACCCTCTACCTTGGATTTCTTACCAAAACAGTCTCTCGGAAATTCGTTTGGAAATAGTATTTGAAGTTTTCCTGTTTTTGAGATTTTTTCAATTTTGTCAATGACTTACAATTTGACAAATCATAGGGGTGGATTTAGGATCGGGGTTGCTCTGGCAGGTTGGCGATACCTGATTTGTACGTATTACGGAGTGTTAGAGGTTTGAGTGCCATTACTTTAACATGAGGTAGATTAAGCAAAAGTAAACAAAAAATTATTACATGGCAATTTATCGCTGCGTTAGAAAAGTCACGCCCAACAATCTCCAAGACAACTTAACATCGAGAAGCACGTCGAACAGCTTATTTGAGTACGCTAGATGCAAAACTTTGTATTTGAATCATAAGTGATTTTGAGATATGGAGGGAAAACTGTTTTCTTTTTTTTTTGGAGCTTCAAATGTGTGCTGGGTTATTTCATGTCATGGCAGCACCTATATTTAGGTGAATCAGCTCAGTGTTTTTGCTAAAAAATGCATAAGTTTCTCACAAAAAAGAACAAAAATATGCAAAAACAGAGTTTTGCAAGTGAAATGTGGAAAGACTAATTTTTGCAACTGAAATGTGCAAATACACTTGATAAAAATGGCAAATTTTGGAAAACAATATGTTGTAATGTTAAATCATTTCAGATTTTAAGTTATTCGATTTAAATAAACATTATTATTTATATTATTTTATTATTTATTGTAATAAAAATTATTATAATTCCTATAAAATTTTAAACACATGGCCGATCACATGATATTATACCCTGCATTGTAATTGGTTAATCGGCAAATACACAGTTTTGCACTTGACATTTGTTCATGAATACAAAGTTTTGCATCTGAGGCTATATTTCTAATGCGTTTTACAACAAAAATATCAAGTTTTGCGCCTGACTGATCTATTGCAACGCTAGCTATTGAAGCAATATGTGTGTTGGCATTAACAACTCATTTTCTGACATTTTGGTAAATACAGAGTTTTGCATCTAGCGTACTCATTTCCTTTTGTCTCGTCGAAATATGTATAGCCGAAAACCATATGTAACTTAAAATTTTGTCGTTTTTCGCAATTTACAAAGATAGCGGTGATTTGAAGGAAAATAAAATATATGTTCAACTCCTCTCTCAATGCCTGATCCAATGATGTCACACGGTTACAGTACAGACGAAATGTACCGAAATTAATCAAATAAGCAAGAAAATTGCGAAATCTTTGTCTATACTTATTATTTATGTAATTTGAAGGTGGATTTTTATTGCATCCACATTTGTACGACGTATGTTAACTACGTGAAAAACAAATTTAGGCAAAATTCAGTAATCGTAGCCCTCCCTCAAGAAAAGTTTTTGTCAAATGATATAAACGAAATCCGATTAATTTCAATGTTGTCAAAAATTCTTTAAAACAAAGAATTGTTTGTAAAACAAGCTGTAGATGATGTGGATTCACCTATTGTTAAAATAGCAATTGAAATTTGTATTTAGTTGATGAGGACGTTGATCTCCTTGTTTTATTAATCGCTTTAACTCCAGAAGAAAAAGATATACTTTTCATAAGGCCAGGAATAGGAAAAATTATATGGAAAATTCTTTCTTCGTCAGAAATCCAGAAATGACAAGAACGTATAAAAATAGTCATTTACATTACTAGATGCGAAAGGTTACTTTAAGGTGTGAGGTAATTTTTGAATGGTCGAAGCGAAGCCGAGACCTTTCAAAAATCACCGAATACTTTAAAGGGTTTTCGCATCGTGAAATGTATTATATTTTTTCTACTATACCGAAAAAAATTATGGGATTTACTAATTTAAAACTAATTATTTCATGAAATTAATTGACGTTTTTAATAAATTTTATAGTTTAGGAGGCTGCCTGTGAAAATTGTTTCCATGGCAACGAAATATTACACATTCTAATTTCTGGTGGTTTCAAACTAAGATAAACAAATACATATGTTTTGTGGCGATATAAATGGGAATATTGCTTGTGCCTTGTTTTACCCCAAGAAATCCAAAGCAAGGTATATGCAAACTTATGAAACGTTTTTAAAATGGAGTAGGTAGGTACTACGTGCCGACAAAAATGTTGGCGTACTTCCTAGAAAGAACTTTCTTTATTAATACAAAATTGTTTAGTTGTATTAATTTGTTCAAATAGGACGAATTAATTTCGTTTAAAATTTGTTTTTCTACTTTTCTGTCCTGGCCGCATAAGTTTTACTTTCGTAGATAGCAACGCCTTAGCAACCAGGTAACTCGAATGTTTACTTTCGTTATCGCGCGTGTTGCTAGGGTTACAAAGTTCATTTATATAGACGGTAGTAGAAAAATACAATTTTACTGACTCATGCCTTCAGTGGTTATGATACCACGTCTAGAATATTTCAGAAAGAAAAATTAAAAGTCATCAAACTTCTTCAGAAAGAAATGCAGTTAGATAATGTAGTAAGAACTTTCAATGGCAAGAATTCAACCCCCTCACAAGTAAAATAGGCTGGTGAAACTCTTTTCCTACTTGTATACGGTGCAAGGAAAATCACAAATGTCTCACTCAACTCATACAGATTTTATCAATTCAAAAAATCGCTGCACAAACAAAAATCAAAGTTGGAATTATTACCACCAACTTTAGAGGCAGTCGCTTAATATTCATTACGAGTATTCTACAAAATTCAGAAATGGCTTGGCAATGAAAATAATCCACAAAAGTGGGGATAGAAGAAAATTAACGGCGCCTTACAAACTCTGACAACACTTTTTGTGCCAACAGCCGAATCAATATTGCAGCTTATCTCCTGCAACCGCAACAGAAAAGCAGGTTGAAGATGCTCACAAATTTACGGAAATTGTCAGGGAGTGCGATGTCTAAATTCATACATGGATAAAATTATCGGGGATCTAAACGACGCAGAAAATTTAGATGCTATCGATTCCGATCTTCTTTAGATACAAAGTGTGTTTCATTCAATATATATAAAATTTTAAACAACTCGATAATCCTCACTTGTACAATGATTATGTACTTTTTCATTTTGCAGAATATACTCACAGATAAACAAGCAAAAAATGAAGGAAACAAACATAAAATTGGTAAAAAAATTTAATAAAAAAGTCGAAAATTAATATTTCTCTATAAATGAAAATATTCTTATTTTTTTAAAATTTCTCATGGTTCAATTGCCAATTTTTATTATGCATGTGAAAAACCTAGTTCATCCCACGATTTTTCAAGTAGGCAGCTCCGACACACCCCTTACGGTTCGGGACTCTTAAGTTTCTTGAAACATAGGTACTATATATTTTTAAACGTATATGTCAAGTTTCAACGAATTCACTACCTATGTTCTTGTTCAGTTTGGACATTTTTCCTGTACTATTAGCTGCGTTTAATAGTTTGCGATTAATCGATATCGGTATTTGTAATTGTTAGGAATCACTTTTCATCTTCCCGAAATTATATTAAATTATTTCAGTTTTAACATTAAAAATGTTTGTTAGTGAAAATAATTTGTATAATACCATTTTAGTTTTCATTATGAGAATGTTTTTGTTAATAAAATAACTTTTTATTTTAATTTCTAAATAAAACTACTGATAATAAGATTTTACTTTTTGAAAATGTTTTGTGTTAATGAAATAACTATTTACTACTTTGCAACAAATTTTAATTTTTATCACATCCGAAATATCACAAGATTTGCGTTCTACTTCGTCATTTCCAATGTCTCCTCCGGTTGCATCTTTGCGAAGGACTGTGAATTTTATTTTGAGGCCTACGATTAATCAGCTATAATTTTTTAGGTGATATAACTTCATTTTCAAGACATCAAACTTTATATTTACTGTAGTAATATATTTTTTAAGGCAAAATCATTTATAATAAATTTATTATAATATACTAAAATTTTATTTGAGCATTTCGGGGTCTAAATATTCCTGCCAGCCGCCACTGCTACGCTACATATCGGCACCGTTTTAGGAATTTTTAATACTGCATTTGGAATTTGCATATTTCCTCGCTCCAAACATACATAATGTATATCTGCTGTTACCATCACTATTCACATATCACTAAAATACTACATAGTGTGCTATCATGGCTGGCCATTGCTATGAATGTTCGCTATTATCTCTACATGTGTTGATTAGTTAGCAAAGCGCATTTATCTGCCGATATTGACAACACCTCGGCCTTCCAGCCATCTATCACGGCAATCCAAATGGTGTAATGCAGAAACCATGCCATGGAAATACCGCAGACTGTTATGCCGGAATGTTCAGGTTTCATCATTCAGGAAACTTGCTAGTCTCTGTTTAAATACAAATGTGTGTATTTAGCAGCGTTGAAGATGAGAACCTAGGTAAGTGAATTTTGTAAAATCAGCTGAAATATAATTGGTATAACTACATAATATTGAAATATGGAGTTTGACAGAAATAAATATTTGAAATTTTCGTAATAAATAATATAGTCATCTAGTTATTTGCTTTATTCTCCTAGGAGGCGTAACCTTCCTGCTCTCTAAATTATATACGAGTAGTAAAAGATGAATGTTAGATCATAGACAATATTTATGTCAAGCAGGAGACAAATAATAGCCGTGCGTTGGTTTCTATCTATTTGGTCTTCATCAGCATCGTTCACTAAATTTTCATATACCGGGTGACAGAGACTCTCCTTTAATTTCCCAGCTATTTTTTAGAACATTGGATATGCTTACTAAGAGGCACTTTTTGACATACTGGGATATTTTTCCACTTCCGGTTTTACCGATAATGATATCAATTTTCGATTTTTAAATGGAGTAATATATTATTGCAATTTTGAAATCTACATAATTATCTGTATCCAATGATACCCCATAGTTGATACTTCAACTGTCAGAACGCCCATTTTATTTTGCGATCTAGAGCCATGAACCCCATTAAATT